>CM031234.1:809523325-809970825 GCA_018340775.1 Taxus wallichiana var. yunnanensis | reverse complement strand
AGCTTAGACTACAAGAGTGTTGTAAAAATATTCCTAAATATACAACAACCAAAAAATTTCTAATACAAGTCTCTTGCAAGTTGGGAGAGAGATTTCTCATTTTAATCACCATATCTCAAGTTTTACATGTAAATGCAAGATATACAAAATGGAGAATTTATAAGAAGATGAAACTATTCTCATAACCATATCCAAAGGAGTCTCAATACAATAGAGTTTTCATAAGAAGAGAAAAGAACAAAAGAGCCCAAGAGTCCACCCACTCCAACTTGAGAGCCAACTTCCATGTCTTCCCAAAACCATGCAAGGAGAAAGAAAAGAGCTTGTTTGCCACCCAACCATAGGCATCATTACATGTCTCTCCCAAGGTTGGGATGCATGCTAGCCTCCCCCAAGCCCATGGGAAAGAGGTCAACTAACACAAAACTTGCACAAGATGGAGGTGAACAAACTATGGTACAAGCACACAAAAATAGAACACATACAAACTAGACTCCAAAATTTACAAGGAGGAGAACCCATGTTCTTCCTCAAAAGTGGGGAAGAGAGGAGAAAGTTCTCCAAAGTTATGCATCAAAATTATTTGCACAATATACACATCTCCATATCCTCCTTATTGCTCCTTATTCAAACAAGACCCTCCTTATTCCTCCCCCTTTCTCCAAGTCCTCCTTGGAAGGATTTTCAAACCCCAAAAGGGGTTTCCTTACCAAGAATGGGGAAGGAGATTCAAGCCAAATGAATCAACTTCCCCACCTCAACCATTTGAGGGGAAAAACAATAAGATCCTACAAGGCTTGTCCATCAAGCCTTGAGGATTGAGAGGGAAAATTCCCTCTCTCTTCCCCCACACTCCAAAACTCCATCATGCCATATGATGGAGGGAGTTAAAGAAAATAAGCAAGCAACCCAAAATCCACATACAACAAATAACACTTTTAAGCAACCAATCTAGCAACTAAAAGGCAACAACACAACAAAAGACATGAGAGCCTACCTCAAGGAAAGCTCTCCAAAAAGCTTTCCAACTTCAAGTTTTTCCACTCTTCACTCCAAGCAAATCACAAGCTCCAAATTATCCAAACATCCAAAAGCAAGAAGTTCCAAAAAAGTCCCTCTCTTTTCCCATGGATGGGAATTTGAAGAGGAGCAAGCAAGCATCCTCACCAATGAGGGGGTGACATGTGTCACCCCTCTCCTTCTACAAGGTCAAAGATGCCAAAACAAAAGAGAGAAAGGGTAAAATTATCTTTTTGCCCTCTTCTCCCAAATTCCCTTAAATGTAAGCAAGACAAAATAAGTGGAACTTTTGATAAACACTCAAATCCACATCCCTTACAAGGATGTGACTAAACAAGAGGTAAAAAGGGAGGGAAAACTCCCTCTAGCCTTGAGAATAAGCCCCCTACCCATTAGGTAGGGTCCAAGGGCTCATTTTTATGTTAGGGGGACTCCCAAGCTACAAAGGGGTCCCCAAAAATGCCCAAAATACCCTAATTTCGGGTTTTGCATTTTTGGCACAAGGGTAGAGGGTGTGGGGACCACCCAAGGGTCTCACATGTGACCCTAAACCCTTGTGATTAAGTGACACATTAAACATAATCAACAATTTAAATGAAAGAGGAGTTATTAACTCCCAAAACAAGTTTACATCATAACCAACTACCCTAACCAAAATTAATAATTCAAAGCACAATACATTACATACATTGGGGTCACTCATAGTGCCCAAAATAATAATCACCTATACTAAGGCTTCACACAAAGAACATGGCTAGGGCTCAGCTCGTAGGCTGCTTGTGCAAGTTTGAGTAGCTGGCCTGAATCCCACGTTCTCCTGTAAACATGTCACCTGCACACTCATTGCACACATTAACCGCACCTGTCCAATACAATATAATTCAATGACATAGTAAGATATCAATGCATTCTAAACTAACCTAACATCCTACTGAAATCAAGATGCGACAACGTGCACAGTTATATTCCATATTCCAAAAGTTAGACAAGATGATAAAGTGACATATAATCCCACCATGCAACAACTATCCATCAATATAATTAGGTTCCAAACACATCATCATATTCATTAGTTTCCATGACATAACAAGAAAATGCGACAATATAGAAATTAAGCTAAATTGGCGTTATACGCCTAAATGTCCACACCTGTCTAATAAGATCAAATATCTAAATATAATGTCCAAAATATAACCAATCACTATCAAAACATGTCTATGAGCAAAGGAACAACAAGCTTCTGAGCTATAAAAATTATGGGCACTACATGATCTTGATATTAGTCTATCAATATGCGTCCCTCCCAAACCGAAGCCACAATGTGTTTTAGTTATGTATTTATATAGTTATCATACCTCAAACTTGGATCCTTTTGGCATGAAACTAAGTTAAATTTCAAATAAAGTTCCACAACCCAAATACTAACATGAATATATTTTATTTGGAGAATTTGAAGTAAACAATAAGGGAGGAAGACACAAGAATGACTTTGTATTGAACATAGAAGAATGATCCCATATCAAAACCACAAGGTGGAAATTACCATTAACATGTTTAAACTTATGATTGAAAACAAAATAGGTTGTTAAGATACATTAGTGAATAATTTTACTAAGGCATAAGCGATAAAATGATACTTAATCACAATTTTTCATGTTAATTATTACACACACACAAACATCCGAAAAGAATTATTAAAAAGGCTTTTGCCATTTTTAGATATCTACAATTTCTAACATAATGTGTTATAAAGTTTCTTTATTCTTTAACTCAATTACATTTGCATATGAAATATGAATCATTAATTGAGATTATATAAGTACACACACATCTCAATGAAGAAGAAGAATTTTTTTGCTACTAAGACTACAATATATAGAATGTCAACTTACTTCACATATGCTAATATTTAATATTACATTGTTTTTAGGAAAGCATCATCTAACTCTATCCTAATATTTATTAATCGTATGAATACTTTCATAGATAGAAAATATTTCAAAGGAGATGTGCTTGTCATCCACAAAATAACATTAAAAAATAGAATTTTTTTATTAGATAAGGAAAGAAAATTGGTTTTGAGGGGCCCCAAAACCACAAACATACAAAGGAGAAAAAAATATATAGCAATGAGGAAAAGAAAGAACGACTGATACAAGCAAAAAGAAGAGACAACCACGGTCATATAAAGAAGCCTTTGCCTAGAAACAACGAGTGTAAGGTCAAAAAAATTAACCCCAAACAAATCAACAAGTCACCCGAGAGAAACTCCGAGTAACACAATGAGAATGGTTTTTGGATGAACCGTAGTCCACCCATCCCCGTAGAATGCGAGTCCAGAGACCCCCAACTTATCTCCATGTAACGAATCTCTCCTCCCGAGATCAATAACCAAACAACCTGCCATGTTATTCCCCAAATCTCTATTCTCCAACATTCCTTGACCAATCCCCGATTGTCCCCTAAATCCTCCAACCAAAATACAACATTCCACATCAACCACCAACCCATTGTTTTCCATTAATTGTTAACCATCCTGTCGTCTATCCCCCAATTATGTTCTCATCAATGTGACGAGATTCAAAATTTGTAATATCTCACCCGCACTGTTTGACCATTCACAAGGATATGTTCACCGTCGCAGCACATCCCACCTCCTATTCCAAACAACCTCCCATTCCATCCCTATCAAACCCCAAATTTACGGACCTAACAATTAGGGTTTTAACAATGTCTTCATCTTTCTCTTTTTCATCGCCATCAATGTCCAATTAATCCCTCTTTGAGTCTTCATCCAAATAGTTAAACACTTTCTCCAACAGAGGCTCTTTGTTCCCACAACATGTATTTGATGCATATCTGACACTTCTGAATTTTCTGCAGAAAATCATCGAGCCCTCCACTTCAATCATTTTTTCTCATTTATCCACCTAGGACTTTTAAAAAAATATTTTAGGTATTTTTGAACCCATCATGACATTAATACACATACAAGAAAAACCCAATCTAGATTGTGCCTGGTGGTCGGATCTACATCAATCAACACCCCCATAGATTGTGCAATTCCCAAAAAAATAAAGCGAGGTTCCTAGTACTCCAAGGGGAGAAGAGGGAGACTGATCCACGTAGGAATTATTTGAAAAGTGAAATCATGTGGCAATCTGGTTCTCGCAATGGAGGATAAGAGAAGAGATCCTATAAAATAATGTCACCCCCGACTCTATTTGGAAAAATAAAGGAAACCCTCCCCGCAAGATCTCTAACTTCAATCTTGCATGGCTACTTCCTCATGCACCAATCTCTCACAAAGTCCATGTTAGGTCTAAGTCCAACAAACCTACCTACAAGAGAAAATATAAATTTGGCCTTAGCTTTATCAATGACAGATCCGGGATTTCAGATGCGGTTCAAAGATCTCTCCAAGAGGGAGAAAGCTTGATGGGTTCTATAGTGCCCACTCCTCTTCGACACTATTTCATTATGATGTTATTATTGTTGGATTGATACTTAGACATTTTTATTATTATATCTTGATCAGTAGATGATAGACTATGTAAATATTTGGACTATTGACATGTTGTGATTTACATTTTGATTAAGAGGCACCGATTATACTAACATGTCGTATTCTAGATGCATTACCTATGTTGGATGTTTTGAGTAGAATTATGATTTTATGGATGTTAAAATTGAATTAATTAATATGATGATAGATGATAAAATTGTTAATTTTGGATGATGATTATTGATTTCTATATGTATATTATTCTCAATGTTGTTGATGCGGTTGTAAGGCCAAAGAGCTTTTTTTGTGTGTTCAAAGAAATTATATCATATACACCAAAGGGGAATAGGGAATAACCTTGGAAGGATCTCAGTTGTTTTACAACATGGTCAAAATTTGACAACTTGTGTATAATGTTATGTTGTGTTATTGCATGCTTTGTTAGGAGGTTCCCATAGGGGTAACCTCATTTATGTGGCCATGGGTGTAATGTTTTCCTTTATTTTAATTTTTTAATTGTTTGAATTTGTTGTGCATGTGTTTAATTATTGAGAAATATTGTTACTTTATTAACACTTTCTAATGTATCTTAATTAACTAATTTAGCTTAAATTTAAACTAAAAAGGGGGATATGACATGTGGGAAATAAATTGGGTAGATGGTCCTTGAAATCTTGTGGATGTAAATTAGATTTGTGTTGGGTTTTGTGTTGTGTACTCTTTCCCAACTTCAAAATTCGGATTTTGACTTGGGAGGATTTTTTGGAGGCTTGTGGGACAAGCTAAGCTTGTCCCATGCCTCTTAAATTCATCCAACAACCATACCTATGGTATGAGGAGTTAATTTTAGGCTTATTTATGTTTTTGGGATGGTAAAAGGTGAAATTATTACACTTTCTTAAATAAGTTTTTAAATTTTTTCTTTTGAGGAGTGGAGTGAGGGTTAGTGTGTGTAAGAGGCTTTTCATTCCCTCAACCACCAATTTATTAGCCTTGGGATTGATGGTTGACTTGGTGATGTGGAGTTGAGGGGAAGTGATGTGGATCCTACATGGAGCCACATCACCCTCCTCTTCTCCTTTTTCTATATATGCAAGTTAATTTGTTGGTTATGGGGTTACTTCATTTTGTTGTGCACTTGTATTTTGGGAGTTAGAGTTTTGAGTTGCTTGGTTGGAGTCTTGGAGCTTCTTGGATTTGTGTTTGAGCTTGGAAGGAGATTTTTTGGTGACCTTGGATCAAATTCTTGTAAGGGTAGGGTAGTAGCTTCACTCATGTATTTTGATTTTTTTGTGTGTGTGTGTGTGTGTGTGTGTGTGTGTGTGTGTGTGTGTGTGTGTGTGTGTGTGTGTGTGTTTATGTGAATAAAATCATGTTTTTGTGTGTGCATGTTTTGAGGGATTGGGTAGATTGCCTTAGATTTGGTGTAGGAGAAAGAAATGGAGATTCTTTGTGGAGGAAAAGGGAGATTGTGAGGAAATGTGGAGGGAGAGTGGAAGAGGTGCTCCACCTATGTGGAGATAAAAGGGATTTTTGTGTTTCTTTGCATAGGAAAAAAGGGAGAAATAAGTGTGTGTGTTTTGATGATAGTGCACTTGGAGGACCTTGGGTGGACCCTCTTTCCACATGGGAGGCATAAGGAGAGAAATCCATGTTCTTATCTCCATTTGGGCTTGTTATCAAGCCTTTGTGTTTTGATTAAATTTGTATATTTTACTTTTTTGATTTGGAAAATGTTGCAAACTTCTCTTGCTTGTCTTGCTTAGAAAAGAATGTTGAAATGTTGATACATTGTATGAATATGGAAATGTTGCATGAGTGTTTGTGGAAGCCATTTTGTTAAAAGTTGTCAAATGTTGCATAATACCCCTCATGGTTCTTTGGTTGGGGCTCGGGGGCCAATAAGGGGATGGCTTCTCCTCTTATTGGATTATAGGTTGGGCGGAGAGTGTTACTTATACCTCTTTATTTGTATTTTGATTCAATATTTGAAGAGTTTAAGGATGCAAGTTTTGAAGGCTATAAATTTGGGAGATGACCTTGAAAGAAGATTTGTGTTTTGAGCTTGTTGGAAGAACCTCCATGTTGTAAATTTTATTATTGTTCCCACTTAGAGTGGAAGATTGTAACTCTTGTATATTTGAAAGAAAGCCTTGTATAATTCATTTATTCCAAATTTTAGTGATATAGTTGAATGGAGAAGAGTTTAAGTTGTATATTGGTTGAATGAAGCTCTCTTAAAATTGTATGTTATTCAAAGTTGCAATATGTGTATTGTTTGGAAAGGAGAAATGTTGTTGTAAAGAAAGCATTGTTAAAATCTTGATTGTATTGTGGGCAAGCTTAAAATATATTTTAAAAAAGATCCTTAATTAAGTGTGTTTTATCTTTCCTTTCTATTCAAGTTGTATATGTGAAAAGGAATGGATTTATAGTTGATGTTATACTCAAATTTTACATTGTATTGCAAAAGAGAGAATAGAGAAATGAGTCTATTTAAGTTTATTTTTCCTTTATTTCTCTCCAAACTAAATAGTGAAAGAAACTATGTGAGTTGAAATTTTAGTCAAATTTTAGACAAGGTTATAGGAAAAGGAAATAGACATTTAGTGTTTGAAACAATAAATACATCTTCTTTGCTAATTATATTGGGTTGAATAAGAAAACCTATTAGTCCCTAACTTTACTCATATGCGAGTAGATAGAAAATTTTAACCTCTTGTTTTATAGTCCACTATTCAAATGGGCTCAAGTGAATGCTTAAAATTAAAGAAGAACACACACACACACACACACACACACACACACACACACACACACACACACACACACACACACACGCACACGCACACTTACACGCACACGCATTATTACGCGCAAACGCCAAATATTCATAAATGTATACGCCAAGACGCGCACGCGCAAGACGCGCACGCGCACGCGCACGCGCACACACGCACACTTATGAAAATACTTATATAACTTTATTATTATTCAAATTTAAATATTCATAAATGTATATTTAAATTACAAAAAAAAATTAAGAAAATCAATGGGTTGTGTGATATATATACATATTCTATATATAATAATATTTAATATATAAAAATAAATGGATTTACTTAGCCGTATGGATTATATAACAATGTTATATATATTGCAAAAGTAGATGCCATCCTCAAAAGATCATTGTTGACCAATTTTTCCCCTTAGGAAAAATTAATCAAACATGACCCTGCACATAAGAAAATTGAAGAGTCGGTTCGGTCATGCGAGTCCACATTTCATAACTAGCAATCAGGTTACAAACAAGCTTGGAAATGCCAACCCGAACGATTCAACCCTAAGAAAAGCAACGAACTCATGGAAAGCACTACGTGTCAGCTCGGCACAATTCTAAGAGTGAGAGGGAATAGTGAAACTCAAAACCCTGCGGGACTTCCACGTGGATTCAACAATGAGGGACCGCCAAGGAAGTGCATATAATTTGTTCACTCGAGGCCCAAATCGGTTAAGTATAAAAGGACCAAGTGGGAGGAGACGTGTGTCACTCGGACGTAACTTTAGAGGTCAAATACAAAGCAGTCTCTCAATGTGCACAAGCTCGCCACATCGTAAAGACCAAAATTTGAACCGGCCATTGAGAATTATAGGGACTGGTGGAGGTCTCCACATGTCTCTTCAGCCTAGCAACTTTAGATTTAAAATCTAAAGGCGGTCCCTAAACAAATGCCAACCCGCCACGTAGTCAGGGACCGAGAAAGGGAGCAGACCGAATTAGCTAAGTAAAAAGAGGTTAGTCGAAGCCTCCATTTGCCTCATCAACGTAATTTCAAATGTGCAGCCCAAACAAAGACCTAAGCTAGTGCCAACCCTCCACGTGTCCCACTCGAAAAGGGGACACTGAAAGTTGAAAAGTCCAAAAGCCTGCAGAGGCCTCCACATGCCTCATCTATACAACTTCAAAGGCAAAATAAAAAGGGAAAGTCCCAAATGAGTGAGAAGCCTCCACGTGGTCTGATGCCTAAAAGTTGAACCAGCTATTGAAAAGTTCTAAGATTCAGCGGAAGCCTCCATGCGTCCGCTCGACGTAACTTCAAAGATCAACTCCGGAGGTAGATCCAAAAAAGGCAAAAGCCCACCACGTGTCTAGGGTCAGACATAGTTTCTCCACTAGTCAAGGTGGGGGCTTAGCCAAAACACAAAGAAACAGAGAAGGCACATGGGCGAGACCAATTTTCTAACCGTCATAACTTCTTGGGAGTGAAAAAGGGGCAAAGAAATCTTAAGAACGCGTGAGGCTCCACGAGGATCTCGTATGAATAAAATCCAAACCCAAAGCAGTTTGGAAAATATTTAGTGAATCATGTAGCCTACCAAGATTTTTAAATGTTTGCATCTGAAAATATTGTGAGAGCCTGCGTTGAGTGCCCAACCCTGACCTTTAGATGACCTTGACTATGACTGGAGTAAATATAGGCTGCCATTCTTGAGGCTGTCACACTTCTCACCCACTTCCGTAATGAGGTATTTCTTTCCCAACAAGAAATGGAAATGGAGGCATGGGTTGTGTCATGAGACCCGTTAATTTCATAGGTGGATTCAATGCATCTCTGGGGTGGTTGAACAAGAGTCCTGGATTTCTTCTACTTCCTTCCTCATTCTTCCTATATATTGTAAGGAGGTGCATTTTTCAAAAGGTTGGACATTATTTCTTTGTACCCTCCCTTTTCTCTTCTCGTGTAGGTGAATTCATGGAGCCTCAAACCCCTCCATCCAAATTGTAATGCAATTTCTACCTCTTGGCTATTGTAATGCATTGTATCAATTCTTGGAGCAATAGAATAAGTCCGTGGATGATTTCAACCCTCTCTTATGTTTATTTGCTTCTTCCTGATCCCTCATTGCAATTTTTGGTCATCTGTGCATGGATATCGTATCACATTTTAATGGTTTGTGTTTAAGAGCAATACAAATGTTCAAAGCATTCCTTTGGTGCATCACCTCTATTAGATTAGGTTTCATTTTTGTATTCCCTTAACCCTATCTCCTTGGAAAGTTACAGTAGGATTTATAATGACCCTCTGTAATATGACGTGTGCACTTGAATAGAGGAATAGGAGCCAGCCTTCATCTAGAGAGCTCTCTCAAATCACAAAGTCCCACACTTTGAGAGATGCTCCATGTTGTGCAGTCACACTGAGAATCTCAACCCATCAAGTTCTGATTTCATGGGGTGCTATGATTTTGCATCAACATTTTTGGCATGCCCAATGGGACCAGATGAAGAGCTTTACATCTTCATCTCAACAAGTTTGATGTGTTATTGTTGAGATCCAGCCTTTGGAGGCATGTTTCAACACATCTGGTGACTCCATCTGGTCAAAAAACCCATCCTCTGAGTTATAGACCTTCTCCCCATCCATTTTCATCCATTCTTCTTCCACCTCTCTCATCCTCTTCCATTCTATGAAGTTGTGCAATCATGGCTTCATTCCCATGGTGGAACTCACATTTGCAGTAGCTACCATACAATCCATACTCTCCTCCAAACATAAAAATTCATTCTCAAGTTATTATCAACCTCCTCCAGACCCATGTTATAAAGAAAATCAACAATGGGCATACTCACAAGAGCAATATGCAGATCAATGTGGACATGAGCTAGACTATGCAGTTATGGAAGAACAAGAGTATATCAGCTATGGGGATATCTTACGCCCAAGAATGTGGAGCTGCAGCTGAAGATAGACAAATTGGAGGCAGGTATGATGTAGGCCCGAGCTACGAATCAAGAGAAAGCATTCAAGATTGGATTTAGGGTCCCTTGTCCATGGGAAGGCCCTGCTCCAAGCTATTTTAGCCCACAAGAGAAACTCAGTTACATCATTGAGATGCTACCCCAACTTGAAGAATGGGTTAAGGATGTTGAATATTTTATAGGTCAATGGGAAAATTCAGCATTTCTGCCCCACAATCCTCTTCCCATTCCCCAAGCAGCACCATCTTGTTCTGAGTTTCAATTTTCAAGTCTCTCACCTGCTGCCCCCATTGTGGATTTCACTCCTCCAAGTTCTAGTCTTCCATCTCATCTTAATTCTTCTACCCTTTTCCCTTCCAAATGGTCATTCCCTCCAAAGAAACATGAAGTTTCATCTCTCCCACCACCACAAATAATTGCAAAACCGGTTGTCCCCCAACCCAACCCTCCTCTTACCTTCTTGCCAAGTTTGACTTGGGAAGAAAACAGATCAAAAAAAACCAGCCAAGGAGGACAACAACAAGAGCTCAATCAACAAAAATAATAGAGGACTTGAAGAGATGGTCTCTTAAGTTCGATGTTGAAAAATTTCCCTTGATGGTGAAGCCAAGAGAGGAGGTGAAATTTGAAGAGAAACTTGTGGTCGGGGCTGATTTTGGAGCCAATGTTGTCAGTAACAAAGCAAAAGGAAGAGAAAGAACAACTAACTCCAAGTCCAGTTGAGAAGGAGCACATGGAGGTGAACAAGATGAATTCAGAGGCACCGAATCATGAGTGGGTTGTACAAGAAGTTACAGATTTCTCTCCCACTCAATCTCTCCAAAAATCTAATTTTTGGAAGAATTTGAACTCACTAGCTTAATGTTTGAAGATGGAGCTACACATGGCGAAAAGAATGTAGATTCAAAGGGCACCATGCAAGAGGGAGAAATCTTGTTGCAACAGGATAACGAAGAGTTTGATTTCCTGTCAGAGTTGGAGGAATGTTTTGATGAGGAGGAGCCCGTAGAAATTACAACTTTCACTACCCCATCATTCATTCTTCAACCACAAGAACCTACCACCATGGAGGAGGACATGCAAGCACAACCTGCAGTCTATAGCATGCCTCTTGAATCAAAGTTGGAAGAGTTTGATCTTCCAAGTGCCATACCAGAAGTAGAGGAAGGAAAAGAACAAGACGTTTCCATCCCTTTTGTACCACTCACCAAGGTGACACATTAGTTGTTTGTAGATGTGAAAGAGGAAGAAAATATAATTGTCAGATAGTCACCTCTTCTAGGAAGGCTTGTGAGAAGAATTCCTTTTTAAAGTTGGAATTTAGAGTATTGGGCACATTCAAAGAACTAGACCATGCCCTATAAGGTACTTGGCTTCACTAGAGCCAAGAGAGGAGCCAACACTAGTCATGCTTGCTCCTAAGCATGGGGATGAGTTCCAGAGAACCAAGGATCAGCTGCAATGCCTCTTCAATCCAAATGTAGAGCAACTAAAAGAGGTATTCATTTCGTTTCTAGTTGATACCTTGATGATTTGGGTGGAGGATTGGCCTATTGTAAGTTTTTCACTCATACCAATAGCCAGATTCAGTGCCAAATCATCTTCATGGCTGCAAATTGTAAGAAAGGGAAGCTACTTTACATTCCAGTATCAAGTTTTGTTTGAAATTTCTTGTCTCTTTCGTTAGTGTAGGGTAGCAGTAGGTTTTAATTCCTCTAAGTGCATATGCACATTGTCTTGTTGTAGTTTAGGTTTCAATTTCCCTAAGTGCCTTTGGCACATATTTTGTTGCTCCCATGTTGTATCGTTGTGTAGTTCAGTGCGCCTCAGTCCATTTCTAGAGCAGGTGAAAGCCCCAAGTCAATACAATTTTCTACTCTCAAAACCTCATTTTCAAGATTTTCTTATGAAAATTAAGAGTGCGGACAGTGGGGAAAGCTCAGGGTCACAGGTCGCAAGCAGTCAGGCTCAAGGTTTCAGAACAAGATCAGTATCAGCTATCAATTCATGACTCCACACCCAATGGATACTTCAAGGCAACTGATCTTTTCACCTAGCAGGTAGGTGACCCCATGAGTCACCAAATTGTTGACCAATTTTTCCCCTTAGGCAAAATTAATCAAACACGACCCTACACAGAAGAAAATTGAAGAGTCGGTTCAGTCATGCGAGTCCACATTTCAAAACTAGCAATCAGGTTATAAACAAGCTCAACAATGGCAACCCAGAATGATTCAACCCTAAGCAAAGTAGCAGACTCGTGAAAATAACTACGTGTCGGCTCGGCACAATTCCAAGAGTGAGAGGGAACAGTGAAACTCAAAACCCCTCCAGGACTTCCACGTGGAGTCAACAATGAGGGACCTACCAAGGAAGTGTATATAATTTATTCACTCGAGGCCCAAATCAGTTAAGTATAAAAGGATCGGCAGAAGGAGACGCATGTCGGCTCGGCGTAACTTCAAAGGTTAAATACAAAGTGGGTCTCCAAATGTACACAAGTCCGTCATATCGCCAGATCTTGAAAGTTGAATCGACCATTAAAATTTTGAAGGACCGACGGAGGCCTCCACGTGTCTCTTTAGCGTAACTTCAAAGTTAAAATCTGAAGGCGGTCCCCAAATGAGCGCCATCCCGCCACATAGTTAGGGACCAAGAAAGGGAGTAGGGCCAAATTGTTTAAGTATAAAGAGGTCAGCAGAAGCATCCACGTGCCTCATCGGTGAAATTTCAAAGGTGTGGTTCAAAGAGAGACCCGAACTATTGTCATACCTCCACGTGTCCCAGTCCGAAAAGGGGACACCGATGTTGAAAAGTCCAAAAGCCTTCGTAGGCCTCCACATGCCTCATCTCGCACAAATTTAAAGGAAAAAAAAAAGGGCGGGTCCCAAATGAGCATGAAGCCTCCACGTGGTCTGAGCCCCAAAATTTGAACCGATTGTTGAAAAGGTCTAAGAGTCAGCAGAAGCCTCCATGCGTCATCTTGGCACAAATTCAAAGATCAACTCCGAAGGTAGGTCCCAAAAATTGCAAGCCTTCCACGTGTCTAGGGTCATACATAGTTTCTCTACCAGTCAAAGGGGGGACTTAGCCAAGACATAAAGAAAAATAGTAGGCCCGCGGCAACACCAAGTGTCCAATTGTCGCAACTTCAGGAGTGAAAAAAGAGGGTGAAATCTTAAGAACATGCGGGGCTCTACGAGGATCTCAGACGAGTAAACTCCAAACAAAAAGTAGTTTGGAAAAGATTTGGAAAATCATGTAGCCGTAAATATTTTTAAATGCTTGGATCTGAAAAGATTGCGAGAGCCCATGTTGAGTGCCCTAACTCGACATTTAGATGACCTCGACTATGACTGGAGTAAATATAGGCCGCCATTCTTGAGGTGTCACACATCTCACACACCACCGTAATGAGGTATTCCTTGCCCAACAAGAAATGAGAATGGAGGCGTGGGTTATGTCATGAGACCCGTTAATTTCACAGGTGGATTCAATGCATCTCGTGGTGGTTGAACAAGAGTCTGGATTTCTTCTACCTCCTTCTCTCATTCTTCCTATATATTGTAAGAAGGTGCATTTTTCAAAAGGTTGGACATTCTAGCTTTGCGCCTCCCTTTTCTCTACTTTGCAGGAGAATTCATGGAGCCTTAAACCCCTCCATCCAAATTATAATGCAATTTCTACCTCTTGGCTATTGTAATGTACTATATCAATTCATGGAGAAATAGAATAAGTACGTGGATGATTCAACCCTCTCTTACGTTAATTGCTTATCCCTCTATGGAATTTTTGGTCATCTGTGCATGGATATCGTATCACATTTTAATGGTTTGTGTTTAGGAGCAATACAAATGTTCAACATTCCCTTGGTGCATCACCTCTATTAGATTAGGTTTCATTTTTGTATTCCCTTAACCCTATCCGGTTGGAAAGTTACTGATGAGGATTTAGAATGACCCTCTGCAATCTGAACATGTGCACCTGAACAGAGGAATAGGATCTGACCTTCATCTAGAGATCTCTCTCAACTCACAAATTCCCACACTTTGAGAGATGATCCATGTTGTACATCACACCGAGAATCTCAACCAATCAAGTTGTAGATTTCAAGGGTGTTGTGATTTTGCATCAACAATCACCAAACGAAATGCAAGAACCAAGCAATGCAACAAGACCCCCAAGCAAAGTGCAAATTTTATAAATTATAACAAGGATGTGTGTCAACATCATCTCTTGTTCCTCCCCTCTGGATTTTATTAATCTGGAGACTAGAAATGGGATTTGGAAACAAAAATAGTTTACGAAGAATCACTAGTTTACTACAACAATTGTAGGAAAGTGGGGCATGGAGGCAACAATTGTAATGAAGAAAATGATGCACATTTTCTAACTAGATAGGATTGGAGAGAGCCTTAGACCCCTAATATAGACTTGGTGGTTAACTTGAATCAAGCAACACACACAACTTTAGAGGGCAATGGTTCTACTCAATCCCTTGGTGTTGTGAATGGAGGTTTGAACCCCACGATTCGGTTGTGACCAAGTGGACTTTGTTGGTGCTCAAATTAGTCTCACCCCGTTTTTCATTAAATTTCCTTAGTTTGTAGCCTCTGTCATGTTTTTTGTCTCCCTGTGTTGGTGCTTGAAGAATTTTTCCTCCATTTGGTTTCCATGATCAATCCCTTCCATTAGTCGAGGATCACTTAAAGGTCCAAAATTTGTTTTTCGTTTCTTTGTCCATCTGAGGGAGTCTGTAAATTGGGCGTAAAACTTGGGTTGCTCCTTTCTTTCTATTTTCCATAGTCATGTATTGTTTTCCCTGTCATTTTTGTCTAAAATACCTGAGGAAACTTGATTGGATATAGTTTGGAGGATCATGTTTGAACCTTATAACATTTCCAAATTCTCTGTCCTTGAAGAAAAATTCATCTTCAAGCTCAAATGGTGGTTTTATTGCATGTTTATAGTTTTATGGGTGTGTTTTTCCTGTCAAATTTACATCTTTGCATTAGTGGAAACATGGCCCGTGCTTGGGGAGCACTCTAAAAAATATGTGTCTCACCTCAACCCAAAAATTGTCCATGTGGAGGAACGGTGCTCATTTAAAAATTATCCTTTTGGTTTGGCCTTGAAGTTACACGAGGGGACACATGGAGGATTATGCTACTTTTCCTGGACTTAGACAAATTTTTCATGGAACCAGTATAGTTTTTGGTGGGCCATGGACACATGGTGGGCTAGCGCTCATTTGAGGATTCACCTCAGGGTCCCACCTTAACATTCATGACAGAGGGGACATGTGGAGGCTTCCACTTTGGATTCGATTTGTACTTGAATTCTACTTTGGGACAACTTTGTTTGAGTCTCAATTAAATGTTGATCCATTTTTTACAACACTAATTATTAAAGACAAACTACTACACAATTGTATGTTTGACTACGGAGCATCATGCAATGTTATGCCTGGAAGTCATGAATGAATTAAACATTAAAGTTACAACATCTTATTGCAAGTGTACTCCAATGGATTCTAGAGAGGTCCCAGTTGTAGGGTGTGTGAAGGGTTTGGTGGTACAAATTGCAGCTTATCCAAGTAAGAACCCGAAAGTTGATGTTGTTATTATTGATAGCCCTACCAAATGGGGCATGTTGTTATCAAGAAAGTGGGCTGCAAGTGTTTGTGGAAGTGTTTAGATGGATATGTCTTTTGCCACCATTTTAATTGAAGGCAGCCTTGTAAAGTTGTATGGAGAGAAGAAAATGTTGCACCTCATTGAAGATCCAAAGAATGCTTCTTATGAAGTGTTATATGTTGATGTGGATGAAGATAACTTTTTGGGGTTTGCTAATGGAAAGGAGCACAAGATTTATCAATGCAAATGTCTTTAACAAGTGATTTTGCCTTGGACCTTGTTATTTGATGGAGTGTGTTTCAAGTTTGGAAATGGTGCTTTGGCATTGTTCGATTTCCCTGTGCCAAGAAGATTTTGTCTTTTCTTTCAAACTTAACTTTGAATGCACTAACAACATTGCTGAATATGAAGCATTGCTATTAGGCCTAAGAATTGCATGGAAATATGGTATAAAGGATGTCATTGTCAAAGGGATTTAGAATTGATTGTCAAGCAAATTAGAAAATTGTATGCTACTAAGAATTAGAGAATGAAACAATATAAACATGCAGTTTGGGATTTGATTGAAATGTTTGACTCTTTTAATATTATGCACCATGATAGAAAGTTTAATGTTGTTGCAAACAAGTTAGCAGTGCTAGGATCCATATTTGGGAATTGTACAATGTCTCCATTTTGTGAGTATGATGTTGAAGTACTAACAAGGCCATTTTTCCTTGATAACGTTAAAAATTGGAAAGTGTTTGATGATGATGCCGGGTGAAACGGTTTCTTGAGCAAGGTGATTTAATGACTAGAATATAGATTGGGAACTAGTAGTGTGTGTTGCAGAAGGAAAGGAAACATTATTTGGAAAATACATCATCTAGTTGAAGACAAACACGATTCCCAGAGGTTTGGTGGCTCTTGATTTGAACTTTGATAATGTTGATTGCATTATTAAAATAAATATGTCTTTCAAGAGATGTGGAAGATCACGACTGGGTACAAAGGAAAATCCACGTAAAATCTGGTTAGGAAGCAACCTCAAAGAAAGAAGAGAAGCAATCCTATATTCAATTGCTGAATAAATATCAAGACTGCCTAGCTTGGTCTTACTCTAAGTTGAAGGCATACAGGAAGATTTGTTCCAACATGAGATTCCTCTTGAGTCTAATGCCAAGCCTTTCAGTAAAAAACAAAGGCCCATTAATCGCTTCTTTCTTTAAAAATGCAAGAAGAACTGAAGAAGTTGAGGGATGGAGGAATCATTCAGCCCACAAGGTACTCTTCTTGGGTTGCAAACCTAGTGCCTGTCAGAAAAAATAATGGTGACATAAGGCTATGTGTAGACTTCAAAAACCTGAATAGAGCATCATTGAAAGATAACTACCCTTTTCCAAACATGGAGAATATGCTACAATTGGTAACAGGTTCTGAATTGTTATCTACTATGGATGGTTTCTCTGGCTATAATCAAGTTGTTGTGAAGGAGTTAGAAAGAATAAAGACTACCTTTACTACTCCTTGGGGAACTTATGTCTATGTCAGGATGCCTTTTGGCTTAATGAATGTTGGAGAAACTTTCCAAAGAGCAATGGATGTAGCATTTTCTGGTTATATCAATGATTTCATTGTTGTTTATCAGGATGATGTAACTGTGTTTTCTAGAAATAGAAATGATCACTTGCAACACTTGGAGAGAATGTTGATAAGGTGTAGAGAGTATGGCATATCATTGAATCCTAAGAAGTGCCACTTTGGAGTGCAAAAGGCAAAGCTGCTTGGTCACATTGTATCAAAAGAAGGGGTAATGATAGATCCAAAGAGAGTGGAAGCCATCAAAAAGGTTCCAATTCCAAGAACTAAGAAGGGAATTCAATCCTTCTTTGGACAAATAAACTTTATCAAAAGATTTGTGTCTAACTTTGTTGAGCTGACCATCCCCATTACTAGTATGTTGAAGAAGGACCAAGTTATAAAATGGGAAGAAGCTTCCATTCAAGATTTTAATGGGATCAAAGAAGCACTAAAACATGCCCCTATTTTGGCAGCCCCAAATTACATGAAGCCTTTTCAAGTATTTTATTTTTCTTTAGAAAATACCATTGCATCTGTTTTGTTACATAAGGATGATGAAGGGGCTGAGAGACCAATTGCCTTTTTCAGTATGACATTGTAGGGAGATGAGTTGAAATACACCATCATGGAGAAACAAGCATTTTCCTTGGTGAAAGCAACAAATGTTTTCAGACCCTACATCTTAAGTTCTAAAGTTGTTGCTTATGTTCCCCACACCATGGTGAAAGACATCTTATCAGAGATGGAGGTCTCAAGCAAAAGATGCAGATGGGTGAACAAGTTGCAGGAGTATGACATGGATATCCAAACCACAAAATTGGTAAGAGGTTTGGGCCTAGCTAAGCTTATGGCTGAGAGAAACCTACAAACTATTGAGGTAAATGAAGTAGAAGGAGAAAGGGTGGATGTCCTTGAAAATTTGGTAAGTTCTGAATGGTACAAAGATATAATCTTTTATCTTAGACATCTATGCTTCCTTGAATATCTGAGTAAAAATCAGAAAAGAGATCTTAAGTTAGCCTCTCAAAAGTATGTCATTACTGATTTTGGGTTAGCTTGGAAGAACCCCAAGGGAGTGCTCTTGAGATGCATTACTGAAAATGAGGCCCCAAAAATAATTGTTGATCTCCATGGAGGGGTCTGTGGGGGACATTTTTTTGGAAGAGTTACAGCACATAAAATCTTGAGGGCTAGTTATTGGTGGCCAACTCTCTTTAAGGATACAACTCTATTGGTGAGGAAATGTGAAAGTTGTTAGCATTTTTCTGGAAGAATGAAAGCTTCAAGATCCCTTCCTTTGTAGCATGTCTCATTGAAGCCCCATTCAGACAATGGGGAATGGATTTCATTGGGGAAATTTTTATCCTTCCAATGCTAGTCATAAATGGATTCTTGCAGCCACTGATTATTTCACTAAGTGGGTGGAATCAATCCCCACCAAGAAGGCAACACACCAAGTTATCATGGACTTCATGCTAAATCAAATCATATGTAGATTTAGAGTGCCAACTAAATTTTTTTGATAATGCCATGAATTTCAAGGCAAAACCTTTCGTGGCAATGTGCAAAGAATATGGGATCAATTTAACATATGCTTCTAACTACAATCCCCAAGGAAATGGAAAAGTTGATTCTAGTAATAAAAAATTGTTGAAGATCATTATAAGAACCTTGGAGCTGAACAAAAGGAAGTGGGGTGAGCAACTGAAATTATTTGTTCAAAGCAATGTAATCACTATCAAAAGAGCTACTACTAAAAGCCCATTTATACTAGTATATGGAACTCAAGATTTGTTGCCCCTCCATTTGCATTTGTCTTCATTTCAATTTTTTTAATAGATTGAATACCTAGAAGTTAGTCCATATGATGCTCAAATCAATCAGATTATTGAGTTGGATGAAGAAAGAAGGGCATCCCATCAGCGGCATGTGAAGTTCAGGAAAAATTTGAAGAAGTTATTTAACAAAAAGGTGACACCCAGAGCTTTCAACATTGTGGATCTTGTGCTTTTATGGGATAACATGCATGAAGATAATGGCAAACATGGTAAATTTGACGCATTGTGGATGGGCCCTTATTCAATTGATATTCAAATTGGTGAAAATGCCTTCTTCCTAAAAGACTTAGACATGGAACTACTTGAATTTCTGTTAATGGTAGGCATTTGAAGAATTTCCTTGATTGATTTCTCATAATCAAGGTATACTCCATTTGTACAATGTATAGTTCTTTGTTCTTGTCTTCTTTTGTGTTTTTGTTCTTGCTCGGTCCTTTGTGACCTAGTTTTGTTGGTTTCTCGGTTCATTTTTTGGAGGATGGTTGTGGTTGTTCTGCTCTGCAAGCTTATTCTTTGACTCCATTGCCCAATGGTCTTTGTGGCACTTGGTCTACTATTTGTTCTTGTGACACTCATAGGAGTGCCCATCCCCAGTCGGAGCCGATGTTGGTGCTTAAATTTGTCCACCCCGTTTTCATTGAATTTCCTCAGTTTATGGCCTCTATCATGTTTTTGTCTCCCCATGTTGGTGCTTGAAGACTCTGTCCTCCATTTGGTTGCCATGATCAGTCCCTTCCATTAGTTGAGGATCACTTAAAGGTCCAAAATTTGTTTTTCGTTTCTTTGTCCATTTGAGGGAGTCTGTAAATTGGGTGTAAAACTCGGGTTGTTCCTTTCTTTCTATTTTCCCAATCACGTATTGTTGTCCCTGTCATTTTTGTCCCAAATACCTGAGGAAACATGATTGGATATAGCTCGGAGGATCATGTTTAAACCTTATAACATTTCCAAATTCTTTGTCCTTGAAGAAAAATTCATCTCCGAGCTCAAATGGTGGTTTTCCTACATTTTTATGGTTTGATGGGTGTGTTTTTCCCGTCAAATTTACATCTCTACATCAGTGGAAACGTGGCCCTTTTTGGTTGGATGCGGCTGGCGGGGCACTCTAAAAACTTTGTGGCTTGCCTCAACCCAAAACTTTTCCACGTGGAGGAATGACGCTCATTTGAAAATTCACCTTTTGGTTTGGCCTTGGAGTTGCACCGAGGGGACACGTGGAGGATTCCACTACTTTTCCCAGACTTAGACAATTTTTTCATACAGTTGGTACAGTTTTTGGTGGGCCATGGACACGTGGTGGGCTGGCGCTCATTTAAGGATCGCCTCAGGGTCCCACCTTAACAATTGCAACAGGGGACATGTGGAGGTTTCCACCGCTCCGCTTTGTACTTAAACTTTTCAAAGCAATTTTTGAAGCTGGGACACATGGTGAGCCCATGCTCATTCAGGGTCTCTCGCTCTTGGGCACCATCTTGAATTTGTGCCATAAAGACATGTGGAGGTTTCCACTGGGCCTTCCCTTCCCTTATACTTTTCAAGCAACTTCCTAAAGGTCTGGGACATGTGGAGGGACCACACATATTTGGGGACTGGCCCCTAAGTTTTATTTTAAAGAAGCGCCAAGAGGACACTTGGAGGCTTCCACTCACTCTGCCTTTTTGCTTGGACTTTTCAATGGCCAAAGGAGACTATCTCGGACCTTAGACACATGGTGCCTTCCACTGAACCTTCAACTTTTTAATAGACTTTGTCAGACTGAGACACATGTTGAGCCCGCATTTGTTTGGGGTTTCTACTTTTGAGGACCATCTCAAAATGTGCCATTGAGACACGTGGAGGCTCCCATTGGCTCCTTTTTTCACCGAGACTTTTCAAAGGCCAAAAGGCATTTTCTTGGGCTCGGGGTATGTGAAAGTCTCACACTTGTTTGATACTTTCCTCTCGTGCTTCTCCTTGCAGATTGCGCCAACGAAAAACATGGACGGCTACGATATAAAGTGGAAAAGGGGCAAGATCAACGGTTCTTTGTGCATTTCACCTATTTTTCCACCATTTTTACCCAAGACTCTTGGAGACGCAAATACACACTATTTTTCATCGTTCTTTGATGAAATTATTTGTCATCTCTATTGGTAAGGTGTCATTGAATGGATTCAAAACTTAAATTGTGAGTCCAAGGATCATTAAGGTCGATATTTTGAAGAGGGAATTACTCAGGCACTCGAAAAAATGGGAATTACAGAGGAGATGGATGCGGGGTAGAATTGCAAAGGAAAAGGAGGGGAAAAGGATGAAATGATGAAAGTGCAGGTGCAAAAGGTGAAAAAGGTGTTGCCTCGAGAGAAAAAGGGATGACTTATCAAGTCCAGCTATGTAGAGGCTCGAAAAATGATTAAAAGGGGATTTCTCACATGACAGAATCATAATGATTAAAGGGACTCCTAAAAAGTTGTGGCATGACATCCTAGTCATTAGTTGAGGGCCCAAGAAACATGATCAGTTCACAATTGGTCCACTTGGCAGATTTCAGATCTGAATTTGTTAAATGTCATTATCTAAAACAAATTGGTAACAAGAAAAGGTCCCTCGAATATTCTTCTCTTTTGGGGGGGAAATTGAGTAGGAAAAAATGTATAAATGCAATGAGAGTACTCTTGCAAATGGTAAGAGATTGAGTTCTTAAGAAAACATTTGAGAAAGTCATCTTCCCAAGAGACCAAAGCCAAGATAACCTGTTATTTTCTTCTTTGTTATATTTTTCTGTCGTTTCAAGTTGGTTGGAGATGTATAGCCATTGAAAAGCATTGATATTGCTCTAGAAGCTTTCCCCTGCTAATGAATCTAAGCAATTTTGGAATTAATTTATGTCTAATCTCTACCAATTTTTTGTTTGCTTTGTTCCAGAATGTCTACAAATAGTTTCTTTCATTCCTATTATAATCTTACACTGAATTTTTTGTGAAATCACATAGGATCTCGTCTTTGTGATGCTTCTAATGGTATTTACAATTTCATTTCTAGAATAGCCTTCATCTTGGATGAGATAAACAAATTTAAAATCAATTCACTGTCATTTGTTTATAAAGATTGTTTGTAAGTCTTCGGGTGTACCTTAGGCGTGATTAATAAGAAAATTTAGTGTTTTATTGAGTCTTTCAATTCGAGCCTTCGTCTTGGAGTCTCAAAGATTATGTGAAAATGTGTTGATTTGGGCCTCCATTAAAGCACACCTTCTGGTTGAAGGAATGTCTTGACTGTTCTAAAGTTTTCTATTGTGAATTTGTTCATTGTTGTGTAGTCCCTTCGAAGATCAGGTATAATCAACTTTATCCTGCTTCATCTCCCACCAAAATCATTTAAAAACCATTGATCCACCCTGAACTACCCATGTTTTCCTGTGTATCAACAAAGGAACAAAATCTACTTGCAAAAATATGCAGAAAAATTAGGATTTCTTAATGTCTTCAGTAACCTTAGCCTTGTGTTGAAAATATCTCCATCGTTTAGAAGTGACAACTCTTAAGAGTTAAATCATGGAGCATTGACCGTATTTTCCCAAGGTTCCCTTCATAGAATTTGTGCAAAGGAAGGATATCTCCATCTCCTTCATCAAATAGAGGTTATACTAAGGGTCCTCTCACCCTGGTCGAAGAGGCACGACCTAAAGAAGTGAGGACAGGTCAAATCCTCTCAAAGGTGCTATCCATCTCTCCACAAATCTGAGTAACAAAGGGTCAGTTAGATCTCATCCCCGGCTACAAAATGACACACACTATGATCTATCTGCCTCTAAGCTCCTGTCGAATCGTGTTGCTGCTTTCAGATTGAAAAGGAGAACGAATTTGGATACCTACACACTCTAAGGTGGATTTCCCAATGGACAAACGCTTAGAAAAGTTTGTGGATGAACTACTTGAAACATTCAAAATGGATGACGTGGCATTATGGAAGGCAGTGCAAACGGTTGAAGTCATTACTTGTGGGGTCAGCCACCCAATTCAAATTCAAGCAAGGTATTAAATGCAGATAGTTATAATCCTTCCAAAAAAGTAGCAATGAATGATGGCATGTCCGTGGAAATGACCATGTCTCTCCACAACTATTGAGTCATCCCTTCGTGACTCATCACAACTAAGAGATGTGGGCCCTCCTATTCTCATGGGGAAGGGAGATTCAAATAAGAAAATAGATGTAAACTTTGAGGCACTAATGGTGGATTCACTGCTCAATGACCTTGAGTGGAAACATAAAAAAATGAATGAAGCGGTAGCTCAGGTGGGTTCCACCATTAATTGTGCTACCAAGGAGGTCAGTCCTCTCATGAAGAACGATAAATCAATCTTGATTTACTGATTCTCTTGGAAAGGTAGACATATTTGCTAGATATTTAGATTTTGTGATTAGACAAAGGTCAAAAATAAAATGCCACACACTGTCCATCCCACCACAACCCGGGGTCATGGTAAGAAATTCTAGTTGTTTCTTGTTGACTGTCATAGCTGTTGTGCGGCTGCGGTCTTCTTGTTTTTGGGCTTCTCGTCATCATATTTTCCTCTGTTGATGGGTTTATGTAATAATTTTTACTTCTAGGTCTTTTTTTGTGTTTGGTCTTCATGTATTTTCTGGATTTTGAGTCTCTTTGTCACTCGGGGTATGGTCCCTCCCAAAATACCATTTACCAATAATAATAAAAAACAAATGCTATAAATTACAAACTGTGGAGGCCAAATGGCCGCGGCCCATTATATTAGGTTATTAAATAAAAGTTTGGGGGAGGCTACCGACCCCACCCCCAACCCATTTATAATATATGGGGTGGGGAGTGGGCTCGTCGACCTCCCCCCCCCCCAACCAATATAAACCAAGCCATAAAACAAACAATGTGGCCACATAAATCCTTAACCCCGCACATTTTTATTACTCAAATTTAGGACACATGTAAATGTGGGCCTACACATTCTTTAACTAGTTAATTTTTTATTTAATCAATATAAATAAATAATATATATATATATATATATACACCTAACCGCCATAAGCAAATCTAAATAATATAAATTTGGGTATATATTCAACAAATATCCATATTATTATATATATATATATATATATATATATATATATATATATATATATATATTCAACACCCTCATATTGTATATACATCATTTGAACCAAAAATAAAAAGGGGCAAAAATGCCCATACCCAAATAGGGTAAATTCAAATAAAATACACAATAACAAATAATAATATGAACAAACCCTAGGAGAGGGTTTCAAATGAAATAAGCAACAAAAAAATGTGTATATCCATCCATAAGCTTGGGCAACCTTCCATGGCCTCCATTCTCCTCCTCCTCCCAAACTTGTAAAATGAAAATTAGAAAATAGAGTAAAATAAATGAATGAGAGCACCTCATAATAATGGTTAGGGTTAGATTGAATACCTAAGATCCAAGGGATCTAAATGGATCAATCCTACAATTGTTAGGTGAGGATATTTTGGTGGGAATATATTTTAATTTAAATGCATGTGTAATTTGTGAATGGGGCCACTAAAGGGGTGTTAGAATGTTAGGATTAAAGTGTGACCTTTATTTCCTTAGTTAAGTGACTTTTATAAAGGACTTGACTGGTGTCCCTGATTTCATCCCGAAATTTGTGACTACCCTATCCAAAAAAAAATTATACTTTTAAAATAATGGGTCGTTTTGTGTTTTTATTTCGAAAGTTCTTGTATTGTGTCAAGATATTCCCAAAGAGCCATATCAGCCATTTTTGCCAAATACCCGATTACCCAAAATTGTTATATTTTGTCGTTAGGATTTGTCTACGGGAAATTTGTATTTAATTATTTGAGCCTCGTTTGAGGTAAGTTGCGCTCCAATTTAACCCTGTTGTGATCAAACATATCATTATTCTTATATACCGAAGTTTTTTAACTAGGAATAAGTTCAAGGCTTTATTTGTGACTTTTGGCAATTTTTGTGTTTTTGTGTTTTCCCGTTTCATTTTACGTGAAGTTTCTTTGGACCAATTCCTTTCTTTGGGTTAGCTTTGATTTTTGGCCTAGAGAAGTGGAGAACATATACTCACGTTATGCCGAAAGGAAGTCACCATCGGAGGTCTGGTTCATGTTAGGAAATAATTATATTAGTGCTCCATTATTAATCATTATTATTTGTTAGGTCTGTTATTATATTTGTTTATATGTGAAGTTGTTAATAAACAACTCACGTGAATAGGAGTTTGGTGAGAGAATTAAGGAGTGTTGTTATATCAGATTCCTATTTTATAGGAATGACTTATTCCTATATATTTGTAAGAGTTCTCGTTTGAATAATTGAGTGAAGAATATTATTCTGTGATATAATATATTGAAGTTCTATAACTGTGTATTCATTGTATAATCTGGTTGTGTGCTTACATTTGGTACCAGAGCGACGTTAAATCTGTGGAAATCAAAAATATGGATTGATTTTGGTCATGTCGTGGATCTGGATTCAAATATCAGCCACATTACCTCAAGTTTGCATCGTTCATGAGCTCTCTGTGTCATTGCATCTGAGAACGGAATAAATCTGTGGCACGGTGACAGTGGCATGGTTGATGCCAGAAGGGTCTGAAATTCTTAATCGTGGCAGAGGCTTGTTGATATCGACCATGCACTATGAACGTCTGACCATATCATTTTAACAGTCTGTACGACAGTCACTATCATCTATCAGCCTGTCATTGAGAAATAAGGTTTGACTGCTCCAAATCACGTTATGTAGCATATGGTACAGGTCTTCCTTGCACAATTGATGATACATCGGTGGCTTTGATGCAGTTCCTGCAGATTCTTGTTTTGACAGAAACTTCTAAATTCAGTTGATTTAGCACGTTTGGCTCTTGATCCATGCAAATCCGAGCTCCTGCCGACTTCTATGCACCATTTTTTTCTCCAAGTTTGAAACGTGTCTCCATATTTCCATGCGCAGATATGCCACGTATGTTGTTGCTGTCAAATTACCTTCAGATTCATTACATAGTCCGTGTAATTTGATTTTATTTGTCCATATGTAATTTGTCTTTTATTTCATTGTCTCTCTATGTTTGTAAAGTGTCATAACTGAATACTTTAGGTTATTTGATAATGTGTCATGTATGTCCATCAAGATTTGGTATAATATTATAATATTATAATATGTACCATAGTTATAATATTATTTTTTGTGTGTCACTCAATGTTTGTTTTGAGTCGAGTCTATGAGTGTCTACTCAGTCAAGTCAAAATTAATATATTTTTCATCATTGTATCGTCAAAATATGTTTAGGTGATTTTAGGATTTTTTTATCGAAAGTAATCAAAAGAATCAAAGTTGTTATCATTTTTTCAAGTTATTATTGTCTTGTCAAACGTCAAAAGTGTTGTTAGAAGTTTTTTATTTTTATTTTTTCTCCATCTCACAATGGAAGTCCCTCTAGAAAAATTCAATGGGCTCAATTTTCATACTTGGAAAGTGAAGATCCAGATGCAGCTGATGAATAAAAATCTCTGGCGGATAGTCGATGGAAAAGAACCTAAACCTACAGATCTGACCAAATTGGCAGAATGGGAAACGAGAGATGATAAAGCCAAAGCCATTATTGGTCTTGCTCTCTCAGATACTGAGCTACACTATGTTGATCTCGAGAAATCGTCTCATGAAATGTGGGAAAACTTGAACAAAACCTTTGGTGCTAAAGCAGTGAACGCAAAATTTTCTCTCAAATTGCAGTTGTTCAAGTTAAAAATGGGTGAAGGAACTACAATGTCCAATCATATTAATGATTTATGGTCTCTTCTCCGACAACTAGCAGAAGTAAAATCTCCTGTAGATGATGAAGATGCAAAAGCTATTCTATTAAATAGTTTGCCTCCCAAATACAGTAATATTGTCTTCACACTTGGTCAGATGCCTTCCAACTCATTGGAAGATATGATATCAACTCTTCTAGCTGAGGAAAAAAGGACTAAAGAAGATGTAGAAGAAGAAACTGCATTGTACCTAAAAAAGAAGTACAAGAATTTCTCCAAAAATAAGGAGGAAATTGAATGTTTTTACTGCAAGAGAAAGGGGCATAAAACTCCATTTTGTAAAAAACGAGCTCGTGATCTTCTAAATGGAACAATCAAAATGGAAGAAGCAAATATGGGCATAGACGATGAATCTGATTATGAGGAAGAACAAGTAAATGAAGACAGTGGCTCTGAAGACTTCTTGTACTGAGCATGAAATTGGAGGATGGAGGAAAACGGAGGTTGGAGGTCATTCAGTGACCTCTCGTCAATTACCAACGACGGGGCCGCATATCAGCTTTGGTGACAGGTGTGTGTGTAGTTTGATTTTAGTGCTTCCAGTGTGGTGTGCCTCAGTTTGCAGTGATCCTGTTTTCAATAAGTGGAAATTTCACATTGAGGGGGGGAACATGATCCAATGTTCCATTTCCAGTATGTCATCTTTTTCTATGTATGTACGAGCAACAGATTTCAGTAGAATTTCCTATGTTATTCCCTGCAGTGAGATAGTGATGAGAGTTGTTGATACTACTGCATCATCATGATATCGTGGTTGTTAGTTATCCAGAAAAACTATCCAGAGGTTGTTGGTATTGTCCTTAAAACCATCTGTTGTGTGGTTGTTGGTTAACCACTTGGAAAACCATCCAGAGGTTGTTGGTATTGTCCTTGAAACCATCCAGATCATGAGCATGCTACGTAGCGGCACGTTGCAGTACAAAGGCAGGTTTTTCCCATGTTCGCACTAAGGGGGGGAATGTTAGGAAATAATTATATTAGTGCTCCATTATTAATCATTATTATTTGTTAGGTCTGTTATTATATTTGTTTATATGTGAAGTTGTTAATAAACAACTCACGTGAATAGGAGTTTGGTGAGAGAATTAAGGAGTGTTGTTATATCAGATTCCTATTTTATAGGAATGACTTATTCCTATATATTTGTAAGAGTTCTCGTTTGAATAATTGAGTGAAGAATATTATTCTGTGATATAATATATTGAAGTTCTATAACTATGTATTCATTGTATAATCTGGTTGTGTGCTTACAGGTTCATTGGGAAAAAGTGAAGTCGTGCACTAAAACGCCCCTGCGGAGTTGGGCGCATTCTTGGAAAGCAAAGAGTTAGAAGCTGCAATGGCAAAATTATAAGCAGCAGGCAAGTGGGAATTTTGTACCTACCTTGCAGGGTACTTTTTCCCATGATAGAAAATTCACTTAAGCTATAGTGGGAAAATTAGAGGCAGCAGGCAGGCGGGAATTTATTGCCTACCTTGCAGAATAAAAATTCCCATGGTGAAATAAAAGAAAAGTGACTTAAGTGAAATCGTGAGATTTTATTACCTGCCATGCAGGGTAAATAATCCCATTGTCAACGTAAAATCACTTAAGTGGATCATGGGATTTCTAGGGCTGCCTTACAGGGTAAAGAATCCCATTGTCATAAATTCTTAAAAATAGAATTCTATTATGCAAAAAAGTGTGCCCCTATTGGGAAAGATATAATGCTTTTTAAAGCATTAAATGATTAAATTAAATTCTATTTTCAAAGTGGCTATGGACAAAGCACATTATGAAGCTTAAGTGAAGTGAAGAGTGGATGATTTAAATGAATTAATTTAATTTATTGGATGGTTGTCCTTAAACATGTTATTTTAAAAGAGAGAAGCATGATTTTTAATTAATTAATTGCGGGAATAGGAAAGGCAATTATTAATTATAGAATTAGGAGGGTTATATAAGCATTGGCTGCCATAAGGATGAATAAATTAATTCACAGGTAAAGAATTGCAATCAAGAGGAAAAGTGCGCCCCATTTGAAGAGGAATTTTGCTCAAAAGAAGGTGAAAACAAAGCTAAAAGCTTCCAATTTTGGCGCATGCATTGAAGGAGGTTGATTTGTGTTTGCATAATTGTTTGCATAAGTGATATAGGTGCTCAGGTGAAGTTGGAAAAATTCATGCTCACTTTGTGTGAAAATAAAACATCAATTTTTGGGGCAAAGCGAGGCTTGAAAAGTGCAGATTTTTGTGATTAAAATTCACCTGTTCATACTCCGGTTGCACTTTTTCGAATTAATTGCGGAATTTATTACAAGTGCTTTACAAAATAAAAGGAGCTCTAATCAATGTCCAATACATTGAATATATTCTACGAATCAAGAATTATTCAAATCTGCACCAATTGTGAAGAATTCCAAACTGGATAAGAAGAAAAAGAATTATTCAGACAAAGATAGACAAAGCCATGGCAAAGAAGGATGAAAAGAAAGCACAATGAGTCATGCATCACTTCTAAATTTACGAGATATTGGAGACACAGATCTAGGCTTGGAACCTCTTGCTTGAATTGATAGACAGATCCAAATCAGAAAGACTTGATCATGCATGCAGATTAAAAAGTGGAATTATTCAAGCTATAGTTTTTTCATCCACAAACCTAGTTGCTGAGGAGTTTGTTATGCGCAGTGCAGATCCATATCCAGATGCAGATGTAGATGTAGATGCAAATCCATATGCAGATCCAAATCTAGATCTCATAGTTACAAAAGCTTTCGGCACAAAGGCTTCATCCTCTTGTTTCGAATGTAACCCGTGAAGAAGTCAGTGCGTGGAAAATTCCTTCCAAGATCTTGTGCAAATGCTCCCATCTTCCAGTTGAAGCCTTCATTGAATTTTCATTCATTCGAGTGCTTTCTAGAATTTTTAATTGCTCATATGCAATTAAAAATAAAGATGATGAGTTATCTACGACAAACATTGCACTGATGCATGTACTGGAGAAGAACTGCAAAAGCTTCAAAGATAAAAGAGAAGACAAGGCGAAGGCACAATTCCATCCGCTTCCAGATCTAGGTTGTTGTTTCCAAATCCAGCTTGCTTCTAGATCCAGCTACTCCCAGGTCCAGTTTGGTGAGAATCAAAGGCAAAATAATCAGATGCATGTAGACATGAAAAAGGACAAGACTAAAACTTTCCTCTTCCTTCTTCTTTCCTCCGACAAAGTAATTGAGTGATCAATTAAATTATACAACTTAAGTGATTGGTTTAAAAGCCATTACTTGAAGAAGTCAACTACTTGGAGATAAGCGGTAGACATGCAAAATAGAAGGTTCTATTTTCAATTGCAAATCATACATGTCATGCAAAGAGGAATTTGGGAGGGAGATTGCCGCTGTTCTTTTCCAACTTCCACATGCGCCGCTCAACTAAAAGCTTCCGACTTGTAATTTCCCATCTACATTCTATAAGTAGAGGAAGAACCTTCTAGTAAAAAAGGGAATTTGTAAGAAGCAATCTTGTGTTCTAGACTTTGTGCTGAACCCCTGAGAGCCACTTGGAGCAAAGGAATACAAAGGAGCAGGTTTCCGGAGAACTTTGTGTCATGGTGTACTGTGTTTCTTGCTTTTAATCTTAGATCTCTTAATAAACTTTGTGTTATTTTAGATCTGGATCTAGAGCTGCCTTTTTTTTAGAATTGTGTGTTTATATCAATTGGATTCTTCTATGTGTATGCAATCATCTCTACCATCTACTGATTGGGTGCACATCTTCCCCATTTCTTCTATGTGTTTATGTAATTACCTTCTTCTATAACTTTTCATTTCTTTAAACAATCGCTTACTTACTACGTAACTATTCATTATGGTTCATGATTGAGTAGTTAAAGTAAAACCCCATTTATATATTAGCATACTTAAAGTGAAAAATCGACACGGGAGCCTCACCGTTAAATGAGGGATATTTATCTCATATTCGCCTAGGTTTTGTGCAATGCGTAAAATCTAGCCAACATGACCTTAGGAATTTGTAGTGCCTAGAGAACAACCAACAAAAAACAAAAATACTTAAAAATAATAATAGTAAGTTCAAATGTTAGTATGCCATGGGAAAGTTGAGGAGTAAGTTGGTGTGGTGGAGGTGTGTTGAATTGTGCTTTGTGCAAGCACATGGGCTTACTCGAACCCTCGACATATCACTTCCTTACATAACAATACAAGTACTTTTTTTTACCAGAGGCAATAACCACCATGAAACATGTGGCAACATTGTAGATTGAATAAAAATTGGACAGTTGCAAGTGCCGTGGTAGACATGGATGCAAAATGTTGTTATTGTGGTCAACTTTGACTGTAGGATATGCACAAAATGGGTTTATTGATGAAGGTTATGGATGTGGGCTCATTTATGTGAAGATGGGAGGACATTTGGAGGTTTTGTATTCTATTTTTTTTGGCATATCTAATGAAGCTATGTTTTTTTGTGTCTTAGGCCACCATAATTGTTTGGAAGAACTATTTTTCACTTGTTATCTAGTGGATGCGGTTTATTTACACTTGGATTTTTTTCCTCCATGTCAGTTGATTCTGTACTATACATTTTAGGCTATTACAAGAAATCTAATCATTGTTTTCTTGAAAAGTGGCTCATCCATTAAGAAAAGAAGACATAGGATGGATAGGAATTGTGGGGATGTATTTTCCTTTTGACATAACACAATCCCATCCTCATTCCATTCAAACCCTGTTTTAAGAAATCACCTAACCAAATCTCACAAACAACTTCCCATCAGAAGTGTTTCTTGTGCTCCATGTAACATCTTTTTGCATATCATCTACATATTCATCTAAATAAATCCGGTAATAAAAACTATGCATTGATTGTGCATTGAGGGGTTGTTTGAATCTATGCATAGTGGATGGTTATGTGTTTCGGTTCTTTGTCCACTGGTCGAGCTATTCTAACTCTATATTTATTTATATCCACATCTAGAGGGGTTTTTCTCTTAAATAATATGATTTTCTATGGATATTTAACATCTTCGAAGAACTCAACAGTTGTGTTATTTGTATAGCCATTCTAGGAATTTGAATTATTTGTGATTGTAGCTCATCGTGATGTTCTTATTACCCAGTTTCGTGCATTTAAGGGTTGGTGGAAGTAATAAAGCCATAGCTCGATGAGCCCCATGTTGACTCAGCTTGGTGTTGTTGTTGTATGGCTTATGCTCGCATAGGAGCCCCAATTCAGCCACATTTCCAATCATTTGAAGAAATTTTATTATACCTGAGTTGGCTCAGACTTTGGATGCCAAGGTAAGCCAATAAATTTGACAACCTTGAGGAAATAAAATTGGCCTCTTTAAGTGTGATCACTGTTGGTTTTACCAAAATGGGATTTTGATATATCTTTGGGACGAGGTATGGGTGCAAAATGAATAGCTTGGGGCCGCACACAACTATTTGGCATCACATGGCAATAAATGGTGGTCTCAATAGATCATGAGTGCAACCTTCCTAGAGCCCCCACATACCCACTTCACCTGGTTGTTCTCAGGCATGGTCTCCTTACCTTTTTCTTTCATAATTTTTGTAATTTGGTTCTTCATTTGCAATATAATAGAAACATTAAACCATTGGGTAATCTTACAAATGATTATGTAACCAAAGTTAAATAGTGTAAGGAAATAAAACTCCACCTTGTAATTTTTGAAACCGATTTACATTTGAACATTAATCGTAGTCCCTACCATATCCTTATACAATGATACTAGAATATTTAAATTAGGCACTAGCATCTAGTGGTATTAGGGGGAGAGTTATATGATGTTTTCAAATAAACAATCAATTTGTCTACCTTGTAAAGTTAGAAAAACACAATTTTTAAGACTTGCAAAACAACACTTTGAGCCCCGTAAAAGAGATGTCAAGCATCGTATGTGTTCCTTGTTTTAGAGAGTCATGTCAAGAATTATCTTGACCCTATTTGACCATTTGCACTCTCTTCACCGCTTCTTTAGGAGCCTTGTTACTCCATTTTGTACTTTTAAGGAGTTTTTAAACTGAAAAGTTGGCTTTCGTTTTGACCCACCGTCTTTTCCCTGAACAACAAAATGTTTATCGCCTTCACAAACCTCTAGTATTTTTACTAGAAAATTTCTTGGAATCTTTGGTTCAGAAAATAACATTCATGGTTAGTTTGGAAAAGGCATTTTGTAGGCCTCTAGTCACAATTTTGACTAGGTCAAACTAGACCAATTACAACCTGCGGCTCCGGAAAAACCCGTCACCATTTGAAACCCATTCTCCAGTTTTGAATCCCATCAACTCGAAAAATTCCCCATATATAGGGGAACTTATATGAAATTTATCATTACACGTTCGTCCATCAAACGCTAATTTTGGACGTGGTTTTTGAGCCTTCGAGCTTACTTTTGATCATTTGCAACTAGGCCAATTACGACCAATGGCCTTGGAAAACTAGCTGCCTATCGTAAATTGTTCACCGATTCTGAATTCTATCAGTTCCTATGAATTATCGGTCTATAAGAGGACATGTAGAAATTTTCCCATGGTGTGTTTGCTCATCGGAAGACAACATTTGAAAGTGGTTTCTTAGCCTCTGACTCTAAATTGAACGTTTTTTAAACTAGTAGAAAAACATAAAAAAATAAATTTGTAGGACCCCTTCGAGTTACCAAACCATCATGGAAAATTCTTGACACTTGTAAATAAATTTTGAAACTCTATCATGTGACTTGTTGTGTGAAATTTAACTTTTGGGAAAATAGCGTTTCTCTCTCTTCCCTACCTCTTTCTCTCTCTTTGGTTAAGAAATGTAGAGAAATGAAATGAAATAAATTTTTGTCTCTAACCCTTTCCTTTCAAATGAAAATTAGTATTATTGGGAAACTAAAAATGTTAATTATGTTAGATCTAGATAGATGTCGTGCCAACGATTTATCATTGATTTCATGCTCATGTGGTTTTGCAAGATAGAAGTGAGATGTCGAAAAGGCATGGTGTAATTCATTGTTTATTATTGTAATTTATATATTTTATTGGAAAATGTATATATGTATAATGTATTTCCATGTTATAGAAATTTATATTTGAAATTTGGTAATATGTATGAGATGCTAGTTTTAGGAATGCCTTGGGAAATGTGCATTTAATCATATGTACCATTTTTATTTAGATTTTTGTATGGTAAAAATTTGGATATGTTAAACGAATTTTATTGTAATATCTTTTAGTACATTTCAAGTGTGCAATAGATGATTAATTAATTGGTGTGTTGTGTTCTTTACCTTAAAAATGCAATAAAGAAATCTAAACAAAATAGTTTACCCTAATACAAAATTGATTTCAAACTAACCTTCTTGTATTATTATTTTTGCATAGAAAATTGAAACCTTAGAATGAACGTAAACTTGTATACTCAATGGCACCTTCTATTTTAACTAAATAAGATCCCTAGTTTAGTTATCGTCATACCCTGTATGTTTATCGACATTGTTGTGAATCCGTTAGTTAATAACGACATAGTCAAACATTTTCTAGAGTAAGTGGTCCCCTTCTAGGATTGGTTATCATTTGTGTAGTAAGGAGAATGTGTTCTCTTCAAGTGCGACTTATGTGTTAGGTGGAAAAGATTGCCAACTACTCGGAAATTCACCTTTAGCAGTAGAGATTATTGATGAAGTTAATATTTATCACTTGTTGTACCCTCCCTCTCATTCTAGCCACATAAGTTTACAAAACACTATCGTCCTAAAAGATAATTAATCCTCACAACTAAAATTTCTGGTACTACACCTAAGAAAAGTATTCAATATTTCATTTCTATAACTTAAGAGTCATTGTTTGAAGCAACAACTATGCGGTGTAACCTTACCATATATGGAGTAAGTAGAACTAACACTTCCTTGGTATCCTAGTGGACTACCAAGTCTTATAAAGTTAGATCTAGAAATTAAATTCATCATCGAATGAATTCCTTGTGGGATCCAGATGACACAAATGGAGCTAGTGAAATAGTTGTACTATGACTTAAAATCTTGTTAATGATCTCTTTAGTTCCTCACAGATAAATGTGTTACCTTGGCTAGTGACAATATAGCACCTTGGTCTTTTACGGAGGATTTATAGGGTAAATATGTTTTCACACCTTAATCTAATCTATAATAGGGCATAGAGCCCTGAGTGCATATTGGAATTAAACTAAAACCTCAGTTGGATTGGAGGTTAACTTATGGGTAGAAAATTGTAAGTAACTCTTTGTAAACAAAATCGATTTGAAATATGTTGACTTAAAAGAATCTAGGAAAAGGAAAACTTGTTCCCATAATCCTTGTTATGCCCTTTTATGACATTAAGAATAAAATAAATTTCCCATGGAAACAACGGATCTTACCTTGAAAATAAATCAATTGTTGTTCGTGTGTACTTATAATGCTTCCAATCATGTACTTCTTAAAGATGCTAGACAAGTACTCTCGTAACTCTTTTTGTTATAAAGTGACGCCAATAAAATACCTAAGAAACAATGTAAATGAGATGAAAGACAAGATTTTATGTGATAATGGTTTAGGAACAAAATTTCGCTTTGAAGTATGTATGGTTGATTTAAACATTGTCTTTTTTGCTAAGAATAGATACCAATTTTTCTTGGTGGGATTAGGCATTTGAACCATCATAGAGTCATGGGGGTTCATTAGCTAGGCAATATCCTAGCATGTGGGTTCATATTGAGGTAATTAAAATTAATAAAATTAAAGTAAATATACCGACATACATGAGGGGGTGAAAGGGTTTAATTTATTAATGTTTTGAATCAAGTATTGGGGGTAGGTTAGAGAGGTGGGCCAAAGGAAAGGGAGGTTTAATTTTAATATAAAACTAAAACATTTGAACCCTAGTTTTTAAAAGTAAATACCTTAAAATTGAAAAAGGAGTGTGGTCATAAATTAAATTATAATCTCTTTTTTAATAAAGAAATCTAGATTCTTAACCAAGAAATAATAAGATGGTAGAAAACTAGGATTGAGTATGTTTTTCAACACAAGTGATATTATTTCACCATCTTAATTATTTGAAGAACTATTAATAAATGATTAAATTTTAACATATATAATGTCATTTTTATAGGTCTTTAATGGCTTCAAGCTATCTTTTCAGAGGAAATGCATATTAAAAAAATGAGAGAGAAATATAATATTTTTTTGTCTAATATATTAGGGTAGAAATAAAAAGGGTAAATGGAAAAATAGGGGTATTTTCATTCTAATAATATAACGGGAGGGGGTATTATCAATTGAATAATTAAAGGTAGAAACTAGAATAAAGGGCATTCTTTAATACTCTTCGAACGCATGTGTATAGTCCACTAAAAACATTGAATTAAATTAAAATTATGACGTGTAAATGCTTAATTAACTCAAACTAAATTTTGAACTAAAATAACCATAGTATGAGAACAAACATGCTTCTAATGGAAGGAAGGAAAGGAAACTTGAACCTTCACCTCCTTTGAATCATAATATTTTTCCCCGTCAACTTCAGGTTGGTTCCCTTGCATAATGAGGGTAAAATTAAACATCAAATAAGCATATTTTGAGAAACAAACCTTTAACGTAAGAGCGAGTTATTGGGAGACTCATAGTTGCTTAAAAATGAATTTAGTTAAAAATGTGTCTATAGATAATTAATGGGATTCGATAAAGGAATCAATTGTGCATTCTCCTTTAAAGACTATTGCCTTGCAAAGTAAAGTAATTGAAGATTGTAAAGTAGGAAATTTTAAACCTTATGTGTTTAATTCTCTTGAAAACTATAAGGTCATACAATGGAAACCTAAATTTAATGAGATGTAAAATGTAAAAAGGCCATGTCGTGAAGTATGCAACAACTATCACCCACAAGTTCCGAACAATTCGATCCACAAGAACATAATTTTCTTTTATTAATAATTATTAGAGGTCACAAGGTCCAAAATTAAGGGTTAGAAGGTTCAATAAGGTTCAGAGGGTAAATTCCTCACCATACCCACTCTCTAACAGGATTAAAGATTCAAATTAATTTTTCTCACACTTAACACATTCAAAATTTCCTAAATCATTCCCATTGGATAGAAAATTTCACCTTTCCATTGATATAAAGAAGTCCTCCTAACTCCTCATAAAACTCAAGTTATGGGCCGACGGGCCTTGGGGTGAAAATTTTCCCAAAGGAGTGGGCTTGCGAGGCCTAGGGGAGGAATTTTTCCCCAAGCATGGGCTTGTGGGCCACGGGAAGGTTTTTCACCCGAGAGGGATTTAAGCAAGTCGGCAGGGAAACATTCCACTTTTTGACTTTCGGGTTAAAATGCATAAAGGTGCCAACGAACCCACATCCCCGCGACCCCAACCACGACATGTGTCACGCACATACTTGGCGCTAATGTCGGGAACAATCGGGGAAAGTTAGAACAATTGGCAATAAAAAGGAAAGAGGATAAAAGGATAAATGTGCTATGCGCCTCTTCCCTTGCCTAAGGCGGCCACATGGCAACATGTCATCACATTCAGTCAAGCTGCGAGCTTGGGGCGGCAGAGAAACTTTAAGAAAATTTTCACCCAAAAAATTTTAAAAAAACAAAAAAAATAACCTCCGCTCTCTTGCTTCACTCACCTCGCCGCCATGTGGAAGCCCCCGATCATTGGCGCATAGGTGGTGATGGTGGTCAGGAGGAAAACTTGAAAAAAAATTTTCCAAAAATTTTTCAAAATGATTAAAAAAAGGTTCCACTCCATGCTATCATGCCTCGTGCCACGTGGCAGCCCATTGATTGGTCACGGGGGCGGGCGGATGGGAAAATTTTGGAAAATTTTCCCAAAAATTTTCCTAAGGATTTTAAGGGAAAAATTTGGGCCGGAGGCCCGCCAAGGAAATTTTTCCCAAAATTTTTCGCCAAGTGAAGAAAAACTTCATAAGGCCATAACTTTTGATAGAGAGCTCAATTTTGGGAAAATGAGGACTTTCTGGAAATCTCTCGAAGCCCTCTTTGTACATGAATCATTAATTTTAGATTTTGATAAATTTTAAGGGGTCAATTTAAGAAAAACGGCCTGAAGACTTTTAAAAGCAAACTGGTAAATTTTAACTTATAATTTTGTTCAATTTGATCTTCTCCTTCACTCAACATGCCAAACAGACATGGAGAATTATTCTTGGATGTATTTAGGATGTTTTGGAAGGTAATTTTTTTGATTGATTTCCAATTAAATTTTTACATCTCTTGACAACAAAACGACTGTAAGAGGTTTTGACCCGATTTTGCAATGTTTGAAGGATTTTTCCTTAAGTGTTTTAGTCCAATTGAGTTCATTTATATCATAACATGTTAGATTTTAATGTTTCATTGTTATTTCTTGCTTGCAGGTTTGAACTATTCATTTTAGATAAATTAATTATTTTCCATGATGAAATACAAAATAGAGATTATTTCTAAAGGATTTATTTATCATTTTTTTCACCTTCCAAGTATGGAGATTCATTCTAATCCTAGTCAAATCCATTTAGTTGATTCAACAAACCATTTAATGGCTAAAATGTAAAGTTTGGTTTCCAATTTTGTCTTATTTTCAAAAGAACAAAGTAATACAATTCCTTCATACGTATTCCTTTCTTTCAAACAGAGATTTCAATAACATTTAAAGATCAGATTTCAATGCAACAATGCAAATGAAGAAAGGTATTGCAATCCTTTATTGATTTCAAATACAACTTTACATCTCTCAATTTCTTGAATGCAAATAACAGATTTCAATTTCTTTCTTTCAAATGAACAAAATAGAGTATATATATCTTTCACATTTTCAAAGCAAAAACAGAGTCTATCTCTTTTTCATTTCACTTTACAAATTTCATAATCCATACAACATCTTTCCATTTCAAAACATTTACAAATTCATCCACTTCAAAGTGGGAAAGGGTTACAATGAGATTTTATTTCACATGGAACTGTCAAACAATCTTTCTCCTCTCTGCTCCAGAACAACAACATAAATTTCTTCTCATTCATCCAATTTGATCACAACAGGAGTAGGGAAAGGAAACGCTCTCCACCCAACCAAGACATCCAATGAAAAGGAGAAGCCATCCTTCTTCATTGGCCCCCGAGCCCCAACCACAATGCAATAGAAGGTGTGATTCAACTCATGGCAACAACAAGCTTCCACACACAAGCAATATTTCAACATGCACATTTCAAATTAAAAATAAAACAAAACAATAGTTTTTACAACTACATTTAAAACATACAAACAAGACTAAGGCTTCACCAAGCAAGCCAAAGGAGCAAGAACTATGGGGAAGTTGCTTATGCCTCCCAATGGGAAATGGGTATCCACCTATAACAAACCACCAATATAAATCATCTCACATATCCTTATGCCCCCCACAATCCCTCCTATGCCCCCCACAAATTTCCTTATGCCCCCACAAAGTAAGAAATGCAAGCTATTTCTTTTCCATGGTGGATCCCAATCCCAAACTCCCTCCACAATAAATCTGATGCCACTAGCATTCCCTTATGCCCCTCAATGATTCCCCATAGCCTTCTCCTACACCATTCCTAGGCAGTCTACCCAAACAACAAAAAACACACAAAACATTCACCATTCACACAAACATAAAAAGAAATAAAAGCATATATGAAGAGCTAAGCTCCTACCTCTCCATGGTAGATTTTGTTCCAATACAACAAGCTTTCAATGTCAAAATACAGTCCCAAAATCAACAATGCCCAAGTATGAAATGCTCTCCAATCTCCTCCAAAATCAACAAGAGCTCCAAACAGCCAAGGAAAATTCACCCCAAGGAAGCATTCCAAAAGTTCAACAACCCAAAACAAAGCAAGGAGTTCCAATTTTATAGAAGAGGGAAGAGAAGAGGATGAGGTGGATCCATGTAGGATGCCACATCACACATCCTCAACTCCAACACAAAATTCAAATTCATTCCCCCAAGCATAATAAATAGGTGGGTGAAAATATGACAAATTACTTACACACTCCAACCAAGCCCACACCCCATAAGGACTGCAAATTTAAAACATGAAGAAAGTGCAATTAAAACATGCAACTTGACTTATAAAAATGCATTAAAAAGGTCTAAAATCAACCCTCCAACCATAGGTATGGTTGGTAAATAAAATTAAGAGGTATGGGACAAGTTTTACTTGTCCCACAAGCCTCCAAAATCAGCCTCCAAGGACAAATTCGAATTTCCAAGGAGGTGGAGTGTTTCATACTCCAAAATATGACTTACACAACTCTTACACATACTTACACATACTTACACATCACTTACCACATTTAATACAAGAGCCAACAACTTCTATAATTACTTTCTTATATCCCAAATTTGATTTATTTATTTATTTTAACAATATGATTACTCACATTAATTCTCCACAATTAAAAGAATAATGAAAGGGGTAAATGCATCACAAAATAAACACATGCAAACAATAATAAAAAGGAACCACATTAATAAAATACACAAAGCCCCTTGGTCACATTCAAAGGTAATCCCCCATGGGAATCCCTAAAAAAAAACACACACACACACACAAAACATGTTGCCATGGTGACCTTGTTGAATTCATCTAGAATTCCAATGTGGTTGGTCTCCAATCCCCGATGTTTGTTGTGATATTTTAACCTTGCAAAACACAAATACCTCCTTCGGCCTCGTGGCCATATCAGAACATCCAACATGATATAAATATAATCACAAAATCATCTATACATATGAATCACAACAACATCAAGGCAATCAACAATATCACTTACAATTTATATCAACAACTATATCATCATCATATAATGTCCATTTTCTAGGTCTACTCACAATATCCAAAAATCACATGTCCGAACAACATTCATAATATATCCATGTCAAATAGTATATCATCATCCACATATGAAGTGTCTCTAATAATCATCATGCATCATAACTAAATCAAGATCAACAATAATCCATGGTCCAACATCTAACATCATACTAAATCAAAACTATAATAATGTCCATAATGTAATCAATAGTATCAAGATCAAGTATCAAAAGGTGTCAAAGGGAAGTGGGCACTACATCCCCCCCCTTAGACTCGACTTCCTCCTGGAAGTCACTAGAACAAATGTGGAAACTAAACTCTTGTAATAAGGTAGCATCCTCCCATGTAGCTGTAGTCTCATCATATATGTCCCACTGCACCCGAACCTGATCAACCTCTCTACCTCAAAGGCCCAGGGTCCTATGATCTAGGATGCAAATGGGCTCCACCATCACCTGCCCCTGATCTTGCACCTGCAATGATGTCCAATCTAACACATGAGAAGGATCTGCAACATATCTCCTAAGAACTAAAACATGAAACACATCATGTATGTGAGACAAGCTAGGTGGCAATGCTAGATGGTAGGCCAAAGGGCCAATATGCTCCAAGATCTCAAAAGGACCCATGAATCTAGGAGCTAACTTAGAACCTTTTCCATAATGGATAGGGCTCTTATGTGGCCTGACATGAAGGAACACCTTCATGCCCACATCAAAACTACGATTGGTCCTATGTTGATCTCGCATACTTCTTTTGCTATCATGTGCCTCCTGTAGTCTCTAGTCGATCAATACCACCTGCTGCTCCATGTCCTGCAACAAAGCTGGTCCAAGAGAAACCCTATCCTCTAGCCTATCCCAGCTAAGAGGTGTCCTGCACTCTCTACCATACAAATCCTAAAAAGGAGCCATGCCTATAGAACTCTGAAAACTATTATTGTAGGAAAACTCCACTAAGTACATGTACTCCTCCCATCTAGACTGTTGATCCATCACATACATCCTGAGCATGTCCTCTAAAATGATTCACCCACTCAGTCTTATCCATCTATCTCAGGGTGATATGTTGTGCTGAAATTGATCTTCATCCCGAGGGCATGCTGCATGGTAGTCCAAAAATGGGAAGTGTACAAAGGATCGTGGTCACTAATGATCTTCCATGGAATCCCGTGCAACCTGACAATCTCATCCAAATATACCCATGCCACTACTCTAGCTATATAAGTGGTCTTCACGGAGAAAAGTGAGCCACTTTTGTCAATTTATCAACCATGACCATGATGGCATCGTGGTGATATTTCGACATCGGTAGCCCAACAATGAAATCCATGGAAATGGTGTCCCACTTCCATTTCGATATAGCATGAGGAAAGAGAAGGCAGCTGGATGTTGATGCTCGCCTTAACTCTCTGGCACTCTAAACATCATGACATGAACTGGGCCACGTCTCTATGAAGTCCTCTCCAATGATACAACTGTCTCAAGGTGGCGTGCATCTTCTTCACCCCGGGATGGGCTGAATAGGGTGCACGATGTGCCTCTGCCAAGATGTCCTGCCTCAAGCCTCCATCTCTGGGAACATAAATCCAGCCTTTGTGCCTGAGAAGACCATCTACCTCTAAAGAAAAACCATCAAACTTCCCTCGAGGGGTCTCTGAGACTCGATCTCTGCTCAAACTATGCAATGTAGAAGTTGTCAAGAGGAAGTTGCTGAAGAATCCTACTCCACAAATATGTGCTCACTGAGGTGGCCATAGCCACATGTCTCCATCTACTGAGAGTGTCTGCCACCACATTCTCCTTCCCTTTCACATGCTCTATCTCCATATCATACTCACAAAGCAACTCCATCCAACACCGCTGATGAGCGTTGAGATTGGGCTGCGTGAAGAGGTGGCGAAGACTCAAGTGATCTGTCCTAAGTGTGAATCTCGACCAAGAAGAAAGTGTCTCCATCGAACCAAGGCATGCACAACTACCACAAGCTCAAGATCATGAGTCGATAATTAAGCTCATAATCTTTGAGTTTACGAGACTCAAAAGCCACTACTCTAGCCCTCCTGCATCAACACACCTCCAAGCCCTGCTAAAGAAGCATCCGTGCAAATGAAAAACTCACCATGTGGATCCGGCACTACAAGAATAGGTGTTGTAGTGAGGCATTCCTTCAAATGTGTCTAAAGGCTTGCTCACATCTATCTGGACAAAAAACTTCTTCCCTTTCCTCTGAAGGGAAGTGATGGGGTGTGCAATCCGAGAGAAGTCAAAAAATCTTGTAGTAGTAACCTACTAATCCCATGAAGTTGTGCACACCTCAATCACAGTAGTGGGTGCTGGCCAATCCATAATAGCTCTAATCTTGGAAGGATCGATGGTGATACCTTCCCCTAGAAATGATATGACCCAAATACTGCACCTCCATCTAAAAGAATGCACACTTCTCCAAGTTCCCAATAAAGCTTGCTCCCGAAGACACTGAAGAACCTAGTGAAGGTGCCCCTCATGCTCCTCATGCGTACGTGAGTAAATCAAAATGTCATCAAGGAAGATGAGCATGAAGTGATCTAAGAAGGTCTGAATACCCCATTCATCAAACTCATAAACACTATGGGGGCATTAGTCAAACCAAAAGGCACCACTGTGAACTCATAGTGGCCATATCTCATATGGAAGAAAAGTGGTCTTATGAATATCCACCTCCAAAATCCTCAACTGATGGTACCGACTTAAGATCAATCTTAGAGAAAAATTGTGGCTCCCTTCATCTGATCAAACAAATCATCAATGCGAGGAAGGGGATAATGATTCTTGATCATTACTTTGTTCAGTTGGTGGTAATCAATACACAACCGCAAGGATCCATCCTTCTTCTTCACAAAGATCACCGGTGCACCCCAAGGGGATACACTAGGATGGATAAGGCCTTTCTCCAAAAGGCCCTCAAGCTGCAACTTGAGCTCACAGAGCTCTGGGGTGGTCATCCGATAAGGTGCTCGTGAGATAGGCTCTGCTCTCCGAAACCAGATCTATATGAAAATCAATCTCACGTGGGGGTGGTAACCCGGTAGCTCCCCAGAAAGACATCTAAAACTCTCTCAAAATGGGGTGATCATCTAGCGATGGTCCACTAGACCCATCCTCTGATCTATCACTAACTGTAACAACATACATCTGACAACCCCATCACACACACCGCTTAAGCTGCATAACAGAGATGGTGTGAATAGAAATGGGTCTCCTAACCCCTGAAATCACCGACTCCAACTCCCAAATCATCTACACAAGATATATCTTGTGGTAACAATCCATCCTAGCCCTGTGTGTAGATAACCAATCCATACCCAAAATGACTCCATACGAGCCCAAAGGAAGGATACAAAGATTTGAGGTAGTGGTGAAAGGTCCCAAATCCACTACACACTCCTTAACTAAGGAGTCTATAGAGATCTTGGCTCCAGAAGCCATCTCAACATCCCAACTATGACCCTACCTAACTGCCACCAGCCTGCATCACTCTCTACTAAAGATGGTGCAATGAAAGAATCAAAAGAACCAGAATCAAACAATATAGAGGTAGGAATACCCCCAATGCTACCTGTAGTCTCAATGATTGTACTCTGATGCTCGGCCTAGTGGTTCTCAACCACTACATAAATCTTGTGGCTGCGTCCCATGTCACCAACAATCGGCTCTGAGATCTGTGTCTTACCCTTGTTATTAGGGTTCTGAGGGTAGTCTCTCCAAAAATGTCCTAGTAACTCCACAACCAAAACAACCACCTGATCCTCCCCAATGAGTAGCACCTCCAGTAGGTGCTCTGGAAGTCTGTGTGATGTGGATCCTGATGATCCAAATGGTGGGTCTACTATGGCCTCTACGGTGAGCTCCCACTGATTGAGCTCTAGGTCCACCTTGTGTCCTGATGGGACCCCTAGGAGGAGGCCCCATACTCGACCTCTCTATGCATCAACTCTCTATGGAGGTCTATAAGGTGGGGAGGGACTGCTGCTGCTACTATTGTTGGGGTCTAAATGATGACTGTGAAGAACTCTGGCCACATGAGGAGGAGGAGGTACGACCCCCTCGATCTATTATCATGCATCTATTGTATGTGGCTCGGACTGGTCTCTAGCCTGTTGGGTCTTTCCCCAAGTCTCCTCTACTATATAGGCCTTCTCGACGGCCTCAACTAATGTCTGTGGACAATGGATCCGCACTGCACCTCCAATGTCTAGATTCAAGCCCCTGGATGAACCTGTGGATCCGCACCTGCTCATCCTGCATGTACTCAACATACTGGAGTAGATCCAAAATCTACTCTCATACTCTACTATTGAAAGAGATGCCTGTCGAAGGTCATGAAACTCATCTATCCACTTGTTGTATGAACCTCCATGACAAATATCTCTCTAAAAATGCTCCTCAAAGAGCTCCTAGGTAACTATCTCATAATCAACATGGAGCTTCTTACTCCTCTGTCCTCCACCATACTCCTGCTCCATCCCTCTTAGTAGATGGATCACAACACGAGCTTTTTGTGTTGCTAGAACAAGGACAAATCTTGAAGCAACCACTCAAGCTCACTAGCCAAGCCTCTGCCTAAAATCCACCTGTGTCACCCGAGTAATGTGATGGCCGAAGCTTCAGGATCTCCCTGATGTGATCTGTAGCTGTGGTCTGACGGCCTCTAGGCCTCTCTGCATGCTCATCCCTAAGCCTAGGGCTCGAGACCTCTCTCTATGCTCTGAAACTGGTCACCCTATCCCCTCTGTGGTGACTCTACCCTGGCTGACTCTGCATGGGATTTCTCTCCTCTATGCTCCTCGTTGGGTCGAGGAGATACCTGACCCTCAATGGAAATGTCCCTATCATGTCTGGCTGCATGTCCTCCTACTGATCCTCCAGAGTGGCATTAACATCCTGAAGAGTCTACAAAATCTGGGGTAGGATGGATGCTACTACACATGATCTGGTGGTGGTAAGTCTAGGTCTATGTGAAAAGACCCCTCATCCCATCTGCGCCCCCTACATAGACCAAGGTGAGAGTTAGTTCATTTTTCTAAGTTTTATTCAATTTCCATGTTTACTAAAATATGTAATTTCTAAACTAAGTTGTTTTCTAGATTTAAAAGTGTGCTAGGTTTAAGTTTCATGTCTCAAGTTTTCTAGTGTGCCCAATGGTCCAAGATTTTGAACCACTTCTCTGATACCAAGTGTAACACCCGCATTAAAACAACCCACTTGAGACCCAAGAAACAACCTAGGATTAGTTAGGAAAATTATGGAATATTTTTTTTTTAAAAGAGTCTACTACCAGGTTACAAGGCAACAACTATCACTAACAAGTTCCAGAACAATTCTAATCCACTAGAACATACTTTTCTTTTATTAACAATTATTAGAGGTCACAAGGTCCAAAATTAAGGGTTAGAAGGTTCATAAGGTTCAGAGGGTAAATTCCTCACCATACCCACTCTCTAACAGGCTTAAAGATTCAACTTGATTTTTCTCACACTTAACACATTCAAAATTTTCCTAAATCATTTCCATTGGATAGGAAATTTCCTCACCTTTCCAATGATATAAAGAAGTCCTCCTAACTCCTCATAAAACTCAAGTTATGGGCCGGCGGGCCTTGGGGTGAAAATTTTCCCCAAAGAGCGGGCTTGCGGGCCTAGGGGGTGAAAATTTTCCCAAGTGAGGGTCATGGTCAGTGGAAGGTTTTTCACCCGGGGAGATGCGTGGAGTCGATGGGGAAACATTTTTTCCTTTCGGGAAAAAATGATGATTTGCCTCCAACGCCTACGCGCCTCCCCGAAGAGGACACACGTGCACGCATCAAGCCCTATTGGGGAAAAGTAAAACAGGATTCGGGAATTTTAGAAATTTTAAGATTTTAAAAAGGAAAGAGGATAAAAGGATAAATGTTGCACGCACGCCTCCCCTTGCCTAAGGCCATGATCGGCCACGTGTGCCATCCATTCATTGCATGGCTTGGGGGGTGGAGAAACTTAAAAATTTTCCAAAAAAATTTTAAAAAAAGTTTCAAGTTCAAAAAAATCACCTCACTCCACCGTCATCTGTGATGCCACGTGGCGGCACTTTGATCAGCATCTGGTCGGGCGGGGTGGGGATGGGGAAAACTTGGAAAATTTTCCCAAAATTTTTAAAAATGCATTAAGTAAAAAAGTCCCCATCCGTTCCACCTCCACAGTGTCACGTGGCAGTGCCGGATTGGTCGATGGTCATGGGGGTGGTGGAGAAAATTTTGAAAATTTTCCCAAAAATTTTCCTAAGTGTTTTAAGGGAAAAATTGAGCCGCGGGCCCACCAAGGAAATTTTTCCCAAAATTTTCCGCCAAGTGAAGAAAAACTTCAAGAAGGCCATAACTTTTGATAGAGAGCTCAGTTTTGGGAAAACGAGGACTTTCTGGAAATATCTCGAAGCCCTCTTTGCACTAGAATCATTAATTTTAGATTTTGATAAAGTTTAAGGGGTCAATTTTAAGAAAATGGCCTGCAGGATTTTTAAAAGCAAACTGGTAAATTTTAACTTGTTAATTTGTTCAATTTGATCTTCTCCTTCACTCAACATGCCAAAAAGACATGGAATTATTCTAAGAAGAATTTAGGATGTTTGGAAGGTAATTTTGCTTGATTGATTTCCAATTTGAATTTTTACAACTTCTGACAGCAAAAAGACTATGAAAGGTTTTTGACCCGATTTTGCAATGTTTGAAGGATTTTTCCTTAAGTGTTTTAGTCCAATTGAGTTCATTTATATCATAACATGTTAGATTTTAATGTTTCATTGTTATTTATTTCTTGCAGGTTGAACTAGTTCATTTTAGATAAATTATTTGCCAGGATGAAATACAAAACAGAGATCAATTTCTAAAGGATTTATTTATCATTTTTTTCACCTTCCAAGTATGGAGATTCATTCTAATCCTAGTCAAATCCATTTAGTTGATTCAACAAACCATTTAATGGCTAAAATGTAAAGTCTGGTTTCCAATTTTGTCTTATTTTCAAAAGAAAAAAGTAATACAATTTCCTTCATACGTATTCCTTTCTTTCAAACAAGAGATTTCAATAACATTTAAAGATCATATTTCAATGCAACAATGCAAATGAAGAAAGGTATTGCAATCCTTTATTGATTTCAAATACAACTTTACATCTCTCAATTTCTTGAATGCAAATAACAAATTTCAATTTCTTCCTTTCAAATGAATAGAATATATATATATATATATATATCTTTCACATTCTTTCAAAGAAAAATAGAGTCTATCTCTTTTTCATTTCACTTTACAAATTTCATAATCCATACAACATCTTTCCATTTCAAAACATTTACAAATTCATCCACTTCAAAGTGGGAAGGGTTACAATGAGATTTTATTTCACATGGAACTGTCAAATAGTCTTTCTCCTCTGCTCCAAAACAACAACATAAATTTCTTCTCATTCATCCAATTTGATCACAACAGGAGTAGGGGAAAGGCAATGCTCTCCACCCAACCAAGACATCCAATGAAAAGGAGAATCCATCCTTCTTCATTGGCCCCCGAGCCCCAACCACAATGCAATAAGAAATGTGATTTCAACTCATGGCAACAATAGGCTTCCACATCACAAATCTTTCAACATGCACATTTCAAATTAAAAAAATATAGTTCAAAAAACAATGTAGTTTTACAACTACATGAAAACATACAAACAAGACTAAGGCTTCATCAAGCAAGCCAAAGGAGCAAGAACTATGGGGAAGCTGCTTATGCCTCCCAATGGGAAATGGGTATCCACCTGTAACAAACCACCAATATAAATCATCTCACATATCCTTATGCCCCCACAATCCCTCCTTATGCCCCCCCAATCCCTCCTTATGCCCCCACAAATTTCCTTATGCCCCCACAAAGTAAGAAATGCAAGCTATTTCTTTTCCATGGTGGATCCCAATCCCAAACTCCCTCCATAATAAATATGATGCCACTGGCATTCCCTTATGCCCCCCCTCAATGATTCCCCATAGCCTTCTCCTACACCATTCCTAGGCAGTCTACCCAACCAACCAACAAACACACAAAACATTCACCATTCACACAAACATAAAAAGAAATAAAAGCATATATGAAGAGCTAAGCTCCTACCTCTCCATGGTAGATTTTGTTCCAATACAACAAGCTTTCAATGTCAAAATACAGTCCCAAAATCAGCAATGCCCAAGTATGAAATGCTCTCCAATCTCCTCCAAAATCAACAAGAGCTCCAAATGCCAAGGAAAATTCTCCCCAAGGAAGCATTCCAAAAGTTCAACAACCCAAAACAAAGCAAGGAGTTCAATTTTATAGAAGAGGGAAGAGAAGAGGATGAGGTGGATCCATGTAGGATGCCACATCACACATCCTCAACTCCAACACAAAATTCAAATTCATTCCCCAAGCATAATAAATAGGTGGGTGAAAATATGAAAAATTACTTACACACTCCAACCAAGCCCACACCCCATAAGGACTGCAAATTTAAAACATGAAGAAAGTGCAATTAAAACATGCAACTTGACTTATAAAAATGCATTAAAAAGGTCTAAAATCAACCCTCCAACCATAGGTATGGTTGGTAAATAAAATTAAGAGGTATGGGACAAGTTTTACTTGTCCCACAAGCCTCCAAAATCAGCCTCCAAGGACAAATTTGAATTTCCAAGGAGGTGGAGTGTTTCATACTCCAAAATCTGACTTACACAACTCTTACACATACTTACACATCACTTACCACATTTAATACAAGAGCCAACAACTTCTATAATTACTTTCTTATATCCCAAATTTGATTGATTTATTTATTTTAACAATATGATTACTCACATTAATTCTCCACAATTAAAAGAATAATGAAAGGGGTAAATGCATCACAAAATAAACACATGCAAACAATAATAAAAAGGAACCACATTAATAAAATACACAAACCCCTTGGTCACATTCAAAGGTAATCCCCCATGGGAATCCCTAAAAAAACAACACACACACACAACAAAACATGTTGCCATGGTGACCTTGTTGAATTCATCTAGAATTCCAATGTGGTTGGTCTCCAATCCCCGATGTTTGTTGTGATATTTTAACCTTGCAAAACACAAATACCTCCTTCGGCCTCGTGGCCATATCAAAACATCCAACATGATATAAATATAATCACAAAATCATCTATACATATGAATCACAACAACATCAAGGCAATCAACAATATCACTTACAATTTATATCAACAACTATATCATCATCATATAATGTCCATTTTCTAGGTCTACTCACAATATCCAAAAATCACATGTCCGAACAACATTCATAATATATCCATGTCAAATAGTATATCATCATCCACATATGAAGTGTCTCTAATAATCATCATGCATCATAACTAAATCAAGATCAACAATCAATAACAACAAACAAGGTTCTTGCTCTTCATGCAAAAGAGTTTATTTTAAGTTACATGTACATTAAATCTCATTATTTCTACATTTTTAAATACTATATTTAATCATGTGATTGAGTTGTTTATTTCATTATACAATCGATATCTATCATAAAATCAAAATGTAGAAAGAAGTATACAACTCGATTCGTAAATTGATATCATTTATTCATGAACAAATTTAATGTTTCCCACACAAGCCGTGGGATGTAACTTATGATTATTGAAGTAAACGATACATGTACACAAAGTTATAAGCAAAGGAATATAGAAGAAACTCACAATTGCCTTTGGGTCTTATCTTGGCCTTTATTGCTCCAAAGGCCATTGCACTTCTTCATCTTCATCTCGCATCATCTAGTTCCATAATTGTACCTAAAAAGAGGAAAATAAAGTTTATCGATTACGAGCTCGGGGTTTAATATGTATTCTTGTCTTTATCATCGGTTTAATACAAATCAATCATTTGAAGTCAAAAGGCATAAGGTACATCAAAGAAACCGATATAGAAATTAAAATTACTATATGGCAAAAGCACATATGATTCACGAGAAAATCATGATAGATGGAAAAGAAAGAAAATAAAAATACCATGGAACACAAGAGAGGCCAAAAATCCTGTTGTTTTCTAACTAGTTTGTCTAAATGTGCAAGTACAGGTAAGAAAGAAGAAAGAGACACTAACTGTTGTATTTTGCAAGATGAATCAAGTAATGCATACAAGCATAACGATCAAGTCACCAGTACATGTGTTAAAATATCAAAGTATAGAATATGGTTTTGAAATGACTCATCACAATCATAATGGTACAATCAAAAGTACAAATTTGAAGACAAAAATAAAGTACAGTTTTCATATTTCTAGGATATATAGAAAGCGATACAATATTCATGAGAATGTAGCATTGAAATAAGAAAAGTATAGAGATCAAATTTCAATTGAATCGCGCAGTTAGCAGATTCGCTCAAGAAGCAAAGTATCAAACTCTTAATATTTTTGAAAGGATGCAATTATTCAAGTACTATGCTACATGACTGAGGAGCTTGTTTGAAGTCACAAGAGCTATAGATGCAGATTCAATAAATTTAGAACAACCAAGAGGAATAATTCATCTTTGATTTTTCACTTCAATTCATGAAGTACAAGTGCAAAGTATGAATAAACATTTATGAAGAAGCAATTAAGATTCTAGTTTCAAAATTAAAGAAGAACCAAGCATATTGTACAATATTATCATCTTGCACAAATGTTTTTTTAGACATCTTCAAATGCCCAAAGTCAAAAGAGAAAATTCATATAATCTTAATGGGATACAATGGTTTGAAACCATATTACAAAAAACACTTAGAGCAATAAATTTGATCAAAACCAGAAATCAACAACATTCTTCTAGAATGAATATTTCTAATCTATCAAGTTTGAATAGCAGAATAAATATTTTCACTATCTCCAAAACCAACCATGCAAAGAAAAGATATAAAAATGGTGTCACTCTTGTAGGTGTTCGGGATAGTGAGGCCGGTTTATTGCTATCGCAAATAGAGAATGGTGAAGTTACAAGTAACAATATACCATGTCACCATTCAATCAAGGAATTACATAATCAAAAGTACGAGAAATCCAAAATTACAGCATTAAGGGGAAACAAATGTGAAACTCATCTCTGGGTATGAGTAAACAAAGCTTCAACAATCAACAATTAGAAAATATTTTGAACAAGGTTACAATGAAAGGAGAAGCTTCATAGCTCATGAAGCAACAATTTCGAGGATTGTTAATCTACATAGTATACATGCATTGCAAAGGTGCAACTTATAAAAAAAATGAATGCGTCATTTTATGACATCACCATTAAAAATGCATGCATTGAATACAGAGAGGAAAGAAAAATGAATGTTCATTACGGTTATAACAAAATTATAATTTTTTTGGATATGCTTAGAAGTATACAAGAATGATGAACAACGAGTTACACTTAGCTCCATTAAGAAGACAAGTCACCATTTTAAAATGCATCCATTCATAATAACATATTTATAATTACAGATTCAGAATGCATTTCATCTTTACAAGATACTGTAAGGCGCTTTTCAAAATGATTTGAGTTTTCATCACATAGTGTGTTTTCATTCATGTCTTCAGGAGGTCAATAGAAGGTGAATGAATATTACTTGTTTGTTATGACACGGAAGGCAAAGTATAAGATTGTAGTTTCTTTACCATCACTATCGACACAAGGCAAGCCACGGTTTCTTGGCTTAAAATCTAACCTCAAAGCATTAACCAAATCATGATTTGAGATCAAACATTAATGAAGGCAACAAATGTTAAAGGGAGCAGAACCATTGATTACCTCAAGTTTATTGGAGTCAAAGCCCTCACTCAAATTGTGGGGAATTATGTTTTTAAGAAAAGATATTCCATGTTCTACAAGACAAGGCATGAGTTCAAAATTACCAAAAATGGAAGATTTAAACAAATGAGGAAGTTTTCATAGGCTAGATATTTAGGAAGCAACATTGGAAGCCATGAAAAATAGCACAAATTAAATGTAAAATCTTGAAGTTCCATAAAAATAGCTCAACCCATGTTGCGAGGATAAAGGAACATTGGTTTTAAAGCATGGATATCTAGAAGCGGCCATAAACATAACTTTTCGGTAAAAATGGTAATCCTTCGAACACGAAAGGAAAGAACATAGAAAACATAGCGAGGTCAAAGATCTAAACCATGAAATTCAAAATCAATGGTGGAAAAAGAATAGAGCGTAAAACCCCTTCATTACGGGTTTAAGATCATAAAAACCCTCCGAGCTCGACCCCAAAAATGGTGAGAAAAATGAATACATAAAATAAAAGATAACCATTGATGCGGCAAGCCTAGAAAATTATGGTGCCATTATAAATTGTAGAGATTCCTTTTGTATTTCATTAAGATTTACGAGTTGAGAATAGAAAATCACTTCAATATTACATGCACGAGGAGAGCAATATAGAGCACGAAATAAAAAGAAGCCTCAAATCTACAAGGGAAATGACTTGAAACAAATACATACAAACCTAGATCTCGGGTTATTCGAGCGAGCCATTTTTACTCAAAAATTGCTTGAGCTATTTACAAAAGATGTAATCAACCAACAAAGCTTCCAAAACATACCGGAAACACTCATCCATTGTGTTTATTCTCAAGAATAATATTCACATGACTTTAAGCATTGCTTTTTTACAATTAAAAAATAAAATTAATAATAAAAATATCTAATGTATTCTATTAATTATAATGGCTACTTGAAAAAAATAAGTTTCACCATATACTTATTGTGACAATTTTCCATTAAAGTAAAATTCACTATAAACCAAAGAAACACCATTTAAGATGGTTATCTACCAAATGAAATATAAGTTGACACTCAAAATAATAATTCCCCTATGAACTAATTTCTTACCAAATCAATTTTACTACCTTATTTCTTATATTATTTTATAGGATTCCATATATCATACTTAAGCAATTTTGCACACTTGTTCCACTTGAAGTATCTTATAAAAAGTTCATTTGAAGTATTTAGTAGTTGTATGTTTACTATGTGTAAACTTGGAAGTGAAGGTTTAGCTTTGATTTATTTTAACTAACATCATAATATCTTCATAACATGTGTGAGAGGAAAATTATCAAGTAATTCTATGATATTATATTTAAAATTCTATGATATGATATTTTATTTTCATCTTGTATTGCAACAAATACTTCCAAGGATTAAACATAAATGGTAATATTATAAGATTAAATATTGTTACTAAGGGTGAGCAAAATATCCATTAATTAATTTAATTTAAACATTACTTATTACATCTTATGAGGCCATTACATTAAATGCCTTAATGGTGGTCAATTGCTCGTTTACATGTGCAAGGTACATTGTCCATCGCCAAAATTTACTCAAAATTGTTTTAAGTGTATTTGCAAAAATGTTATCTACCAATAAAAAGCATCCTACCCATATTAGAAACACTCATCGATTATATCACTCGTCAACAATGATACCCATATAATTTTCACATCAAATATTAAAGAATTTTTAAAATGTATTTAAAACATATATCTCCAATATATTCTCTGGCACCCTAACTAAAAATGCTAATACTCATAATAATGTATCAACATGAAAAATTTATTTTACATAAACACATTAAATACATTTGAGAAAATCTCAAATGCATTCAATATAACCTAAATTTAGCGAATAAGGTAGGAACAACCTTCAACTTGACATAATAAACAATCAGCGCTTAATTAAGGAGCAAGTCATATGATTTGGCATTTAGTGACATGTGAAAATCATGTAGCTGTTCCCGCTTAACGTTAGTGCTAATAGTCTGTCCGCGTTGGAATATTTACATAACATAATCACATGATATAACCATATCACTTCTAACTTCGACCATAAAGAGAGAAATATACTACAGAAAAGAAAAATTCATATTAACACTTTCGAATGTTACACAAATAGAGTGATATCACTGTATTAAAAAAAAAAATTAATGTTAATATACAAATATATATCGTAAGTTTTGTATACTTTGCACGTATTTCAATATCAATACAAAACTATACAATTTTGTACTTGTCAGGAGTTTTCTTTATAGATATTTTGTGTTTGTTCTTTATATTCGTATTACATATTTTTATCGAACGTTTCTCAATCTATGTGACAATGCTTCGCATAACTCGCATTACTTTATTTAAAAGATTTTTTTTTTTTAAACACGTGTTTACTACTACAAACTTTTTAGCATCGTTTCCACTCTAAATCCTTCAAACAAATATAAGTTCTTTCTTTCTCTTCTAGAAATATTCGTTCCATATAATTCCTTGAAAAAATTGGTGCTTTCCTTTGAAATGTCTTGAAATTATTTCTTCTTTTGATTCATCAGAATCAGAACCAAGCTTCAAGAATTTGCAGTTCACTCTTCAATGCCTTCCCATGTTTCTTGAACCATACGATTTTTGTAACATTCATACATATGCCATGTCGTATATATGCTTTTTATAAAGCCCATAAACGTTTTTGGTGATTTATTTGGTGTGAGCAGCTTATAAGAAATAGCAAAAGCGAGTGGGTTTCCTGATGATACCATTTATGTTGGTGAAGGGCAACCTTTGCTTATTCCTATTACATGTGGATGCATGGAGAATTATATTTTCAATAGATTACTTTGAGAATTTGACAACATATCGGGCTAATCCTACTACGATACCAGAAATCCTCTACATTGGTATTTCACTCATCTTCCCAATTAGGTGCCAATGTCCATCCAAAGCCCAAATTAATAAAGGGTTCCAAATGAAGTTAACATATGTTATTCATAACGGGATACTCTAGATTCTATCAACATGGAAATTTGAATTTTAAGTTTATTGTTATTTGGTGTTATTATTGTTTATGAATCGTACTTGTTAGTGCGGAATCACAAGCACCCATGAATGTATGCAACTCGATGGGTTGAGACTCTCAGTGTGATTGCATAACATGGAGCTTCTCCCAAAGTGTGGGACTTTGTGAATTAGGAGAGCTCTCCGGATGAAGGTCAGTTCCTATTCCTCTGTTCAGGTGCACACATTCATATTGCAGAGGATCTATTCTAAAACCTACTCTAACTTGCCAAGGAGACAGGGTTAAGGAGATGCAAGAAATAAAACCTAGACTAACAAGGGTGATGCACCAAAGGAATGATGAACACCTACTTTGCAATAAACACAAACCATAAAAACACAATACAACCACCACATAGATGACCAAACTACGATGAGAGACCAGGCGGATGCAATGAACACAAGAGAGGGTTGAAATCATCCACAGACTTATCTCATTTCTCCAAAATTGATACAGTGCATTACAGTAGCCAGGAGGCGAAATTGCATTACAATTTGAATGGGAGGTTTGAAACTCCACAAATTCACCTACGAAATAGAGAGAAGAAGGGAGGGTGCAAAGAAAAATTGTCCTTCTTCAAGAAAAATGCCCCTCCTCACAATATATAGGAAGAATTAGAGGAGGAGATAGGGGAAATCTGAATTCTTGTTCAACCACCCCAAGAGGGAAATGAATTCACTGCAACAATGATGGGTTTCACTGCAATACCCATGCCTCCACCTTGTTCCTTGTTGGGCAAGAAAGGAAGCCCATAATTCATTATGGGGGTAGGTGAGAAGCCTGACACATTCAAGAATGGTGGACAACATTTAAGGATATCCAATTGTAGTTGAGTAGCAGACATTGAGAGCTTTCCAAAAAGTCTCCTCTTGCCTAGATCTGAGCTTCCAGTTGAAGGTTATGGATTTCTAAAGATCGAGGGTCGGGTGTTTAACGCGGGCTCACAATATTTAAAAGATTCTATTCGTGTGAGATCCACATGGCAGCCCCACACACCTTAAGACTTTACCCCCTTCACTCTTCAAGTTACGTCGAAGAGACATGCGGTGTCGTCGCGAGCCGCTATATTTCCTTTGCGTTCGGCTAACCCCTCCGGTTTGGTGGAACACTACATCTGACCCTAGACATGTGAAGGCTCCGCACAAGTTTGGGACTTGCCTCCGAATTTTACTTTTGAATTTGCGTCGAGCCGGTGACACGTGGCTCCTTCCGCTAGCTATGTTGCTTTTCTTGGACTTTTCGATGACCCAACTCTACTTTTTCAGGCCTGGACACGTGGAAGCTTTGCGCTCATTTAAGACCTACCTTTTGATTCTTCCTTTGGAGTTCGATGAGGCATGTGGAAGCTTCGCTAGCCTATCCCAAGCTTGGACTTTTCAATGGCCGCGAAACCTTTCTCGGACCCTAACAACGTGGCATCTTTGGCGCTTGTTTGGGGACCGCCCTTGGATTCGACCCTTGAAGGAGTGTTGATGAGACATGTGGAGGCTTCCGTTGGTCCTTTTTCTATGCTTCGGGTTGGATCGTTCTGGGCTTGATTTTGGGATCAAATATGAGTCCACACGACTAGGTGACCCCTCCATTTCTCCTATGCAAGGTCACATTCGACCAATTTTGCCTGAGGGGCAAAATTGGATAACAATACTAAAACAAGTACTATAAGATACAATTTGTAATGAGATAATGGTGAATTTGTGCAAATAGCAATGCCCTCATTTACTATTTTTTTAAAGGAATTATTCCTCTTGCAAAATGGAAGGAAATGTACATTGGTTTGTTGAGATTATTGAGCTTATTGAAATTATTACCAATCTATATAAAAATGAATATGTTGTATTGTGATGTTATGGTTGAACATGTGGAATTTGTTAACATTTATTTTTAGTTTGTTGATTTTTAAAATTTTGTAAAAAGAAGGAATGGATCGTATCCTTATATTTTTATTAATGCTAAAAGATTGTTTCACACGGGATCCTACCCAAAAAATAAAAAGGCCCAAGCCCGAGATCTGATCATGAAGAAGCGAAAAGAAATAAATACAAAAGAAATGAGGAACACAACAAAGAAACATCGTGTACAACTACGGACCGACCACTCATTTTGTCTTAGACTTCCTATGGTAAACAAGATTCCAACCATTTTCATTAGGGGGTCCTTTGTAATCTCCTGTGAACCAAAGGTCGTCTTTAAGTATTCTTTGTACCTAGGTCCCTCCCGGACTTTAAAAAAATTTAAAGAGTCAGGGTTAAAGGGAGGGGGCGAAACACCACCAAATTGCGGTTTGGGTATATTAAGAGATTCAAAGTTCAAAACAACTTCTAACTTGCCCTTCGTGAAACATTATTCTTCAATTTTTAGCCTTAATTCTTCAAATGACTCTTCATCTTCCTCGATCAAATTGATAACCAAATCAATCTTTGCCATTGAATCATATTCAATGATTTGGGAGTATGTGCATAGTGAAAAAGGAGGGAATTCTTTTTGGAATCGTAAACTTGAGGTAGGGTAGTCAAATCTTTCCACATTGAGAAAAACCCCATCTTTAGAGATGGATGAACCATCACCAGAAGATTCTCGTGTCCCAGGTGAATCGTGCTCTAGCGTGGCATGTGTTTTGTTTCAAATCCAAATTTGTATCTCCCTAACAACCCACACTCGGGACGTTCAACACAAACCCTCACTTTAGTAGCTAAGGGAGTGCCACTTTCTTGGACACGTTCAAGGCACATTCAAACTCCAACACTAAATCAAAATCTGAATTGTCAACAAAGGGATGGGCATCCATGGTCTAACCAACATCCTTAGATGTATCGTGCCCTATTATTGACTCGGTCACGGGCCCATCCAAAACCATATTAGCAATCAGTCAAACCCTATCAAAGACAAATGCACACCCAAATGATCCTCATAAGGAAGGGGCGTGAAAATTTCCACTTGAGCGCTAGCTACAAAGCAGCAAACGCTTGAGACTCCAAGAAAAGTTACCATGTTCTCATACGTCAGTGGAAGGGTCCTGAATTGAATCATCTTTCTTCACCCGGATTGAGGATCATGACATTGACTTGCGACATGTCCAAGCATGCATACACTTCACATAAAAATTATTAGTATCTTCATAAATCATATCTTGCATCCAAGCAACATGTCCAGTAACCAACTTGATGGAGGTAGGGGTGGGTTTGTTGTATGTCATGCTAATGCATAATCTTGCATGGGTAAATATGGTACATGCTTTAGTGGTAGGATCCAAAGAAATAGGAGTCCCGAAATCCTTCAAGAATGCCCAAAATAATTTCAGGCTCTCAAAACTCCAAGAGTAGAGCAGAAACCTCACCCACATTGGTAGGGCACTAGGAAAGGAACAACCAGAGAAAAATCCAATGGCCCATATGCCTAGATTAAGTAAATTTCTTCCAAAAACAATGGGCCATCTTGCAAAACCTTTTGAAAGTCTTCATCAAGCATACAATTAAAAATAAATGATTCATGGGCCAGAGAAATCACTTCAATCTTTCCTTTGGATCTCCATTTTCTTTGGACCCAACTCCTTACAACTTGAATGTTGGGGAAATTCCCACAAACCTGATTTTGAGAGCATGCATATACTTTGTTTCAGCTTTATCAATCGGATCATTGGAACATAGAGAGAAGGGAATTCTTTGTTCTATGAAGGAAAGAACCTAGAAGATGAGTAAGAGAAGCCCCCAACACAAGTGCCTACCCCAAAACCTACCTAAGTTTTCTATTGAGGAGGGAAGGGGAAGAACCATATCTCGCATTCCCATCCACCGACGGATTTGCAAACCCTCGTCCCACTCATTCCCGTCCAACTCCCTCGTAGGAAACATATCCTTATATTTTAATGGTTGATAAATAATATTAGTTTTGCTAATCAATCTTCCAAGTTTGATTCATTATCTTGTATCTTTCAAAATAAAATGGATCTTAACTCATCAAATTAGCTATATATCTTATTTGATTCAAATAAAATTGAACTCATTATACCAATATATAGGAATTGAATATGTTGAATACACATTTATGTGTGTGTGTCTTTCACACACACACGCGCGCGCACACACACACCCACCCACCCACACGCACACACCCACCCACACACGCGCACACACACACACACGCTTTGCACGCACGCACCCACACCCATGCCCCCCACACCCCCACACACACACACACACATAGTGGCAACCCTATCCCTAAATGCACTATTAATGGTAATGATTGTTTGGATGCGACTAGGGTTCGTGGAGGGTCTCTTACGGGTTGTTTGCATGGAAAAGTAGTTGGAGTTTTCCCTATATATCCCCTATCACGGCTCTAACTTTGTATATCCCCCATTCACGGCTTTGTTTCCCCTGAACCTAGACACGACTCAATTTCCCAAGCTCCTATATGTGACTTTGTGCTAGCGATGTCCCATGTACACGGTTCACTTCTATGGCTATGGCTCTCAAACCCCTATCTATGGATCTCGCACTAAGAATCTGACGGTTTAAGGCCCGTTTTACAACTTGTGGATTATGTGGTCACTAGAGTTGGACCCGTGAAGTCATTTAATGTCCATGGAAATGGTGAGTCTACTTTCAAATTAGATGGATACACTATTGTCCCCCCCTGTGAACATGGGGCTTTAGGATCTATTCCCAAGCAGAGCTTTCGGGATGCGGTCAAGAAACAAAGTTCTAAGCCTATGGATTTTGCTAAGTCCACCCCTCTGTTATTTTTGGAGAAGAGGTTGTGCGATCTAAAGTCTTTTCGTGAAAAAGGCTTGTTTTGTAGATTCAACAATTTTTGTCTAGGTTTTCCCACTCTTCATGACAGGGTGTCAAGCCAGTGGACTCCCATCATCAAAGGTAAGTTGGATATTTACCTCTCTTCACGTGGGTTTTTCATAGTGGTTTCTAATGAAACCTCTGATAGAGATTTGATATTTGGAAGAGTTTGGGATCTTGAATCCCATTTGTTATTATGAAATTGTGGTTCCCTTTGTTTAAACCAATAACTAGTTCTTTCCAAGTGAAACTAGTGTAGATTTGCTTGCCTTATTTTCCCCTCCAATTTTGGATGGAGAGGTGTTAAACCTCTATAGGTAACACTTTAGGAAAATGTTTGGCTATTGATCCAAAGATTGAATATTATGAGCACACTACGTATGCAATAATATTGGTTGATATGGATACTTCGATAGATTTTCTAGCCACTATTGAACTCAAATTTGAGGATATAATTTGGACACAAAATCTGGACTATGAAGGGTTTCCCTTTAGGTGTTAAACTTGCTTTTATATTGGTCATTTAGCTTCTGACTATCATATGGGGAGAAAACATACTAAAAGTAGAAGTTCTTGGTGGAAGAATTATAATCCCATCCACTTGGTTATAAATGACGCATCAGATAGTGACTCAGATACCAAGTCTAAAAAATATGTTGATGTAGATTGTGAGAATGAGGAAGTGTTTTCTCACCGTACAAAAGCGATCCAATGCAACATGTTCTTTGATTTCAATGGATGTGGTGGATTTGGAAAAAGTAATGGATCCTCTTCCTTTCGCTTCATCGGTTTCTAAGGATTGTATAGAAGTTATGATTCCAATCCATGATATTGAAAATGAAAATCCAAATACGAAAAAGGATTGGAAGGTTGTGAACAAGAAAAAGAATAGGTATAATTCTCCCCTTAATATGCATTTACGTTCTAATGGGAAGGGGTCTAAGGGATGAGGTTTGTTCTTTTTGTCATTATTTGGATGGGTTCTTTGGTTTGGAAGTGTTGTTTTTTTCATTTCACTTTGTTGTTGGTAGAGGCTATCTCAGTTGATCCTCATTAATATATCTTGTTCTCCACTTTTATACGTGGTACGATCCCCTTAACCCTCATTTACCTCTAATAAAAAAAGACTATATATGTTTTGATAATATAAAAGACAATTTTAAATATTGAATATGGTTTTCTTTTATATGTTCTTTGTCCTTTTTGTCCTTTCCAAGCCTCGGTGTTTGGGTAGTGTATATGTTGGATTTGTTTCTAGTTTGGGACCATGAGCCTTCTCCATTTTTTTCACTTGAAAGCTTCACTTTGTTTCTTGTTATGCTTTGACACTTATCTTATGGTTGTACAAGGTTCTTGATCCCTTCAAAATCACTCTTATTTACCTTATCTAAAAAAACAATAACCTTATATATCTTATAAATTATTACTTCATGAATTTCTATGAACTTGTTCTCTTTTTTCAATAATGTACTTAAAAAAAAATATATATATGCTATTCATTTTCTCCATTAGTTATGTCCCATGCGTTGGCCCAATCTAACTATTCATAAGATTTTGAAACTTTTCCAACAATTGAAAGATGTTTTTAATTCATTGATTATCTTTAGCTTGTTCAATATTACTATTTATTTAAAGCTAAATTCAATGGTTCTAAAATCAATACTATTATAGTTACTCAATATAATTATGATATGTCAAATTTCACTATTCACTTTCCATGCAAAAAGTAAACACATTTAGGAGAGCCTCTTACAGTCACTAAAAATAAATTCAAAAAAATACACTTTGTAGGAACTCAATTCTTCGTAGGTATTGCTTTTAGACTATTGTTATCTCACATGGTATAAACATAAATTATGATGTCTCTTAAATACCAATTTACAAGTTTTGGAATTTACATACACATTAAAATCATGTAGTAGTTCCCTTTTACAAGGGAGCTACATGTAAACCTAGCACTTAACATTTTTTTATTATTGGTAAAAGGAGGGTTTTTCCAAGGGCCCTACCCTGTTAGAAAGAAGTCTTGAAAGCTCAAATATAGCCTTAAGCACAAAAAAATCAGCAAGAAACATCGACCAATAGTGAGTGAAACAACTAGGTAGGCACCATTTTCCAACCTTCAAAAATGACATCAATACGTAAATAGACTTCAATAGCATCAATCACTGATTTATAATATTTGTTAAAGGAAAGAAAGGAGAACTTTCCTAAGCCATTTTTCTAGAGATTGGTTCATCTTTGTTTCTCGTCTAGATTTCCATGGTCATCAATAGGATCCCTAATACGTGTTTCAAGTACACTCTCCTATTGAAGCACTCACGAAGTTTTTCATTTATTATTGTATGGCATGGGAGGGCATCTTTCCACAAACTAGATCACACATGTTTCCTTTTTCAAGGTGACAGTCAGTAACTTCATGACCCAAAGAAAAACATCTTCTACATCTAAAGGGTAGCCCTTCATAGTCTAGGGGTTGAATCCAAATTTTGTCTTGGACTTTAAGGTCAATGTTTGCAGGAAGTTATTTTGAGGTGTCTATTTCAACAAGTATCTGGGCATAGGTTGTGTGCATGTAGCAAGAGGTATCATCATCAACATTAATGATTTTCCCCAAGGTGTTACCTATGGAGATTAAACATTCAGTCACCCAAAATTAAAGGGGAAAATGCAGCCCCAAACTGGTTTGGTTGTGAAATATTCAATGAGAGGGTTAAAAGAAGGGAACCAGGGTTTCACAATCAAATAGTGAGGTTTTCATATCCAAATGGTTTCAAATATGGTATTCCTATCACAGAGCTCAGTGAAAACTACAATAAAAATACCTTTAGCACAAGGATAAATATCTACCTGGCCTTCAAGCAAGGGCATCCAACATTTTGAGATCCATGCATGTAGATCCGGTAAAGTGGGCCACCATCCACTAAATTTGCATATCAAGCCATGCTCTTGAAAGTATGATTCATATTTTTCACCTCCTCTCCAAAGTCCACGCTGGGATTGCAGCAGGAAGAGGTCAAAGTGGCAAGAGAAGAGCCCTTCTAAACCACCTCCCAAAAAGACAGAAGTGCAGCTGCAACAGGGGATTGAACAGGGGCGGTAGTAGAGATTTTTCTAACACATCCATTCATTACTAGTTGTCTTTGAGGTGATTTGGAGTTTTCACCATCAACCCGAGGGACACCGCTCACACTTCCCAGACCACCCTTGAATAGAACAGGTCCTCCAATAGAGTCACCTCTACCAAGAGGGTTATATTGGGGGAGAACTGCGAAGAGGATTGTTACCTCCTTTATATTGTCAGGTTTGTTGCTAAGCACATCGTTAAAATATAATAAGATTACGTCATCCCTAAACAGCTCTCCTCGTGCCCCAAAACCATCCTTGCGAATGGATTTATGTGTCTTCGTGGTATCGCTGCCCATGAACACTCCATATTCAATACCCAGAATAGGCAATGGCAATGGTGATGTCAGTTTAGGGTTCGCGGATTCAGGTAATGAGCAAGGACGTGAGCCAAAGAGGTTTCAAACCGAGTTGTATCCGCCGCCCATGATCTCAACAAGCACCGGAAGGAGTGAACCGTCCACGCTTCCAGGAAATCCCCCTCCACCTCTGGTAGATCCCACACCGCCGTCGTGAGCTGCCTTTTGTCTAGGGTTCGTAGAGCCTGAGCACTGAGTATTTAGGTTTGGATTTATTTGAACTAATATCATATCTTCATAACATATGCAAGAGGGAACTTATAGGTATACATATGTGAAATTATTATTATGAAAATGCAAAAATTTATACGTACTTTAATTTATAACTAATATTCATAAATTAATAAGGTTCTATCTATATTTATAAATTAATAAGATTCTCAATGTACAAAGCTCTTCTTATAAACTAGACCTGCCAAAAGAAGAATTCCATAGATTTACAAGATTTAACATGGATCACATTGAGTATTGAAGGGAGTGATGGTATAATTAATTGCATTTAATACATCCATTTTATATATTAGAACTCTATTAAATATTGTCCATTGTTTTATTAAACTAACTTGTCACATCTAATATAAATTATGTATTACTAAATATTTCTAACTAAATTATTTTCTTTCTTTTTTGTATATTATGTATTAAGATTTAAAGTTTAATAATTTTTTACTATTTTTCATTAAAGTAAACTATTTATCACATCTAGCATTAATACAAAAGTATATCTAAAAAAATGACGCTACGTTTTCTATTTAAAAGGTAAAGTTTTAGCAACCACTAGTATTTGAATCATAGAATAATTGTGAGGATGAAATGTTAATGGAAACATTATAAGAATAAATAATATTATTGTTGATGATTAATCGCAACACCCCCGAATGTACCGCAACTCGAGGAGTTGAGACTCTCAATGTGATTGCATAACATGGAGTTTTTCCAAAAATGTGGGACATTGAGATCGGAAAGCTCTCCGAATGAAGGCTAGTTCCTATTCCTATGTTCAGGTGCACACATTCATATTGCAAAGGATCTACTCTAAAACCTACTCTAACTTGCCAAGGAGACAGGGTTAAGGAGATGCAAGAAATAAAACCTAAACTAACAAGGGTGATGCACCAAAGGAATGTTGAACACCTACTTTGCAATTAAACACAAACCATTAAAACTATAACACAACCACCATGCACAGATAACCAAACTACAATGAGAGATCGAGCGGATGAAATGAACACAAGAGAGGGTTAAAAATCATCCACAGACTTATCTTATTGCTCCAAAATTGATATAGTGCATTACAGTAGCCAAGAGGCAAAAATTGCATTACAACTTGAATGGGAGGTTTTACTCCACAAAATAACTTGCAAACAAGGTAAGGGAGGGTGCAAAGATAAAATGTCCAACCTTTAGAAAAATGCCCCTCTTTACAATATATAGGAAGAATTAGAGAAGGGGATAGAATAAATCGAAAACTTACTTCAACCACCCCAAAAGAGCATTGAATTCACCTGCAACAATGATGGGTTCTACTGCAAAACCCATGCCTCCATGTGTTGTTCCTTGTTGGGCAAGAAAGGAAGCCCATACTTCATTATGGTGGTAGGTGAGAACCCTGACAACCTCAAAAATGGCAGACTATATTTTTCATTTTTAAGAACTTAGTCCCACTAATTTTTGTATTTGAGTAGAAGACGTCAAGAGATTTCCAAAAAGTCCTCTCTTGCTCAAATCCAAGCTTCCAATCGAAAGTTATGATCATCTGAAGGTCAGGGTCGAGCATTCCATGCGAGCTCTCACAATATTTTAAAAGATCTAAGCATTTAAAATTCTTGGTGGCTTCATGATTCATCTTTCATTGAATTGACCTTTCGCCAATCTTTTCCAAACTACTTTGGGTTTGGAGTCTATCATGTGAGATCCACGTGGAAGCCCTGTGCATTCTTAATATTTTGTTGCCTTTTAGGGTCTTGGGAATGCGACGTGCCGACACTTGGCACCATCCGCGAACATGTTGCTTCGTTCCCTTGGGTGAGTAAAGGGCCCCACTATATATAATGTCAAAACCCCTTTTTGGGTGGGACCTTTGTAGTTAGCTCCACATGGAAACCCTGCGGGCTTCCAAGACTTTATCCCCTCCTTTCACTCTTGAAGTTGTGATGGTTGGACACTTGGCATCGTCCGCGAGCCTGCTTTCTGTTTTTCTTTATGTTTTGGCTAAGTCCCTTCTATTTAGGAGCAACTATGTTGGACCCTAGACACGTGGAGGGCCAATGCACGTTTGGGAACCTGCCTTTGGATTTTACCTTTGAAGTTGTACCGATGAGGCACGTGGAGGCTTTCGCTAGCTCTTCCCATGCTTAGACTTTTCAACAGTCGGTGCAACTTTCTCGGGCTTTGACCACGTGGAGATCCTGCACTCGTTTGGGGACCTGCCTTTGGATTTTACCTTTGAAATTGCGATGAGGCACGTGGAAGGTTAAGCACATCCCTAGGGTCTCCACTTTTGTCGTACCTTTTAAAGGTGCGCTAAGTGACACGTGGCACCTTCCGCGGTTATGTTGCTTTGCTTCGAGTTGACTCGCTCTGGGCTCAATTTTGACTTACCGAGTTAGCTTTCTTTGTTTTTTTAACCGTTCGTTTCCCGAGATCCCCAAAAATGTGAAGTCCGAAAACTTGAGCCTTTCTCCATTTTTTCACTTGAGCTTTGGTCTTCTTCAACATTTCGTTGGCCATTCATTTTCCCACCTTCCATTGCCATTTCCGAGCCTGCCTATAACCTAATTGTTAGATTTGAAATGTGGGCTCGTGTTTCTGAATCGATCTCTTCATTTCTCTAGTGTGGAAGGTCGTGTTTGATCAAACTTTTCCGAGGGGAAAAATTGGATAACACTCTGTCAACTGCCCAAGTTTGTTTTTTTCCAGTTGTCCATTTTACCAAAGGGGGTAAAAATGGATAACAATTACCAAAGGGATATTAAATGATACCTTTCATTAATATTTATAGAAGAGTTAATTTGTACCATTCATTAAATGATAATGCTACGGTTGTCATGATTGTTGTTACACTCGTTAGTTTTACATTTTTTAAATACTCAAAAGGGAAATTGAATAAACATATAATTTTTCATATAGTTAAAAAATAATATATACTTAGCTCACAAATGATAGTGATTTTTATGTATGCCTTTTTCTTTTAATATATCATCTTCATTAAAATTAAGTAGATTAAAAATGCATGGTTTGATGAATCAACGAAATCAATAAATATGCATTCATTAGGTTGGTTAAATGGATGTATATTTTTTTATTCTAATAGATGTATAGTCATTGATCTATTTGATTCCTAAAATAAGGCATTTTGGTAATATTTAATTCTAGAGTACATGAAGAAATGACTAATCATTGTCACCATTTTAGAGATGGAGTACATAAAAAGTTGTCACCAGTGTCTCCTTAAAAATCAATTGCAAGTCAACCTAAAACTAAAATATGGTTATTTAAAGGATGGCACATAAAATATAAAGTCTCATTCCTCTATATAATTATATATGGATATTCCCTTCATCCCATTAACAACTAAACGTATTTTTGTAACTTTGTAAATTTTTCTATTTGGGGTGTTTGCACCTTTATTCACATAAAATTGGCATCAATTACAATGAAAACACTACCAAATCTACTTGCTCAAAAATCTATTAAGGAAAAATGAAGCCATAAAAATATGGAAGACTAGTCAATCAACATTGATCGCACACCATGAAGATGGGGAAAACACTACAAGTCTTGAAAATGATTGTAAAAAAACAACTGAGGTAAGTTATTTCTTTACAATAAGTATCTCGCACAATTTGCATTTCAATTTAACTTCAACATTACTTATTACATCTTATGAGGCCATTACATCAAATGCCTTAATAGTGGGCAATTTCTCTTTTACATGTGCAAGATACATTGTCCATCAACGAAATCTACTCGAAATTGTTTAAGCATATTTGCAAAAAAATGTTATCTACTAATAAAAAGCATCCCAGCCATATAGGAAACATTCATCGATTGTGTTGCTTGTCAACAATGATACTCATATGGAAGTCATTATTTCATTATGTCTTGTCTTATGTGTTGTCATTTTCATGTCTATTTATCATTGTATCCTTTGTCATAGATGTCAAAGGGGGAGAGAATCATCATAAACATGGAAATCAGGTCGGGTGTATAAGTGTTTTTTCTTATGGTTACCATCAATGTTTCTGAAGGTGGTTATCATCAATGAAAAAGGGGTGATTGTTCGCCATTATGTCTAAGTTTTGTCATTGATGCCAAAATCATCGATGGAAAATGGTTTCATGGTCTCATGTGGTCTTTATGAGGTGTTATCCAACGTCAAGTCTGAAGGTTGATTGGTAGTGACCAAGTTTGGTGATGTTCTATGGTGTTCTGTAACATGGTCTAGTAGGCAAAATCACGGTTTGAGTTTTTTTAAGTTTATTAAAGGTCTTCATGAGGTCATAAATTGTCCTAGAGATGTGTTACATGTGTTAATGAGTCTGTAATGAGTCATCATGGTCATTTCATGAGTTGTCATGGGTGGTAGTAGTCATTTTAGGCCTATTCCTAGTCTTAGAACATGTAGAATGAGTTGGAGGTATGATTTTTGGAGCTGATCAGTCTTTTTTAATCATGGTAGGAGCATGGTGATGTGGTATAGCAAGTATATGATGAGTTTTAGGACGGTTCTCAAAGTTTTGGTGGTGTTTCATGGTCCTTAGGAAGCAAGAAGGTGAAGACATGCTAGGTAGACACAGGTAAGTCACCGGTGGCTAGAGAGCTTCAGGACTATTTGGGGAAAATGGTGGATTTGAAAATTAGAGGATGTTTTCATGATGCTTCATGACAAGTTTCAAGTCAATTTGAAGAATATTTTGCAAGATACATCATTTTTGGTAAAACTGGGTTTGCAAGAGTGAATATTTGAGGTAAAAGTTGACCTTCCGATGCTCGTTATGGATTGTGTGCTTTTCATGGGACCCTAAGGATTTGGGGGTTGATTTTCCATTGAGCTAAGACCATTTTGAAAAAATAATGAGGAAGTTTCATCATCATAATTTTATGAACGAAGTTTAAGAAGATAAGTTGGTTCAAAACCCTCCTAAAACCCTAAGCAGTAGAGTGACTTGGAATATTTGATTGGTATGGCATCCAAATGACCTAGAAATGTAAATGTGATGATTTTTTATTGTATAAAATTATTCCAAGCTCATATCACTGGTGGGTTGGAATTCCAGTTGTTTCGGGAAGAGGGAGAAAAACCCTAGTTTGTGGGTTTTTACAGTTTGGATCGAGATGGGGGTCCCAAGATGAAAACCAAATTGTTCCAGAATCCTTGTGAGGTGCTATAAATGGAAATGAAAAATTTTCATGTAGGTACTATGGATAAAATGAAAGATAATGGTGCTCCAGTGACCCTACCGATTTTGGCCTTAAGGGCTAAAATGTTAGTCTTGTGGTTTGAGGTGAGTTTGATGAAATTGCTTAATGGAGATGATGTTTTTGGTCATGGAAATCATGTAGTCACATGATATGATTTGTTTAAGCTCTTGGTTATATGTGGTGAAGTGGTTTTCAATTGAAGACCTATTGGCCTTGAAAGCCCTAAAGCTAGCTTGCTTTCGAAGGTGATAGAAACATGAGTGTTGGGTAAGATTTCTCAATAAGGCATATGCATGTTAGTGCTTGTACATGTTGGTATGAATTTCATTGATATGTTCCAGGTGGTGGATGTGCTCTGAATTTTTTTGGAGGTATTTGTGCATGTTTCTCTCAAGAATGGTTCTTGAGACCTTAGAGCCTGAATGAGAAGTTTTATAAATTGGATTGCTTGAAGGCCTTCGACTATGAGTTGGAAGATAAAGTGAGTTGTTCTAGATACTAGACTCATATAAATATTTCAGTTATATATGGTTTTTATCTTTATGAGGTGTTTTGATAGGTAAACCAACTTAGTTTTCAATACCGGATATCAAATAATACTAAAACATTGCACATGCAATATTGATATTGAAATCCTAATTGAAACTTCACTCCAAACCTTATTGTATTGAGATGAAACTATAGAAAATTCTAATAATGAAACAATCTAAAAAATAATAGAATATTGTAATAAAATCCTTACATTTATTTTGCATCACCATGCCAAAAGACAAAACTCTTACTTAGATAAATTGTTGTAAAAAATAATTACATGCAAGAATGAGAAACAAATAATGAACAAAGGGAGCATGATTTGAATGAATCTTGAATTAAGGTTACGATTAGAAGTAAATTCCACAACAACCACTTCAATTTGCACAAATTAGACTCATTTGGTCACATCAATTGTACATGAAACCCCAACACAACAATCTAGTTCAAGGGAATACCACGCAACATAAGTGGTTATGTATTATGTAGAATACAACCAAAGTTTACAATGGACATACAATAGAAAACACTCATTATAGATATGAAATGAACATTTGATCATAAATGCAATAGATAGAAAGGTACATGATACATAAAGATTAAGCTTTATTGATAATATATACAAAACATACATGCAAATTTATACATGTATCGGAGGAGATATGGAAGCCCAATAGGTAGGGCATTGGATGGTCATGGAAGATGGATAGCCAAAAGCCACCGTTACAATGTAATATGCCAACATTCCTCCCCCTTATTACATTGATCTTACAAACATCATATTTCCAGATAATGGACCCCCTTATTCCAAACACAGTAAAAAGTTTATTATACTATCCATTAGTCTCAACTCGCCTTTGAGGTGGTATGCCCGCATTCAAGCTTCTTGGTCTTGGTGACACCTTGGTTTTTCCCCACAGATTACCACAAACACTGGAAGTGACCTAGAGCACATCCAACCTTGAGAACACCTCGGTGGTTTCCGGTTTCCTTGGATTACCACGAACCCATATGGTTTTTCGACTTGCAGGCTCACCACGAACTGGAGGTGACTTGATGCCTCAACTAAACACTTCGGTGGTTTCTCAAATTTCCACAAACCCTTTACACAAGAACCAAGTGCTACTTAGTGATTTTCGCTCCTCACAATGTCCTTCATTCATGAGGTACCAAACTAGAACACACTCTGCAACTTTATTGAAAAACACACGCACAACACACACCAAAACCACATTATGAACAACAAAATACGAACACAAACAAAAATGTCACCAAATCAAAGGTGTGACCCCATCGTAGGTGACTCATGAGAGGACGCTAATTATCCTCCAACCTCCGTGTATCCTCCAGCCTCCAATATGCTACTACTTAATTAGTGAATATGTCTTTGAGGCCCATTATATGTTCCAAACATAGGTATTTGGAATTGAAAGGTGCCATCAAGACTATGGATGCAGTCGATGCACATATTCCTAAACCAATAGTAGAAACATTTGCTTGCAAAATTGAATTGCATTAAAGACGGCCATAACAACACTATATGAGCCACCAAAACCTTCTGTCGTTTTTGGTTGATCAAATGCCCTCATGTACGCTTCAATATCAAAATCATAAGCAATCCTACATTCACCTTATACACTCACTTCAAAATCCTCCACGTTTTCAAGTAGTGTCTAGACAGTTGCTCCCACGCCAAAAGCATCCACGTTTTCAACGCCAAAACAGAAAACAAAAAGCCAAATGTCCAGAAAAACTCAACGCAAAAGCAAAACTTCAGATTTTCTGCCTCGAGACTCCACGTAATGACATGTAGAGTACGCAGGTCTGACGGTGGAAGGCCTGCGCTGAAAAATCAGTTGAAACGGTTCCTTCAATTATGCTGCTATATGTGCCGAAACTCGGAACTGATGATGCATATCAAGAATGACCGAGTTGCCGCATAAGAGTGATCATAGGACGATTTTCTGCTCCAATTCAGGTCAAACACCACACAAAAGACAATGAATGCGCTAAATGCCCAAAAGGCAGGTCACTGGCAATCTTAACCACCCAGGTCTGGCACAAGCAAAATGCCAAAAACAATTTCGACGCAGGTAGCAAGATGATTGCACAAAGATACATATTTCTTTGGCCGTTGGGTTCTCCAAGACAAAATGTCACGTCCTTCTAAAAACAGCAGGTTAATAACATTTGCACCAAACAAAATAAAACAGCTGCTTCTTTCCTCTGGCGTTTTAAAATTTGCTCTGCTACCCTAAAAGTATTTTAATATACTTTTAATAAAATATCACTTTTCATCCACTTAATAATTATTATTTATTTGGCAAATTTTAATACTAATAATATATAAGTGTTCTTTTTATGTTATAAATTAATTTTGATTTCCAAAAGCTTAAAGTATTATTATTAATTAATTTCCCTAACTTTATCTCTTAGCCTATAGTAAATATGGAATAGGCTACGAGTCTTTGATTAGCTTAATTTTGAAAAGGGGACATGACAGAGGTTGTAGTTGCATGTGTCTTGTTTGATAAGTATATACTAAAATATGAAAGTATATACAATACGTGTGATTTTTTTCATTAAATACCTTAGAGGGATGTCATCTCATAGAATGCATTGATTTAAAAATATTTAAAAATGGGATTACTGAAAAACACGTTGGAAACTTGTAAACAAATGCATTTGACAAGTATACAATTAGAGCCCACAATATATTACAACATCCTCTCATCTTGTGCCAAAATGGGAACTTTAAAACTAGGTATGGACATCCATCAAAAAAATATAGAAAAGGGATTTTTCACAAATGTTTCGGTTGGGAATGCCCTTGTAGATATGAACAAAAATGTGGAATTATACACAAAACACTAGGATCTGTTTGACAAAATGCCTAAAATAAATGTGGTCGTGATAAGGGGTTTATATTTTAATTCTTTATAGTTTTGGTTTCTAAAAAAATGTGGATTTTCAAGTGTTCCATGTTGGGAGAGTTAACATTGTGGCAGAGGTGCGGTTAAACCTTTACTACAAAGCCATGCAACAAATACCATGAAATAACATTGAATCCTATTAAATTGGAAATCCGTAACAACATCCACAATGGTTTCCCCACCAAAGAGTGGTTAAAATATCTCAACATGTTCAATCTACTACATGGGTGGTGTTTCTATGTGCTACATGTTTCTCTCTTTCTCACTCTATCTCTAACTTAAACCTAGCACTCAATGCTCTACTCCCTTCGAGATGATTCACTGACCTTGAAATCCCTTCAACAACCTTGAATGTGGTGTTTGATCGCCTCTTATATGCACTTGTTACCACTCTTTTTGCATTTGAAATCCCTTCTAGAACCTTCATGTTTAAGCTATTCATTAATGACATCCAACCACGGATCTAGTATTTGAAAAATCTTCGAATATTTGTCACATTCTCAATTGGCGGTTTGTTCCCTTTTTCTACCACAAACACCATTTGTCAGTTTCCACCTACCTCTTTTATCATTTCGACTTTGTTTATTATCGCCTTCCTTCCTTGACTAATACACGTTGTCCTCAAAATATCCCCACAATTTCCATTTATTCCACTGTGCAATCTTCACGCACCACCTCCATGTTTTCATAAAACTCCTACACACCTATAATTCGATAAAACATTGTGCACTATTGTGTATGCTATTTTATAAAAAAATGATGCACTTTGTAATCCTTAACACTATGCGAAAGCTTTTGTGTATGCTCGCATAATCACCCACACATTATGACGCACCTCATTCACCTTGTTATCCCTTGGTAAACCTTGTGCATGGAAAAAAATTGAAAATTTGCAATCTTCACTCTCCGTGATGCTCCTACATAAAACACCCTAGGTTAAACATAAGTGATCTCTATCTCACAAGTTAAAGTCTTCCAAAGTATGGCCCGGTGACCAAAATCCTTCGAGCTTATCCATATCACACCCTCTTCTCGCATGATTCTTCCATTTCACTAAGTAGTTCTTGTATTCCTTTTCAGCATCTTCTTGACTATTCTTGAGTCTAATATAGCCTCAATTTATCTCTTTCCTTCTTTGTTATCCGCCTTTTCCAATATAAGGAATTCTTTAATTCTTGTGTGTCTTCATTTGCTTCCTTGACGCACTCATCCCTTTATTGTTATGCACTATCCTCTCCTCCGTGGAAATCATACAAATATACAACATTGAATATCGTGAGATATCCAATTCTTTAGGAAACTCTATCTTATACGTGTTTGGTCTCATTTTGTGTAACACCTTTCATGGTCCAATATTTTTTTAGATTCAACTTGTTATAGGTTCCTTTAGGAAATATCTCCTTACGCAGATGCACCAATACATGATCCCTAACCTCATCTTCCTTTGTTAGATGCTTTGCATATGCATGCTCCTTGCAAATCTAGTTACTCTTCTCCAATCTCTCATGGACTTCTTCATGCATCCTGCACATATGCTCTGCATAGTCCTCTAATTTTGTGCTCCGGTTATCCACCACTTCTTGCAATCTCATGAATCCTCTCGGACTCTTCCCATAGACAATTTGAAAGGGATACTTCCATGTGCTTCTACTCATTGATTCATTATATGATAATTCAGCTTGTGTTAATACCATATCCCATTTCTTTTGCTTGTCTTGTATCAAGTTGTGCAATAAGTTGCCTACTTTTCTATTAACCATTGTCATTTTTCCATTAGTTTGTGGATGATATGCAAAAATAAAAACTATCTTTTTCCCATTTTCTTCCACAAAGTCCTCCAAAAATGACCTAAAACTTTGTATCCATGTTTGACACTATGCTCAATGGAAACCCATATAGTCATACTACTTATTTGAAAAAATAATGTGTGATGCCTAATGCATCACCGGTCTTTTTGCATGCAATAAATTGTTCCATGTTGGAAAAACAATCTACTACCAAAATTATGGATTCGTTCCCTCTTTGCATCCTTGACAATCCCAACATGAAATCCATGTCAATATCCTCTCATGGCCTTCTCAATACGGGTAATGTTCGATCCAACCCTATATTTTACTTACACCATTTGTCCAAGTCGATAAACTCTTCACCTCTATACATATTTCTACACACTTGCACTCATTCATAGAAATTATTATCTCTCTTCCAACTATGCATAAGTTTTGTGACCTCGAAAGTGACCTCCCAAGCCTCTATTGTTCTTAATCCTAGTTAAATTCTTGTGTATTGATCCTTTGGGTTATACATAATTGTGCTCCTTTGAATAACATTCCTTCTTAGATAAAGTAATCCAACCATGGAATTCTATCTTCATGTGTCGGTTTTGCGCATGTTTCCCATGCTTCAATGAAATCCTCATCTTATGCATATAGTTCCTTCATGGCCTCAAAACCCATGGCTTCATTACGCATTTATTTTATCACCAATACTCTTCTACTTAGTGTGTACACAACTTTGTTGGAATTCCCTCTTTGTGATTCAACACAAAGGAATAACTTTTTAGAAATTCCACCCATGTCATATGCCTCTATTTCAACTTTTCCGACTATCGATAAATTGCAGCACTTGATTATCCGTGTACAAGACAAACTCACTTGGCAACAAGAAATTCCTTCATTTCTTCACTACTTGCACGATCATGTAGACTATTGGTGATAGACCGAATGTATTCTCTTTCCCTCATTTAACTTCTTGTTGAAATAGGAAAGGAGCTTTCCCTCTAGACTTAACACTAAAAAAATTTCCGCACCACTTGCATCGCAATCCACTCGGAATACCTTCGCATTGCAATCCACTCGGAATACCTTCGCAAAATTTGGCAATGCTAACACTAGTTGCATTGTAATCTTCTTCTTCAATTCCTAGAAGTTGCATTTTGCTTCTTCCGTCCACACAAACTCTTTGGGATCTCCTTTCATTGTCTTTGTGATCACCACGCACACTTAACTAAAGTTCCTTATGAACTTCTTGTAGAAGCTTTCCAATCCATGAAAGCTTCGTGCCTAATTCAAATTCTTTGGTGATAGCTACTCCACTATTATGCGCACCTTTTATGGGTACATGTACAATCCTTCGTGAGATAGTATGAAACCCAAATACACTAGTTCTTTACGCATATTACTACACTTCTTCACATTTACCAATAGTTTCTCCTCTTGCAAGCACTTCATTGCTTTGTGCGGATGATTCAAGTGATCTTCTCTTGTTTTGCTAAACACCAGTATGTCATCCATGTGCACAATGATGAACATTCTCAGGAATGGCTTTAACACTTCATTCATCAACCACATGAATGTGCCTAGGGCATTGATTAACCCAAACAACATAACAAATCATTCACACAAGCCTTCCTTTGTCTTTAATGTTGTTTTCCATTCATCTCCTTCTCTAATCCGGATTCGGTGATAGTCACTCTTCATATCAATCTTCATAAAATATTGTGCACCACTAAAGCAATCCATCATATTTTCCATCCTCGTAATGGAAACCTATACTTGATCATGATCTTCTTGATGACCCTCTGATCCACACACATGTTCCACTCACCTAATTTCTATGCTGCTAGTATTGCGGGTACTGCACATGGGCTCAAAATTTCACAAACTAGTCATCTATCCAACAACTCTTGCACTTGTCTCTTCACCTCCACAATCTCCCTGAGTCATAATATATGGTGCCTTGTTTGGAAAACTCGATCAAAGTATCAAATTAGTATGGTCACTAATACTATGCATCGGAAACAACCCTTACGGAAAGTCTTTTGTGACTAAGTTAGCAAACTCCAACATTTTGTGCAATTCACTTGGGACTCCTCAATTTCTGCACAAATCATTGTGCACTTCCTTTGGTGTAAGCACATAACACGCTTTCACCTCTTCCACTTCTCATAGGAATTCCTTGTATGCGACATGATCGAACTCTTGAGTAAACTCCATTGCACACTACACATTTGTCCTTGTCCTTCGAGAGGTGACAAGTTAAACTTCCTTCCATCATTTTCAATGTATATGAAATTTGTGTGCCCATCATGGAAATTTTTTTGATCATATTGTTATGGCCTTCCTAATAGCGACAAGCATCCATCTGCATCACATCACAGAACACCTCATCACAATAGTTCCCAATCTAGAACTTGACAAGGCTTTGCTCGTTCACCAACACTAAGTGCCCTTTTCGCAACCATGACACCTTGTACAATTGAGATGCACAACCCTCTTCATCCCAAGCTTCTCCACCATCTCGTTGGAAACAAGGTTGCTTGTCTACCACTATTGAAAATTACCTTGCAAAATTTCCAAACTTGCATATGATTTTAAATCAACTTTTCCTTTTTGTGAGACTCATTTTCCCTTTGTGTCATCTTCAACAACACTTCCTTATCATCACGGCCTCTCCGCACTCTAGGCCTTCAAATTTTTATGCAAATTATACTAATTATGCCTTTACATGCATGCACACTAGCTTCTATGCATCTACTTATGACTTCACTTTGCAAATTCAAACATATGAATGTGTAATGCCCAATGGTTCCACACTTAAAACACATCCTAGAGAATCCTCTTCCCCGCTATGGTCAAATCTTCTCTCGCCCCTCGTCGAGTAAGACTCACCATCGTCTTGTGCACCATTTTGTGTGTTTGTGTGTGTTTGCACATTGTTCCACTCATCTTCTTGTGGCTTGATATATCCATGACTGCTTCTGTCTCTACCATGCACATTGTGGCTTCCTCTTTGGGCTTTGCTTTGACTTTGTGCGCCAAATTTTCCTCCACTTGTAAGGATAGTTGATAAGCCTCCTCCACAGTTTGTATGTACATCAAACTCAGCTCCTCCTAGATCCCAAATCTTAATCCATTGACATATCTTGTGAGCTTTTCTGAGGTCAACTTTAGTATGCCCAGATTTGATCATGATCTGGTGAAACTCCTTGATGTATTCTCTAATTGACATCTCCTTCTACTTTAAATTTTGTAATTTCTTAAATAAACACATCGATAATCATAAGGTAAGAAATTACTTTTCATCTTTGCGACCATCTAGTCTCGGTGCACTATCTTGTCTTTGCCTCTTCTTCAAAGATCATTTTGAATTTTCTTCCACCATAGTGTCGCTTGCTCTTTTAGTTTAGTTTCTACCTCCTTAATGCATTGTGGGTCTATTATCTCTTCAAACTCCAAGTATTTTCCATACTTGTGAGCCCATCCACAAATTCTTCTATCTCTAGTCTTCCAGAGAACAATGAGACATCCATCTATGGTCCTCGACCCATTCTTGAGATAGTCCTCAAGATTTGTGCCTCTCCAAAGCATCTATAGCCTCTTTTTCTTCCTTGTTTGCTTCACCTCCAGCAGCTCTTGTGTTTGGTGTGGCTCATGTTGCTCCATCATCACTATGAGCATCTTGCACTGCAAAATCCCTTCATCGATCTTCTTCAACCACTTTGAGCCTCGTCCTTGCACTCCTTAATGCAATCATAACTTGTTCTAATGTGCTCGTAATAGTTGCATTTACTACACACCCATTGATAACCCTTCTCAGTAGCATCTTTCTCCTTCGACTAGTTCCGTCATAGTCAATGCTCTACTACTCTTTGCATTATTTGACCTTCTTCCAAGGTGTGTAGTCGTGCTCTAATACCACTTGCCACAGGGGCGGTTAGACCCCTACTACAAAGTCATGCATGCATGGATAATATGAAATAACATTGAATCGTATTAACTTGGAAAGCTTTAACGACATCTATAATGGTTTTAGTGCAAACGGGTTGTTCTGAAGCTCTCAACATGTTCAATCTACTACATGGGTAGTGTTTCACATACTATGGGTTCCTCTTTGGCTCACTCTAGCTCTTGCATAAACTTAACACTCAATGCTCCACTCCCTTCAAATTAATTTGCAGCCTTCAGAATCCCTTTAACCCTAAATGTGGTGTTTGACCTATCTCTTATAGGCACTTGTTCCCACTCTTTCGCATTTGGAATTTCCTTTGGGACCTTCTCACTCAAACTATTCATTAATGGCATCCAACCACCTAGATCTAGCGGTTGAGAAATATTCCAAAATATATGTGTCACCTACTCAATCGGTGGTTTATTCCTTTGTCCGGGATGCATACTTGCATGTCAATCTTAACCTACCTCTTTTTTCATTCTTGATTATGTTGCTTAGCGCTTCCTTTGAATATTGTGCAATGCCCTCCTAAGAAGATTTGTGTAGTTCCCATTTGGTCTATCAGACAATCCTCATGTGCCACCTTCGGGCTTCCATAAACCTCCTACACACATATACTTCCCACAAAACATCGTACACTATTGTGTACGTGCTTTTCTTGAAACTTGGTTGAGCACCATTCCTACGGTGCACTTTGTAATCTGTAAAATTGCTAAAAAAACTTTCGCGCATGCTCACGCAATCACCCACACATTTTTTCATGCCTCCTTCACCTTGTTGGCACTTGTAAAGCTTGCGCGCACCCCATCACTTGCCAAAATTGAAATTTTCAGTCATAATTCTCTTGTGATTCTCCTACATCACATTGATAGTAAAAATAGGCTAAAATTAAATTGTATTGTTGAATGAAAGATTGCATTTGCATCCCATCGACATATCTTACAAGTCATGTGTAATTTCTAGTAGTATTCCCTATGCACATACCAAGTAATAACATATGTTAATAAAGATTTTGTAACTTTTCATTGTCGTTATTTGTTTATTGTATTTTATAATGTCTTTATAATTTAGAATGCATTGCATAATAAGCCAAATTTGTGCCCTTCTCGTCATGAGAAGATGCCCCAAAGGGTTGTCGCATCTTTGGCGTGATAAAAATAAAACATTAAAAATGAGAACTACGAAAAAAATAGATATAATTAAAATTATTGTTTTTACTTTTTACCTTTTAGGGATTTTATATCAACAACAAAAGGTTGGGCATATAATAGTGGTACGTATAGTCGTGGAGCACAACCTATTATTCTAGGGGTTCCTTGAATCCTCATGGGGGCATAAATTGTTTTTAAAAACCTCATCAAGATTTAAAACTCGACTTTTAAAATAAATCCATTCAAAAGTAATACTTGTAAAAAATGCGAAATACAATTCAATATTTTTTACCTCTAAATGTAAATTGAGCCCTAAAAACGTATACATAGAAATAAAATTATAATAACTTTTTTAAAAAGCGCCTAAAAATAAAACTCAAATCCGGGCTCAAATGCATTGGCTTAAGGTTGGAGATCGGGTCTCGAAAGAATTCTTTCTTTCTATTTGAGCAAGAAAGCCTTCTCAACAGATCCGAGCTATCATGGACAATGGAGCTTGAAATATTGATTTGCAGCTTATGTTGCGCAAGTGTTTGTATGCCATTACAAGATCGTCTTTCAAGCTCAGTCGTCCTCCGCAACTCACCGAGCCGCTCTTCACCAATGTTTGGAGGTTGTGTCATGCAAGCTTTCAGAGACACAGAAGGTGATCTGTGAAAGAATGCTCTCCATTGAAGACCTCCACGAAGCCACAATGCAAATGGCTAATGATAAAGCGTCAAGCTGCAACGGATTCCCATGTGAATTCTATAAAACTCTGGGATTCTTTCGGGCAAGACCTTTTCAGTCTATCTGGAAGGGTTTCAAAACCACTCCCTAAGACCATGCATTAACAAGGGGAACATCAAGTTTATCCCTAAGCAAGGAGACCCCAAGAAAATCACTTGTTGGCGGTCGATTACGTTGTTGAATGTCTCCTACAAAATCATTGCCAAAGCGTTAGCTCTATGATTACGCAATCTTTTGCTGTTATTATTCAACCAGAGCAAACAGGCTTCATACAGGGCGTTTCATCCTGGATAACATCATCGCGGTTTGGGAAGGCATGGAATGGGCTCGCAGATCTCATTAGGCCGCTATGTTTATCAAGATTGACTTTGAGAAGGCTTATGATCGGATTGAATGGCCTTTCATCCTCACCATGCTTTAGGCCCTTGGCTTTGGACCTATTTTTATTCAAACCGTCAATATGCTCTTTGCAAATGCATCTGCTCAAATCTCCATCAATGGCCTTAGCTCGGAGCCCTTTGGAATTTTTCAATCTATCAAGAAAGGTTGTCCTCTTGCCCTTGCACTGTATGTGTTGGCGGTCAAAGGATTTGGTTATCTCTTAGCCCATGCCAAAGCTCAAGGTCTTGTGCGTGGAATCTCGCTACCTGAAGAGCCCGATTCTCAGCTCCTCAATGGGAATTTTGCGGATGATTCCTTCCTTACGCTTATCAAGGATGAGAACAACATTGACAATGTTATGCAATGCTTGGATACTTTCTGCTTAGCATCTGGTTCGTCCATTCAATGGTGAAAAACTCAGTGTTACAGATAATCTTTCATTCTTGCACCGGACTGGCTTGCCAAATATGATTGGAAAACTCTGCAGCATGGTGAGATTTTCAAACTCCTGGGTATTCCTTTTACTTGTCAAGCCTCCCCGTTTGATCTATGACATTATGTCATTCCACGGATGGCGAAAAAACTAAAATAGTGGCTTTCTAGGCCTCTGTCTCTGGCTGAAAAATTCCAAATTTTCTCTAAAGTTCTACTTGTTACCCATGTCTACTACTCGTCTTGTTGGGTTCCTTCCAAGGCCTCCATCCAAAAGTGGAAAAGCTGCTCAAAGCTTTCCTTTGGGCTAATGCCTCTACTGTCAAAGGTTTTCATCGAATAGCTTGGGATATATGTTGTCTGCCCCACAACTCTGGAGGCCTCAGGCTTATCCACATTCCACACCAAGGGCAAGCTCTCTGTGCTAAGTGGATTATCAGAAGCATCACTAGCCAAGAAGCTTGGAAATTTCTCATACGACATGGCATCAATGAAGGCTCTCCTTACGGCCGCCCGCATGGAAAGGATTAGGGTTTGTCAATTTGCTCATCACCCCCTTGTGCTGTCAAAATCGTTGGCACTTTTGTGCTTAAAAGTATCTGGAAAGCATGGGAATGTGTCAAACCCTAGCTTTTATGGAAAGGGGATGGCTTTCGCAATGGGTTATCTCTTAACCAACAATCTCTCTGGTGGTCACCGATTTTTCAATCCCAAGATCAATGCTTAGCAGAGGTCCGGGAATCTCCGCGCTCAAATTCTTCAAACGCAGAATTTGCACCATCGAGGACTTCTTCTGCAAGGGCACATAATCCTGGTTATCTTGGCCATATTTTAAAGCTCTGTTTTAGCTTTCTAACCAAGACCAAGATACTTTCAATGTTGTGATCAATTCGGTTCCTGATCACATGCTACATAAGATTGTTGTGCACTCTTCTCACCCTTGGTGGACAAATTGGAAGTGGTATGTTGATACCCCTTTCTATAACTATAAAGCTAGCAAAGGATATCGATGGCTCTCACCCCATTTGCCCATGGTGGACAAACTTAACTCTCATTGGGGAATTCACACCACACTGTCTACTTGGGGTAGACGGTTTGAGAATGTTTGGAATATATGTGTGGAGCCCAAAATTGCTCACTTTCTTTGGTGCATTCTACACCAAGGCCTTCCTATCGGGGCTCGTCTTGTTCAAATTGGGATTCAGCTCCCAAATGCCCCTTTTGTGGGCATCTGGAAACACTTTTGCATGTCTTCTGGTTTTGTCCCAAAGCTCAAATTGCACTGGACTGGATCCATTCTTTTTCTTTCCCTCATGACCCCACTATTTCACTTGGCAACATATCCTCTTGGGAGACAATCCCAAACTCCTACCTATGTTCACCCAAATTTGGCATGTTTTCGAGGGGAGATTTTATTTTGGATATGGAAAGAAAGAAATTATTTTTTCTTTGCTAATTCTGCAGTTGATCAATCTTTCTCGATTTATAATAAATCTATGGTGATCTCCAATGTGCTCCTACAAATCCAAGTCTAAGCAAACAAGGTGGCGCTGGAGGTGGACCACCTCCAAACTTTGTTGCAACACCAAGGAGAAGCCCCATACAACATTGCTCGAGTGCCTCCATCTCCCACCAGGCGCTCCTCACCTTGACCGTGGAGGTCGACGTGGGCAGATCCCATCGTCATGCCTTCGCCGCACCCGCCGCTCTCAGTGGTCGAGTCATCGGCAAAGCCATTGGCTTTCGTGCGCCATCGAGGTCGGGGTTCACCACCGCACTCCTTAGCTCACCAATAGGGTGGACGCTAGCCCCCTCGGCATCATGGGTGGGGGTCTTCGCCCCAATCGTCCACTCACCAGCAACGTTGGGGTTCTCCTCCTGCCATCACCTCACACCGGCCGCTTGGCAACTGCCGCCACCCCTGCCATCCTCTGGCAAATTCCCGTGGCTCAACCTCGCCATTCCTACGCCTGAGGAAGGCGACCTAAAGAAGAACTCGCGCTACTAGTTGCGAGATTCCAAACACTGGCAAAGATCTACCTGGTTTGGGGTGGCCGGATGATAAGGATTCACTCACCTCGGGCATGTTTGTTACTCGTTGCTTGATTTTGCCTTTGTTTTTTGTCAGGGCGATGTTTTTGTTTTGTTGTACTTTCCTAGGCTCGACCTAGTTTGACTTTTGTTGTTCTAGGCTCGGCCTAGTTTGTTCATGGTTTTGGGGTGTGCTCTCATACCACCCACTTTTTTGTTGAAAGTTATCTTGTATCTTATTGCATTAATATAATATAAGATCTTTTTCATCAAAATTAAAAAAAAAAACTCAAAAACACACTACAAAAGCAAGCAGTGTCACAATCACTTGCAATTAATTGCAAGTTTTTTTATAGTAATGAGACCAAGGTGTATACATGTAAGACTTATGACAATCATCAATGTGATTTCATTTTTTTACCAATAAAGATAGAAATTGCAATCTCCAAACAAAATTAGTAAATCATATCCACTCAACTTTAGAGCCTAATGTGTATGTGTGGAACATCTTTCATATTTTGATTCGAATTTTTTTAAAATAATTAAGTAAATGGTTAGTGTTTTGAAAGGCTCCCAAAACCTTGTCCATAGCATAAAAGATAAAACATGAAAGAACACTAACATTAAACAACAAATCTAATCAAAACAACTTGATCCAACTACAAACTAACATGTATAATTTTTTTACATTATAAACCACCGATTAGTAAAAAGGTAGCAACAAAACCCCTAGAAACTCGTCATCAACTTCAACATAGTCCAGGGACTCATTGGTCCTCCCCTCGTCAAACTTCTTAGAGTCCATCTTCCATATTCCCCATTTTCTTCCTATGGTGTCCTCTTGTTCGCACATTGGGTCCTCCCTTGTTCTAAATTTTCTTTTCTTTCATGCATTATACTCAATCCCGCCTTTAGCCTTTATCACTTCGATGTTCTTATCCTCCTCATTGTTGGTTTTGTCTCTCCACCTAGGATGAACCTCTAGGGCCGCCTGCTCATCCTTCACATTTTAAACCATTGTTACAAGATGACATTGGTCGCTTTAACCTTCCGTAACTCCATCTCGCAATTGTTTAATATCCTCATTGTTCTTCTTAACCTATGACACCAACCCTTTACACGCCTCAACTACATTTTACAAGTTGTTTCCATGATACTCACTCTTCTCTGAAGGTCTCCCTCCACATCAAAAGCACCTTGGAAAAGAGTATTGACGTCCAATTTGCCCTTTCCCTAGGCGTTTGAGGAACCACCCACCATTGAGATATTTTCAAGCACATCCGCCACTTCTTCGTTGTGTTTACTTCCCTAATCATTGGCTTCACTACTCTAATACTTAGCCTTTAGCCTTCTTATCCTCCAAGACAAGCTCTTCTTCATAATCATCTTCTCCACCCTCATTGGGAGAAACATATACTCAAAGCATCTTCCTTCATTTTCTCCTTCCCCTACTTTCTATAGGATTCCCTATAATAGTCGGGTTACCATACGAAGGAGTGAATAAAAAAAAGGTGGATCAAGGCATCTATTTTTTCAAACCGAAAATCCTTAACCATGGCCTTCAAGATATGCACCTTTGAAAGAAATGTTCATAGTTTTCCCATGCTTGAAATGGTATAACAGGGAGAAATGATATGAGTGGATCTTTCTGAATTTTCCTCATTGTTACATATATCATTGTGTAGATGGACCTCCACCCACTGGGTTGGCAACGATGTCCGCAATATTTCATCCTCCATCTCATGTATGCGCTCAAAAGGCTTCAAGAATGTTTGCAGTACTTCTTGCTTCCTACGCATGTCTTTGTATATCTTTGGATCCTCAATTTTCAAACAAGACACCTCCCCAATAGTTTCTTCCAACACCTCAATGATAACCCCTCTAATAGTAACTGAGTCTTGTTTTCATGCCTAGGCGAACTCCACTAAAAACTAGGATCACTACCTTTAATCCTCTCCATGTAGCTATTTAGCCCACCTCTTTTTAGGATATACCATCTTTGTGATGTTTTTCTTTAGATAATGGCATGCCCCACGCCCCCATGGTTACCTACTTAATTATATCATGTTCCTTGGTTTCATTGTGGTTCACAATGTTGCTCTTTCTCTACAATTGGGTATTCAACCTAGAATTCACAACCGCATTCAAATTAATGACCACTCGCTTGCCACTAGTCATCTTCCTCTCCTTCAATTGACTACTCACATGAGCATATCCATCACTCCTCCCAATAGAAGCAATTATGTAAGGAATTAGAGTGCCCATATCAAGAAATGATAGATATTTTAAACCCCTAGCTCCACGCATAACCTCTCACTTCATCCTTCCAATTATGGAAAGCTTCATAAATCGATTTTAAAGGTGACATCAGTCAAAATATCTAAGGCTAAAGCCAACAAATCTACACATGCATTACCCTCCCTCTAAATGTGAACAATATTAATATCATCAAACTCCTTAAGTAGCTTTATACTATCATCCATATGTTTCTAATAGTCCAACTAGGACTTGAAGATTGTTTGAGGCAATTTATAATATTTTATGAATCTCCCTCGATAACTTTTTTACCTTGATGCTCTTAGCCAATTGAATGCCCCACAAGGTCTTGAAAGCTTCAACATAATTATTAGATTGGGTACCCTTCAAACCAAAGCATAGGTTGTCATGAACATACCAATATTGTCTCTTATCAATCCTCCCACTATATTTGCCTTGATTACCTTTCAATGCTCCATCAAAATTCAGCTAACCCACCCATCATGAGGTATAATCAACTTACCCTTACTTTTGTCCTTGATGTCCTTACATTGCCCCTCCCTAGCAATATTCAACTTCCAATTTTTGTTTGGGCTACCTCGAGCTAGAGAATGTTTTCTCATTTGGAATAAAGCACTTTAAATTTTCTTTTATTGCTTTTATAATCACCCCTCCGGAACTAGCACAACTATTAGAATGTAAAGCTTATTAAATAAGGATGTCTTAGTTATTTAACTACAAGTTGGTTGTAACCAATTGTAGCTATATGAAACAGTTTTGCAACTACATCATTTATAATAAATAGACGGACACAATCTCAAATGTGTGCAATCTGCCTTCTCTTTATTTCTTCCTTGTGCACATCTTCCAACATTGGTATCAAAGCGAGACCAAGCGAGGAAAGAGAGAAGGGAAGAAGATTAGTCTCATTAGGGCACACAAGTTGAATCATTCATGAAGATTTTCAGCATAGTCGAAATCAAGGGCATGTTCTAAGTTCAAATTTTGTGCAGCAAAAAATAGATTCGCGAATCAAGAGTACCGGTTAGGGCACAAAATAAAGTCACACTGCAAACACAATTGTGCAAGGAGCAAACAAAGTCGTGAATCGGGGGCAAGCAATGTCATGAATATACAATGAGATTTCGGTCAAAAATCGAGGGCATAGTCGTAAGAAATGAGGGTTGTGTTTTTGAGAGGAAAATACCGGTCAAAGAACAACTCTCGAGTCTCAAAGCAAAACATAGTTCGATCACAAAAATACAGTCCATGAGCCATTAATATACAAATCGGGTTTCACGGTTCAAGTATTATTGGGCATATACAAACACATTAAAGCACAACCATTTCCAGCATTTTCAAATCAAAACCAAAGTCATGGAAGCGTGCAACAAAGTTTCAAAGCTGTGTTAGAGCATAGAAGCTGTGCACATCACGGTTGCAGTGCAACAAAGAACCAATCATATGATTGCGGCTCTTCTCGCTAAAGGAAAACGAACTATAGAAGATGCGGTGGTCATTCTCAACAAGAAAGTGCATTCGATTCTAGAACCAAAAACTCTCGTGGAAGATCAAATAAAGATAACCGGGTGATTGAATGCCATATAGTAAGAAAATAGGTTACACAACACGGGATTGTCGTGTTCGAGGCAATGATGTGCTCAAGGGCAAAGACATATCAAATATATTCAATATAGACATGGTTGAAGACCCACCAGATGCAAAAGGTAGTGAGGACAATGACGAATACACAATATAAAGATGTTGTAAACTTTGAAGGCAAGAAAGCATATAGGGTAGATGAACCTCGGTATGGATGGTTGCTCAAATAGTTCGGGAGACTATGGGTCTTGGGAATTATACCCATGAGTGTCATGAGACAACTTGATGGAGCTTCTCAATGACTCGATATGGATGGCTGTCCAATAATTCAGAAGACATGTGATTCGAGAGTTCAGGGAGGTGGAAGAATGAGAACTCGAGAATTCAACTTGGAAGCTACACCTTTACGAAGGTCACGAAACAACTTGATGGAGCCCTACCTAGTCATAGCATTGCTTTCAAAGTGAAAGCCTATGAAGATTACATAGTTCAGTTTTGTTCTAGTTTTGTTAGAATGTTTGTTTTTGCTTTATGTAGGGTAAGCCTTAAGAGGGGGTATTAGAATGTAAGGCTTATTAAATAAGGATGTCATTAGTTATTTAACTACAAGTTGGTTGTAACCAGTTGTAACTATATCAACCATTTTGTAACTACATCATTCATAATAAATAGACGGACACAATCTCAAATGTGTGCAATCCGCCTTCTCTTTATTTCTTCCTTGTGCACGTCTTCCAACAACTACTTCTACTCTAAAAAATTATGAGATTCCTCTCCTCCACACACCCCGAGAAAATGTGGAGAAGAGTCAACCTCCATACCTTTTTGAGTATGTGGGAAAGAAAATTTCCATTGAATGATAAAATATGAAATGGATCCTAGTAACACCTAGCACAAACTTAATAAGACCATAATCTGCTCAATGATTCTGAGGACAATATGAAAAAATTAATTATATACAATGAAATTAAGCATTAACAATAATTAAAGCTCAAATTCAATGAGCGTTGTGTCGGATGAAGCATTGTTTACTTGCAAGGATGGTAAACTGCAAAATACGCTAATAATTGAGGACACCAGAAGTCCCCTTGTATGCTTAACAATCTTTCAAATTATCAAAATATTCCAGTGGCACTTTCCATAAAACATTTTTGTATCTTTGGCTATGAGATGATATCCTTTATTGAAATTGACATACACTCGAGTAATTTTTCACATAAACTCCTCACTTCCATTGATGTGTCCATAAAAGATATATTTCTTAGAACAACCTTTGCATCCATTAAATTTGGTGCTATTTCCTTGACAACAACTTCATCACTAGCCATAAGGGATGCCATAAGTTTAGCTCCTACAATGCGTTCCTGTCAAATGGAAACAAAGATATAGTCATTAAGAAAAGGACGTGATAACCATGTTATGAATATAAAGATGTTTATTTTGATAAATTATAAAACACAACAAAAGGCACCATAGCCATTTTAAGTGATGTCATTACCAGAGAATAATAGGCAGTTAGACACAACCTAGATACTTGCACCTTGATGCTTGGTTTTGGATTGATAAATGTTTTGGTAACTTCTTTAGATTTGGGGCTATTATACACCCATCCAGCACAGGAAAATGAAAAGGTGTTAATGTGGAATGAAATCCCACAATAGATATATACCACGTGAAGATCAACACCACGGCAAAAGGCACTGTATCCATTTTAAGCAATGTCATTCCCAGAGAAAATTAAGCAGTTAGACACAACCTAGAAACTTGCACCTTGACGCTTGGTTTTGGATTTGTAAGCGTTTTGGTAACTTCTATAGATTTGGGGCTATTATACACTCATCCAGCACACGAAAAATGAAAAGCTGTTAATGTGGAATGAAATCCCAAGATAGATATATAGCAAGTCTAGATCAACAGCTTATAATTAAGAAAGCATCAAACGATAAAAGCACAAGCAAGTGGACAACAAAGCAGAGTAGCCACCTTTAAGTGATATAAGTACCAAAGACAAGGAAATTGCCAAGACTGCAACCTAGGGTCACTTGCACCACTAAACTTACTTCTGAATTGGTAAGGTTTTTTTCGTTATGCTTCATGAATCTTCTTGAGTTATCAATGTGAAATGTTTCATAAACTTCCGATGCAAATAAATAGACTGCAAAATTTAAACTACATAATTGTATCATGCACCCTAGGGAATCAAATAATAATGAATAAACAAAAGAGAAACCAATGTGCACAAGGAGATTTCAAGTACACTACCTCTGCTAATCCCCTGTTTCTGAGTGCATCAATGGATAATCTGAGCAAATCATTAGCATATGGAAGAACGAAAGACTTGAGGTGGTAAACAGCTGTAAAAACAACCTGCAAGCATGCTGATCTCATCTGTGGGTTGTCACTCACCTGCATCAATTGCCTCCAGTCAGACTTTTGAATAATAGCCACTGCTGTTTTCTTCCAACTAAGTTAGTACATAGCTATATCTGCGTATCTAAACCTCTTGGCACACTATCAAAGCAGAGACCTCAAAGAAATTACCCGGACAAAATCTATAAGAGCAGGTAGTGTCATGCTTGAAAGTAATGATTTTCCACTACGAGATATCTTCTGACAAGCACTGATGAGAACATTTGCCATGCATAGACGAAATGTCATTGGTATGGATGTCTTTTGCCCATCATCTGATATGCTAGAATGGGGTTCTTTTGATATGATGAATGGAAGAGTCTCTTGCTGAAGTGTCAGGCTGCGAATAACAGCAGAAATTACACTTTCTGCAACTGCATTACTCTGCAATGTAGCATGATCTACGGAAGGCACCAAATATAAGCCATCAGAACCATGGACACAAATAGTATGTATGAGATAAATGTAATAAACACGAATAGCATACCAGGTTGGTCTATGACTTCTTCAATCAGTCTGGATTTCTTTTGCAGCATATCAGAGTTACTTGACTGGCTAATAGCAAGACTTGAATCAGAAATTCCAAATTCAGAGCATATCATTAAAGCAAGACAGTCAATGCATCCATGTTGTGCTTTCAATACTTTAGAATGTCCACACAAAAAGCCAGAAAATAGGGTTAGACAACAAGAAAAAAATCCTGCCCACCAAGATGTTGGATGCAATATGAATGTATTTATATAATGTAATATACATGCTTGTACAACTTGGTTAGGAAATTGTTCATTGGCTGTGTAAGACACACCTTCATCTGAGTCCAAGCATGGCCACAGTAAAACAGTTGTAATGAAATGCCTAACTTTAATCATCACTGGATGGAGAGCCGATTCCTTTCCTCTTATCTACATAGAAATCACACGAAGCACAAGTAAGAAAATTGCTCCCCTGCTGCATAGCCTACGTATAAACAGTTGAACAGAGGAGTGCAATAGTGCTATTATTCAGAAAAAAATACATAGCAGTTTTGAGCTTCACAGCATTACCACAAGTGAACTACAAATGGCAAATAGGCATGCTTTCAGCTTCGGTATATCCCTAGAAAGTGTAGCATGCTCCAAGCATTCTTCAATTAATGGAAACATGACCTGCCGTCCATTCTCTTTAAGTGAGATTGCTATATAAAAAAATTGTTGTCGAAAAGAGATATTCAGAAGTAGCCTTCAAAATCAATCGTGTGATGACCACGATGTATTAAACATATTACAGAAAGTGTTACACCTCAGATTATCAAGAATTTGTTGAATAAGGTGTTTTCTTTTAACTCCAACAAAAAAGTCAATGCATTCTTTAAAAAATTGGTGAACTGAAACTAAATAGACACTGAAATAGTCATAAGAACTTAGTTGCCATTGACCATAGAAAACGGCATAAAGAATCATGGATCATAGATGACATATAGCTTATAAGATAATGCCTTTCAAATACAAATTCCTGAAAATAAAAATATATGGGTCTGCACCCCCCTAGAGAGATATGGGGGCTCGGGAGAGGGCCCATATCTATCTATCTATTCTAGGGGGAGATCGGATTGCCTCTATATAGAAGAGAAGGGGAGAAGGAGAGACATCAGTAGGCTCTCGATATCTATGGCCGTCGGGAGACTCGCCCTAATATAGATATGTTTCTCGAATCTCATAGGTGACATATAACTTACAAGATAATGGCTTTCAAATTCAAATTCATGAAAATAAGAATATACAGATACAACAAACATAACATAAAATAAAATAAAAGACACTTTGTAAAGGGTTTTGGTCTTTGGAAAAAATCCTGCAATGCAGGAAAACTGTAAGGAAAAAGCAAGTCATTCAAGACTGAGAAGAACTTAACAACCCTAGCATTTCACTTGTAAAACAAATCTAGCTGCACAGCTGCCAAAAACGGTCAGGTTCAAAACTCAGATGATCACTCCCGAAGAAATCTCTAGTTTCACAGGTGATTAATTTGATCCATCTATTAAAGATATTAATTAACTATGAATTAGTTACAGTTATCTAACTTCCACACCTGAATATGTGACTTCTTATTTGGTTAATAAAAGGAGGACATGCACGAGTATGTCAGTGTGCCTTACTTTTCTCTTTGTTGTCTCTCTCATTCTTACTGACATTGGTATCAGAGCTTGGAGTTTGGAGAAGCCCTAGTATAGTACGAACTGCGAAGTTGAAGACAGTAATTAAATGAAGGTGTTCACATGCAGTGCAGAGACAGAGAAGAAGTCACCAAAAAGGCGAAGAATTCGCAGAGTGCAGATGCAGAGCCTAGCGTTAAGGCATGTGAGGAAAAACGTTACAGATTGAGCAAAGTCAAAGATTTGTGATTTGCAGTTTAGATAGTTTGTGCTAGGGTAAAGGGAGATCATGCCAAATGAGAACAAAGCACGGGAAGGAGGAACAAGTATACAAAATAGAATTCGCGATTTTGATTTTCCGTGTACAGAACAAAAGACATTGAAGACCTCGGGATTTCACCTTTCCATGGGCAGAACAAAAGCGTTGCAGATCAGAATGAATGTAACATGACTTTCACAGGCAGAAGGTGAACATGCGAAGAAGACATGAAGACATAAAGATTAATGATTTCCAGCCAGGAGGCGTGACAGCAATTTGCAGTTTTACAGAGAAGATTCCATGATTTGCTGACACATATTTATCTTCAGCCACGATTTCAGGGCATGAGCAGAATAAAAATGTGAAGTGAGATGGGCTTTCTCAGTTACAGTCAAGGCATGGGAAGACCAAAATGGCACAGTAAGCAATCACTCAAATCACATAAGTATGGATATTAGTCGACATTTTTGTGAAGCTGTGAAATTCCAAAGCCTGTACAGGGTTTGTGATGTGATTTTCTTTATAGATTTTTGAGTTGCTTTATAGACAGCATTTCCTTTTGCACTAATTTATGGGCCAGAGGTCAACATCTGTGTGTATCATGGCCAAAATTCAGAATTTAGTAATGGTGAAAGTGCAAAAACTGAGTGGTCAGAATTATGTCATTTGGAGTCACAAGATACTCACGGTTGCGGATTATCAGGACTGATAAAATCATTCTCAAAAAGGAATTAAGATCTGATATAGGCTCTGCTGATTATGAGCAAATGGAGAGCTTGAAAAGAGTGAAGTTTACTTGCACAAAGTTGAAGGGACATGCATCATTCTGATTGGATCATTTGCGATTGGAAAGTGTTAGAAGGAATAAACACAAAATCGACACTTGAGATGGGATGGTTGCAAAGTTGAAGGATAAGTTTTTACCTTCTGATTATCAACTGAACAAATTGAAGAATTTGAGGCAAAAGGAAAAGTGTATACAACTTCATGGAGGAGTTTTACAAGCTCACCATTCAAGCTAGTCATATTGAAGACAATAAGGAGAAGATCCCAAGGTATTCATATTTACAAAAAACATGAGTTTGGAATGATAAGGATGCATTTGGTAGACTAAGCATATCAATATGCTTTGAAGAAAGAAAGAAAGTATATTAATGTCCACAAATTACCAAAAGTAGGTCAATGCGACTCAAGGATACAACGGTTGACAATGGAAAGTTCTACAACGAGAGAGTACTAGAAGTAAAATAACAAAAGGTACATAAAGCGAATAAAGCAGTGCACCACTATTACAGGTGGTAATGAAATCAATACAAATAGCAATGAAGGGTGAACAAGAGCCCCTAAAGCACGTGTTGATGAATATTGGAAGGAAATCTCATCGACTAACTCTAATTGTGTTTGAAGTGGAGGAGTCGTCTAGGCCATCATCGGCAGGTGAGGAAGATCTCGAGAATGTTGGTCAAGAAGTATCCAAGGTCGGAGGGGCCAGGCTAGGAGATCCTAGGAGGAAGTAAAGCGCTTCCTCTAGAATCTCTCCTAACATTCAAGGCCGTTGTATCTCCCGTAGTAGAAAAAAGCGCGTAACATGAGTCTATCCTTGCGGTCTAGGGGTGGTTGGTAAGGAGTAGATCTAGGTTGGCGAAAAGGGCAAAGCCACACCGATAAGAGGGAGTTGAGCGACGAGGCCTAGGGGCAGCAAGCTAGGGGGTTTGAGTACTTCAAGAAGTAATGGTGCCTTGAAAGAAGTGCCACTTAACTAATCTATCAGCTTTGATATGTGAAGTACCGGTGTCCAAAGGGCACTTAGTGTTTCATGTCGCTTGGGTGGGCTAGAAAGAAGAGGTGATTAGCAAGGGGGCTCTAAATCCTATAGACCCCTCCTATAAGAATCTACGCCATAGTGTGATAGCCTTGCTAAGATAAAGAGCCGAGGCATCACTAGTTTGGATACTTGAAGAAAGTAGATAGAGTGTCACCTAAGTCCCTATCGAGGCGGTGGTATCTTCCTCGGATCTCATAGTAAATAGGACATCTAAAAATGAAATGTTCATCAGTCATACCCTCTGGAAGGCCAAAGACAATAGCTTCGGTCCTATAGAAGAATTTGATGATCAATTTCAACTCATGAATCGGTGAGAGCACATGCTCATCTAGCCAAGGGGGAATCTCAAGCTGATATGCCCACAATTTACACACCCAATAAATCCAAGACCAAATAAATCAGGATAAATTTTTTTGACTTTCATTACTTGTTACAAAACAACACATGGGCTTACTCACAAAACTCCACATCACATGAGACACCTATACAAACGTGAACCCACGTATACAATAGAATAACACCAAATGCACATCAATGTCACACTTTCCCCAAACAAACCAATACAAATAACAACCCAACTACAAAAAAGAGCTCAAGGACTAGCACGTTCCACCACACATCATTACCATGGTTACATCTTATTTACAATTAAAATTCCAAGAGCATTTATCGCACGAGCATAAATTCTCATCCTCGACCTACATATTCTTTTAATATTTAACTTAATATAAGTACACTTAACTTGGCTTTTTCTCCTTTACAATAATTTTCCATAACTCCATTGTTATTTGACACATTTTAAACACATACAAAACTCTTGATGCTTGTTCTTATGTTAAGGTTCTGTTTCTTAAAATATGTTTATTTAACATTTAATTTTACCCTCATTATGCAAGGGAACTATCATGAAGTCAAGGGAGGAGAAATCTTAGGATTTAAAAGATATTAAGGTTCAAGTTACCTCTTCCTATAAACTTCCCTCCATTGGAGCACGTTTCTTTTCCTGTTATGGTTCTTTATAGTTCAAAAGTTAGTTTGAGTCAATTTTACATTTAAACGTCATGAATTTCCTTTTTTTATATAAGAGTTTATGATTGCGCAAATGCTTAATCACACCAAGAACAATTCGTATTCATTTTTAACAACATGAGAATGCCTAATTAAGTTATAAGGACTTCAAGTATAACTTTATTCCTAAACCAATATCTCATTTACTCTTGTTCTCATTACACTTATGTTGTTACTTTAGTCTCTTATTGGCATTCTTTTAAAACAAAAATAAGTTACAAAAATAAGTTACAAAAATATTTTCTTAACATCTTGAAGATATACATGATTGGGAGCATTTTTAAGCTACGCACAAATCACAAGTGATTTGTGTTCAAGGTAAGAGCTCATGTTTCCGTATTTCATGATCCCACATGGGACATTTCTTTTATCCTTAATGTCATAAAAGGACTTAGCTAGGAGTTAGGGGACCAAGTTTTCAGTTTCCCCATTTCTCTTAAGTCGATAACTTCCAAACAAGCAATTTCATTTTCTAAGAGTTAGTTACAATTTCCGCCCACAAGTTAACCTCTTAATGGGCCAAGGTTTAGTTTAATTCTAAAAGCCCTTATGGGCTCTATGCCCAACTATAAATCCAAAACCTCTTTTCCAAAAATCGCAATGTATTCGGCGATAAATCACAATAAATCGTTTGGAAGCATGAAAACAATTTACATTTTGAAAAATCCCGATTTTTCAAGTGCTGATAAATCAGCGATTTATGGCAATAAAACTCCTAGAAAAATCGTTGTTTAGTGTATAAACGTCTAAACAAAAAAAAACACAGTTATTTTGAAGCTTGTTTTTGTGATTTTCTGACCAAGGTTTGTACTTGTCATTTGGACGGGATGTATTATTGCATCTTGTCATGTTGAATTATTTGTCAGCTAAAGTGCTCTGCAGGGCTGTTTTGTGTACTGTAGCAGAAATCAGGATGTTTCAGAGAAGTCAAGTGGGTAAACTAAATGCTAAATGCTAGTGGTAGTGCTTTGCATAAGTCATCTTAATGTCAAAACATATGAATATATTTCCAGGGCTGGCCAAGTTAAACTGCATGTGAGTATTGTCTGGAAGAAAATTACTAGCTCTTAGTCTGCTTTGAAGTAATGTTGAACAAATCATTTTAATGATATTGTTGACACATTGCAATGCATTATGGTACTGCTTGGAGCCTTGGATTAATCATATTATGAGTTGTTTTTTGTGGTTATTTAGCTTATTTTGTTGCATATGTGGTTAATTCTTATTTATTAGGTTGGAATTTATTTAATTTAAGTTTATTTTATGAATTTAAATGTTTTTTAAAGTAGCGATAAAGTTGTCGATTAATGCCGAGAAATTGTCGATTCCTGATTTTCGAGTCAAAATTTGGCCTGTTGATAACAATTTTATGAACTATGGTTCAAACATCTTTATCCCGCAAAACCTCCGTAAAAGGCCAAGGTGTTTTGTTGTTACTAGCCAAGGTAACACCTTGATCTGCAAGGAATTAATGGGATCATTAACAAGAGTTTAATGTGTAAGAAAAATGGTACACTGACTCCACTTGCATCATCTGGATCCCACAAAGAGATCAATCGATGATGAAGTTAACCCAAACTATCTTCATAAGAATATGGTTGACCACTAGGATACCAAGGTCAAACATGAACATTGAAATCTATCAATGGAGATGAGTTGACCTATGATACCAAGAAGTGTTAGTCCTATTTACCATATAAATGACATGGTCACTCAACCGATACGTTGCTTTGTGCGAGGACACTTGAGTTATAAAAAAGGTCTTTAGGAAGAATTCTAGGTATATGAAAGAAAGACACTCTTGTTAGCTCTAATTCATGTCCCCAAAGTCATTAGGGGTTTCAAACTAGACATGACATAGCTAAGAGAGAAGATAGGGCAGAAGGATTCAAACTTAGCTAGCTTTCGATGGTTTAAGTGTAATGAATTTCTATCATACATGGTGATCGTTATGAGGGGACGATAATAATTACAATGGTCAATAATTGCTTACATATAAACGAAACAACATGAGCTCATGCATCTAGTACAACCGATTACAACTCAATTTATCCAAAACAAATGAGATTATCCTTTTATCACGAAGGTAGCAATATTTCTCTTTCTTGATACAATATTTTTATTCAGTAAATCTGCAACAATGGTGCTACTATTACCAATTTACATTGTATTCATTTAAGTACAAACTTTCATCACAACATATTAAGCATGATATTAAGTCCTCCTATCCAGGATGCCCTGCAACCACAACATGATTAGCACAAAACGGCATGGCATCTACCTACAATCTCCAATGATAATGAAAGCAATACGTAACACACTTCTAGGGAGAGTAAGAAATACAAATGTCATTTCAGTTCATTTTCAAAGCTAAAGAGAGAGATAAAGAGAGGGAGAGAAAACACCATTTTTCCACAATCAATTTCTTTTCACAAGCATCAAGGAAAGTTTCCTACGGACATATGATAGTGTTTACAAGTTTCCCAAACGATATTTACTTGAGTAAGGTCATACAACAGTTTTTCCCCATTTTGTTACAAGTTTCCAAAAAGCATCAAATTTAGACAAGTAACTCAAAAATATGCGTTCAAAAACAATCTTTGAGGCTCAAACACGCAAGGAGTCAAATCCCTACCTATTCCCTATATACAAGGAAACACTCGGAGCTGACAAAACCCAAAATTGGCGAACTAGGTTCAATTGGTGCTCGTCTTTCCAGGCTACCGATCATAAATGCACCCGAATGACCTTGTCACCCAATGACCGGGGCCTACAAAACCCACCTAGAAAACTAGCTTGCGAGATGATTTTCTCCGAACTAAGGGTTGGTAGTGATTGTCACAGAGAAATATTAGAGGTATGCGGAAGCCAAATTCTATTTCTCCACCCGGGCCTAAACTACGGGTCAAAACCAAACCGTTTTTAACTTTCAGCAGTTGTCTAAAGCTGCGAAAAGGGTCAACAAGGATCCTAGAGGGGATGACAAAAATGCACCTGAACGGACACTCGAAGTCATTCTAAGGTTCAAAACAACACTCCACGTGACAAGGAACATAGTCAAAGCTTGGCTTTCCCATTTCGGGGTTCGGAGAGGTGTTTAGCGCATCACCGAAATAGGGTTCTATTAACTTTTGCAAGGTAACCAAAAGGTAGTTTTAATCTAGAAAACAAGTTCGATTGGCATTTAGGTGATCTTCATTATCCATAATTGTTATCAAAGCGATCTGAACATCTAAGGAGGTAAAACATGAACCGTGTTTGCACTCAACAAAAATTCCTTCTAGTTGCGTACAATGGGGAAAAATATGTTAATTGGCGGTGTTGTAACTCATTAAAATTCACTGAAGCACATGCATGATTGATTTTATTTCAATAACCATAAGCAAGGAAAAAGCTAGGAATACATAAATCAAGCAAGGAGGAAGATAACCATGCTGTGAGGTGTGAGAAATGAAGTGGATAACGTGGCTCGGGCAAGTAGAACATGCATGCAAGCTACGTGGATACAAGGTTGTTGAGCTCTGCTAAGGACCAACTCACATTTCTAGGTGCCAACATCATCATCGAGCCCACTACCGAGTTGGGTATGTCACATAGCCCGCGGTAACCAAACACGCTAAGACACATGATAATTAGGTAGAGTGGCCAACCAATGCCCCTGGCACAAACACAAGGACGGTCTTTTAATGGAAAGCAAAGCACAACTGAACCAACCGAGCCAACTTGTCAAAAATTGCCACCGACATTCCCACCGAGGAAAAACTAGGATGTCATCCATTCGTTCCGCACAACAAGAACTTAGAAGAGATCTTGAGGAGATACAATTTCATAACTTACTAGCAGATTCCAAATCCGAGCTCATAGGCACAAATCTACAAACCGTCAATGGTTAAGGAAGGACGAAGAGTTGCACAGAGCTTATCACCGTGTTGCAAGGAGAGTTTCAAAATGTGGATTTCTCATCAATATTTCCACCGGAAGGATAAACAAAAAAATCAATTTGTGTGTCTTGTGCTTGTTTCCACTTTGCATACATATCTACCAGGGCAGCAGCTACTGCAACAACTGAAAAACTATCAAATTTGCTTTAATGGACGTTCAGGCACTGCTCCAAAGGCTACCATTTTCTTTAATGTGTGCCTATTTCATGATTTAAAGCTCCTATTATAACACAAATAGGATTTATGCAGGAACAGGTTGAGAGGATGTTGGCAAAATAAACTAATTGGGAGAGAAACCTGTTTGTTGCATTTGGTGAAACAAAAGCATCTAAAAAGGATTCTCTTTAATGTTTTGGTGGACAACTCTACCCTGTTCACAAGCTCCTACTTCTAAACAGGCTGGGAGTGCGCTAGCTGAGGTTGTGGAGGTTGACTTACACCGACAGGTTGCATTTTCTTGAAAGTTTGTAAAACCTTTTCAACATATCCGTTTTGTACACAGCATGTAACTAACTGCATCCCAAGAGCTAACCTCCCTTTGAGGCGTTCTGGAAAACCATTCTTGCACATTGTTTATGCTTCCACATTTGGTCACACATCCACCTAAGGCCATGGAAACTGCTACAACTGACAAAATTCCTCTCCTTCCACTGGATGGATGACCACACACTGTTAAAACTCCCACGATGGCACAGGCAGGAAGGCAAAGGTTGTAGAATCTGGCTTTACACCTAACAAATGCATTAGGGAATATGCCTCATTGAGGCATTCATACAAACAGTTCATTGCCCCCTTTTTTTGCATTCTGCTGAAAGGTTCATGGATTCCACGTTTATATACAAGTCTGAAGGAGCCTCTGCAACTACAGCATCCGACAAAACTCCTCCATCCTTCATAGTTTGATGAATGTTTGTACCCTGTTCCAAAGCTCCTTACTTAGCACGGGCAGGGAAAATGCTGGAAACAGATTTGGGGTCAGCTTCACCCCTGTCTATTGCATTTGCTTAAAATTTCTAACGCCTTTCCAAAAAGTCATTGTGTGCATGCCTGCAACCATGGCATTCTATAAACCTTTGGTTCCTGCAGGCATTTCGAGAATAATTCACGTGCCTTGCCTTAGTCCCCCACAATAGCCGACCTACCTAACAGAGCGCCTGCAGCTACAGAATCTGACAAACTTCTTTATTGGTGATGGATGCCCCTACCCTGTTTCAAAGTTCCCCATTTGGCACAGCTTGGGAGGACGCTGTCAGAGGTAGTGGAGTCAGGATTTACGCCTATCAATTGCATTTGCTTGAAGGATTCAAAGATTACCATGAGCTCACGTTTCTTTGAGTCATCTTGCCAAACAACACCATGCGCCTAAAGAGTTTTCCAATGTCGTTTCAACCAATCCAATGGGTGCCTTTCACATGGTCTTCACATGGCCCTAGGTCATTAACCCAACATCCCATATGCACGACATTATACCTCCCACTTTTTATTGTTTTATTATTTTATTCCATTTTATCCTTTATTTTATTATTTAAATTTCATTATTAATATTTTATTAGATTACTTTTCTCATTTAATGTGCTAATTTTATTATCGTTATTTGAATAATTTATTACTTACATGTATCTATTCTAATGGCAAAATGCCCCTAGCTATATCACACGACGGCCAAATATTCATAACGACTTACTAACACACCAACCTGATGCTTGCCAAGGAACTTACAAATTAGTTAATATTGTATCTTGCAAGAAGAGGATTACACGTGTTTTGGCATATTCATGTCATCGTCATAAGGGAAAGAATAGACTCGGCCACACTAGGACATCGAAATGGGTTGCATGCACGTGGAGTCGATAAGGTAAAAGCGGGTTGGCACTACACAAGCCATGCAACCAAAGTGGCGCTAGAGATAGTAAGGGAAACAAATAATGCCATCTACCACTTGTAAGAAATGCTAAACATATAAAGGGGATGAGTTGCTCAGCGAGAGGTCCACGGGACCTAGATATAATATTCGTAGATGTCCACTCTAGAAGCTCACGGTGATCACATCCTTTATGAGTAGGAGCCCAAGGGGGCATCTAGGGAGTACATGAGAGGGGTTAGCCTATCAATGGAGATGCCAATAGAAAGAGGGAGCAACCTAGCCTCAAAGTACCAACAATGTTGGCATTTGGTGGGAACCGGTGAAGCAATCCTATCTGAAAAGAAAAGACTGAAGTATGGATATCTCAAAACCCAAATCTGAGATCCCTAAGGATCTGAGTCTATGGATGTAGAACGTAAGCTTGGAGATAGTCTCAAGGCGTAGTGATTGGGCAGCGAATTCAGCTTGGACAATGCATTAACAAATTTTCCATTTGCAACATCTCATGCATTGTAGCGTTAGTCTTGACCCTCTCAATATGGTCCCAATCAGCAGCTCCCAAACTAGGTCCACAAACCTTTGAGCCATATAAAATTGTAGGCTTGATGATTGTATCAAAAGGTATAACTTGAAAGGGATGTCTTGGAAGTGGATCTTGAAATACTAGCACTCCAAGACAATAAGAGTGGTATACCCTTGCAAAGCGCAAGTGAGAAGGCTTCATGCTAAAGGATGGACTAGACGGCTAAAGATAAGTTGTCAAGAAGAACAAAACACACCAAGAGGTAGAGACAAATTTTCAAGAGGAATTGATCAAGTACACAACGGAAGAGGACAACTTGCTCATGAAGGAAAAGTCGGCACTTCGCACAATAACAGTCATACACCAAGAGGAAGAGGATATCATTTAAGAGTAAGGGGTAGAGGATTCATGGATACATGCTTTAGATGTGGAGAAGTTGGGAATAGAGCTTATGAGTTCCACAAGCTCAACAAAATTGAAGTAGAAAAATTGGGGCTAGCAATCACATTGCACAAGCAAATGAGGAAAGCATTGCATCACCCAATCACATAGAATTGGAGCATGGAAAAGCTCTTATGATTAAAAGAGTGTTGTTAAAACTATTCCAGGAGGATATTGAACTAGTGCAAAGAAATAATCTTTTTGGAACCATATGCAAATCCGGAGTTAAAGGTTGCAAGATCGTTGGAGATAGTGGTAGCAAGGATAACTTGGTGTCAAATGAGATGGTACAGAAGCTTGGGTTGAAAAAAATCACGCACCCAAATTCATGCAAGGTGTCTTCGTTGCAAAAGGGACATCAAATCTTGCTGATGAAAAATTTTCACTTAATTTTCAGATATGGTCTAATAAGGATGAAGTTTTGTGTGACATTATGCCTATCAACATATGTCATGTATTGTTGGGAAGGCCTTGGCAATTTGATAGGATGGAAGTATACATTGAGCACACTAAACGATCAAAGGAAAAAGTGGACAACAATCATAAAGTATTGATTGTTTACAAAGAGGTAAAGAAGGAGAATGCATGTTTTGCTTTCATTCTTAAGCCCAAACAAGTTGGGACAGCAGATAAAGTGGGTGGAATTCCACATGAAATGATGGAAATGTTGGGAGAATATGCTGAAATTATTTCCAAGGACATTTCAAATGAATTACCAACCAAAAGGGGCATTACCCATCATATGGATCTAATTCCCATATTTAGTGTGCCATACAAGGTAATGTCAAACACACGCTTATACTGAGAGGGGGTGGGGGTGAATCAATATAAGATAAACTTTTAATAATTCAAAACTTTAATAGTCAAAACAGCAGCAATCTCACAAGATCTAAAAATTATGCAACACAAGAGGAACACAATATTTACGTGGAAACCCTTTCGAGTAAAAAACCATGCAAAATATTTGCGTATATATAATATATACATATAACTCTTTTACAATTCGTGTAGACATCAACCTACTGGAGACACCGATCCCCAATGCCAAGCACCAACTTAGAAATTCCGACACCAATCTTTTATGAGCACCAACTAAGCAAGAAACACCAATCTCTTCATTTTATAAGGCACCAACCTCCAAACTGATGAGAATACCACCTTCGTAGTATTGTTTCAATGAGTAATGGAGACTTTTATTTCCTCTTCACAAATCTGCTTGTCTTCTCAAAATATAACTCTTATGTCACACTTATTAAATTCTGCTCTTCTCGCGAATGATATTCACTCAAAATCTGCCCTTCCTCCATCCAACAAATCTTCCTTTTATAGCCCAAAAATGCCCTTTTGAATGGTCATGACTCTTCACCCAATAGGGTCAGCCTTCTTCAAGGGAGGTCGACCACATAAAAACAAATCATTTAATCTTAATGGAGGTCAGCTGGCCCATTAAATAAATGCAGTCCCTTCATGAATAAATGCTGCACATTTTGGTATACAATTATTACATTCACTGTTATTAAATCTAATCATTGTAACACATCAATCTGATTACTGTTATTTTTTGTTTGATCGTTGTGCATTCTCCGTTGACATCAATGACAATATTTCCAACAAGTAAAATATAGGTTGGCACCTATGGAGAATGAGGAGGCGAAGAGACAAGTAAAAACCTGCCAAAGAAGGGTTTAATACAAGAATTCTTGAGCCCATGTGCAGTTCTAGCAGCACTAACACCAGAGAAGGAAGGACAATGGTGAATGTACACAAATTCAAGATACATCAACAAGATTACAATCAAGTATAGGTTTTTATTGCCACGTATAGATGACTTCGTGGATTTCTTGAGTGGAGCATGGTACTTCATTATGGTTGACTTGAGCGGTGGGTATCATCGAATCTGAATTCAAGAAGGTTATGACTGGAAGACCGCTTCCAAAACGAATGATGATTTGTCTAAATCGCTAATTGTGCTATTCAAGTTGACAAATGCACTGAGCACATTCATGAGACTCGTGAACAAAGAGCTGAAACCATATCTTGGAAAATCTATAATTGTGTATTTGGATGACACGTTGATTTCTACGAAAACTAAAGAACAACATTAGATGCATGGAGGCCAGTGTGCAAAGGTTGAAAGCAGAGAAGTTCTTGGTCAGCTTGAAGAAATGTTGTTTTATGAAAGAAAAGTTGGTCTATTTGGGCTTTGTGATCTCACGTTGGCAGAATGAGGATGGATTAGGAAAACTAAGAACCATTGTTGAGTGGTCATCACTAAAGAGTATGTTTGAAGCAAGAAGTTTTCCTATGTTAGTAAGTTTTCCCAGAAATTCATTAGGAACTTTAGCAGAATATGTGCACCAATCACAAAAACAATGAGAGGTAATATAAAGAGTTCTTATGGACGGTTGCAGCAACACATATCTTTCAGATTTTGAAAAATATGGTTACTGAACAGCCCGTCTTAGTATTACCATGTCTAAACAAGGAGTTCCATGTTGATTCTGATGTTAGGGGGACAGCAGTGGGTGTTGTTTTGAGTCAAAAAAATAAGCCGACTGAATATTTCAGCGAAGCTGAATGATGCAGAGAAGAAATATTCAGTTTATGATCAAGAGTTCTATAAAATTGTACAAGCACTCAAAAGAAGAAGAAACTACTTGCTACCAAAGGAGTTTGTTGTATAAATGGATCATCAAGCATTGCAGTTTATGAAGATTTAAGGTATGTCAAACCAAATGCACATGAAGTGGGTTAAGTTTCTTTCAAACTTAATCAATTTTTGAAGCATTGAAGTGGGAAGTCAAATATTGTTGCTAATGCATTGAGTAGGAGATGTCTTTCGCTGAATGAGATGTGAATAGAGGTAGTTGGAGTTTGACACTTTGAGATATTTTTATGAAGAGGATTTGGATTTTAAAGATGCTTGGGCAGCATGCAAGAACCCAACCAACATGGATAGAACTTTGCGATCAGATTTCTTTATGAAAGACGGAATGTTGTTTAGAGGACAGTGGTTGTGTATACCTCAAGGTTCAACAAGAAAAAAAATTATAACAAAAAAGCATATTAGAGGATTAGCCACAGACTTTGGAGGGGATGAAATATTGGCACAGCTGACTAAGAGTTACCACTGACCTAAGAACAATGTAGACATGTAGAAAATTGCGCAAAATTGTTGAGTTTGCCAACATTCAAAGGGTAAAAGTCAAAATGCAGGTTTGTATCAACCTTTGAATTAAAACTCGCAAGTACTCCCAAGAATCCTACAATTTTTGCCCTCCCAAGAAATCACCCCATTACTCGCAAGTTGAATTTCAGGTAACAACTCACGAGTAATGGCAAGTAAATTCACGATTTTTTAAATGAAACTCAGCAAACAACAAAACACAAACTTCTTACGGCAACAAAAATTATATATTTATAGTCATGATTTTTGCTGTTTTCGCTCTCCTATGGTGTCAATGTTTTTCATTTTCCAATTGTTGCAATGTGATTTTTACTGATTTCCATCACCCTTGAAGGATTTAACAATGTTTTACATGTTTTTAAGTTTATTTTATGAATTTAATATTTTTAAGTCACAATGAAGTTGCCGAGCAATTGCCAAGTCCTAAGTCCAAGTCGAAATTTTGGGCTGCTGATTACGAATTTTAAAACTAGGGTATAAACCATTTCCAATATCGGAAAGACCATGGGAAGACATAAGCATAGACTTCGCTCTTAGGTTGCCAAGAACACAAAAGGAAATGATTCTATGTTGTTGTTGATAGATTCTCAAAGATGAAACACTAACTAGCATGCAAGAAGACTAGTGATGCCACACACATTGCAACATTATTTTTCAAAAAAGTAGTAAAGTTGCATGAATGATCCAGGAGTATTGTTTCAGATAAAGATACCAATTTATTTGGTCATATTTGGAGAACTTTGTGTAAAACATTAGACACAAAGGTTGAGGTCTAGACTGTTTTGATACAGATACGGTACGCTGAAATGGAAAAAGAATTAAAACTTCAGGTACACATACATATATGCTAATCGCATTACCAGGTACGTATCAGGCCTGGTACAGGGGGTATTGGGTGTTTCGGGCAGTCTAGCTAATAGCTAATATCTAAATTGAATACGCTAAAAGTAGGGTGTAATGTCTAATGTTCAATTTTAAAAAGTTCAAAGTATTTTTAAAAATTTAAACCTAAATCAAACTAAAGAGAAAATACTAGATACTAAGCAATTACCTCTTGCGCTTTACTATACAGAAATGGAAATAATCTTCATGCCATAGTTACCATGTTCGAAAAGTTCGGAATTTTTCAAAAGATTTGGTTTAGAAAATTTACAAATATAAAATATATATAAATAATAAATACTATACATATATGATGATATTTGAAAAGAAAAACCAATTACACATAATAACAAATAAATATATTATCTACGCATTTTTTTCTTTACATGCTTAGGTATTAGTGTTTCTTGTTTCGTTTTTGTTTTTATGTTGAAGTTCTTTCAATTTAAATGCTTTAATTTTTAATTAAAAATAAGAAAAAATAATGTTCGACCGAACTTGTTCGGTAAGTTCAGTCAAACCAAAAAGTACGGTTCGAATAGAATTTTCACTAAGTTCGTAAGAACATGGTAACTATGCTTCATGCAATACACCTCCTTGGTGAAACCGACAATTTGTGACTATTACAATGTACACCATAAAACCCTACGAGACAACAACAAGTAGGTTCATTATAGTATACATATGAAGCGAATTGTGTGCATTAAATACACAACTAATTGTGCACACGGTAGTTCTTCATAGTCTTTGACAGCGAATCTTGTGTTAGATCCACACACCCCTGCAAATGCTTATAAAGGGTAAATTGTATGTTTACTTTTGTACAATTTTTGGGTTTTTAACAGTTTTTAGGGTTTTGAGCAATTTTTAGTAGCTTTTTCTAGTATTTTTGCGTTTTTAATGATTTTTTAGCAATAATAATTTCAGGACAGTTTTCAACAATGTTTATATTTTTATGTTTTTAAGTTGGGGGCTTTTATTTTTTATTTTTTAGTGATTTTAAGTTGAAAATGGCAGACTTCGCAGTGGGTATGCTGCGGTTACGTACCCACAACATACCCAAACTGTACCCGTACCAGGTACATATCAGGCCTGGTATGGCGGGGTGTGCGGTGGGGGTCCTTGGGCATTTCCGGGAAGTCTAGGTTGATTTTCAGTTCGAGCTATCATCCACGAATGGAGGGTAGACGAAGGTAGTGAATAGAAGCCTCGGGAATTTATTGAGTTGCTTGATAGGTAACAAGCCCAAGCGATGAGATGTAATTCTAGCACATGCTGAGTTTACTTGCAACTCAATCAACAGAAGTACATCCAATAGTCCATTTCAGATTGTGTATGGTTAAAGCACTAGAGATGTTATTGAGTTGAGAGCCACAACTAATTTGAGTAGAAGTAGTGACATAGGGAATATTTTTCAGAGTAAAGGCATGAGATACATCAACAAGTGAAGGAGAAGTTAAAAAAAACACAATGAGATTAAAGCAACATGCTGATCTCAAGCAGAGGTTAAAGCAACATGCTGATCTCAAGCGTAGAGAACAAGAACTCCAAGTGGTGACATGGTTTTGGCCCATTTGAGAAAAGAATGGTTGGCAAGAGGAACATATGAGAAGCTCAAGTGGAAATGATTGGGCCATGTAAAAAATTTAAGAAAGCTTGCAGCAAATGCCTATGAAAGAGAGATACAGGTAGGAGTTGATATAACACCTATCTTCAATGTAGCAGACTTCTACCCTTAGTACCATACTAGGATGGACAAGCAAGCGATGAGGATGTAGGTTCAGGTTCTTCAATTTTAGATTGAGACAGCAGTCACATGAGAAGGTAAGAGGAGATAGAAATAATGGTTGATTCTAGGGTCATCAAGAGAAGAGGCAACGAGTATAAGGAGTATTTGGTCAAATGGAAGGACAGAACAAATGAAGGTGCACCTTGGATGAGTGTATCTGAAATTTTCAAGTATGGAAAAAAATGGAAGAGCTCCGTGAAGGTTCATGAGCAAGAGGTCATGGACCATTTCATTTACCCAAGGTGCATGATATAGGCGCATCTTGGTCCACAAGCAATCTTGCATCAACCAAAATCATAAGTCAATGTGTGTGCATGCATTTACGACTTGTTGACATCATTGTACGTGTCGAATATGATTAGAACAAGCCAATAAGCAATCCGAAGACTCCAACACTCCAAGAACATCATGTGCGGTGGGGGTTTCATTCATCTGACCAAAGTTAAATTGACCTTTTCATAGGCAGAAAACAAAACCCCAATTTACACAAGCAGCAGTTTTGAAACCGTAACTGGCAGTAATGTAACTGCTCCAGCGATTTCACACCCAACGGTCTGCTTGCAAATTCAAACGCACGCAATGTAAAACTCAAGTTACCACCTAAAATGATGAAATGTCGGTTGTGTAGCTTTTCCATGATTCTTGGGAATTCGAAGAGACATCCTAGGTTGTCAAAAGGTGGTTAGAAAGATCTGAATTATTTAGTTAAAGAAAACTTCAATTATAGTACGCAAGCAAGAGAGGGATGGGGTAAAATGGAAAAAAAGATAGTAATGTGGGAGATTGCTAGGGAGGTGTATGTCCAAGAATAGAATAGAGTATAATCAACTCCACTAAGCAGATGTGTAGGTGTGGGCGTGGTAATCATTTTCATGTTGTAAGTCAATAAAGCAAAGCATTATTGTGTGTTAATCTCTATAATACATTCATAAATGCAGTAAAGATTGAGTTTTGGGTTCAAAGACTAATTGTGTTGTGTTCAAAATGTTTCCATTGGAGAGAGCAAATCTAGCTTGCAGGGAAAGGCTGCCATTCATTTGGCCAACTTTTTACCTGACCTACATCAACATCTATCAAAATTGTTTTTCTTCCATTTTCAAAAAGTTATACATAAAAATTTCTTTTCTGTACAATTTCCCTTCTGCTCCTACCTTCTACCATATCTACCCTTCTCCTTATTCAGATATTTACAAAACTATTATAATTTTTCCAATAGAATGTGTGAATCAACCATCCTAGTCAACCGCTTTGAATGTCTTCTTTCTTCCTCAAAACATGTTGACTTTTTTAACTCATTTTAAAATGTCTTTATCATTTTACAACTCTTCAGTCACTTTTATTTCATAAAGTGCTGCAAGGAGACATGCCCCCACCACCTGGACATGTCTCTTGTATGGGTACGCGTCTCCAGTACAGGAGACTACAATGGAGATGTCTCTCTTACCTGAAGATATCTACTAGATACTTTAAACATCTTCTTGGTGTTTCCTTCTAAAATCATGTTGTGTCCTCAAAAAACCTAATTGTGTTTTTTTGCAAACCCCAAACACGTCATTTTATTCATAAAAACCCAGCAAACACCTCATTTTACAGTCAGTGTAGTTGGATTTGAAGACATTTGCCAGATTTGCAGTCACACCCCCTGGATTTGCCTTCACAGTTGTCAGAATTGCAGTGGTATCCGTCCGATCTTCGTCGTAGAGAACAAGGATGTCTGGGATAAGTAATTAAAATCGTTAATGCCTGGGGAATCCAGAATTGATTTAGAAATTAGTAAATGGTTGAGTTTTTATTCTTTTTTTTATGGGAATCATTTTTTAAATCTCAAGGTTTTAAAAGGCAATGCCCTGCATTGTCATCGAAGTGCCTTGCCTCGTGGACAACAATGCAGGGATGCATTTTCAACAGAATGCCTGGCATTTATCTTCAAGTGTCACGGCACTTCAACAACAATGTAGCACAATGCCTTTTAAAACCTTAACAAAAATCATTTTTTATTTGACATTTTTAATTTTTAATTTTATTTAATATTAATTTAATTTCAATTTTTAATATCAATTTTAGTTTTGATTTTTAATTAATATTAATTTAAGTTTTAATATTAAATTTTCGTTTTAGTATTAACTTTTAAGTTTGTCTTATAAATTTTTAATATTCACTTCTATTTTTTATATTCTCTTTGGCTCGTGCAAACTGTAATTGTGTAACTTTCTCTCAATGTCGATATTTTTCATAGCCTTATGTCTCTGGTTCCCCATTTCCTTTGATCTTTCTGATCCTGTCCTCTATGAAATTTTGAAGTGTGCTTGAGCTCTATCCTTAAAGAGTTATTTTCATCACTTAATATTTTTATTAGTACCCTTAGTTGAAAAGTAAAAGATTGGGGCAGCAGTTGACTTTGTAGGAGTGTGGCCTTAGAGGAGAGCATCATAGAAGTGATAGAGAAGGTAGCAACAGCCAGACTGCAGTATGACCTCAATACCGCATTTTCTTATACGAGATCAACTGGAGGAGACGGTCACTTTCACTCAGAACATTGATCCTTCTGAAGATAGAAAGCAAATTAAGGAGAAGGGTGTCCAAGAGTTCAAACAATCCAGTAGTGAACCACTGTAAAAGTTTGACTGTGAAAATGGAGAAGCTACTAAGAGAATGTATTGACAAGCTTATTAGAGCAAGGGACGATGTCGCATGGATCTTTGCAAACTTCCTGACATGAGAAGAAAAGATGCAACTATCGAAGACAATTTAATTAGATAAAGGAATTAGAAGATGCAACCGCAAAATATGATGTGGCACAAGATATTCAAGGAGCAGAGAGGAAATGGCTATTAGCTTCAGCAGATAAGCACATGCAGTATCACACAGATAGGGCCACTATTATCACCAATATGGGTGACATGGGGCACTTGCTATACCTTCAACTTCATAGGTTGGGTGCAGTAATTCCATAAGAGTCCAGAAGTGAACGGAAGGAGACAACCCTCCACTATAGTAAAAGTGACTACAAAACATGCTGACCTCAACTGGCATGTCCTAGCCATAGACAAATCACTGAAGGCAAGGAAAAGCTTCAACTAGGGGATGTTAGCCTAATACAACTATGTACTCCCAGCAGCAAGTTGAGGACATGATAGTATAAATGGACATCCCAAAATTTTATAAGAGCTCGCTTATGAAAAAAAAAGGATGCTTTAGAGAGCCAATTGTTCCAAAGAAATTTCACGCCAAGGGAATCCATTACATGCATATCAGCAGTAAGTTGACCGCCCGCCTGAAGTTCCACTTCCATGGCCAAATATCGGAGACAGCGTTTTGAGAGATGGACTACAACGACCATATCCACATGGAGGAGCATCTGCATCTGGACTTCTAACTCCAATTTTCCATCATGTGAGCCAATCAGAGAATCCTTTACTCGAGGCGCACGACATTTCAATGCATCTCTTGAGATGACAGATATGTTGTAGAGCTCTTGACTAGATTACAAGAAAAAGTAATCTGCCGATACAGGAAAATCCCGTCAGAAGACACGCTACAGTGCCGCACAAAGGGTCGTGTTACCTTGATATACCATTATGATGTAGGGACATGACTGAGTGATATCCCCTTGTATCTTAATCAGTTGAGGCGCTATATATGCCACATTGTAACTGTAAGAGCAGGCAGCAACTGCATGAGATACAATAGAGAAGATAGAAGAATACTTGAGTATACAATGTATTGCTGATGTTAAGACAATGATATTTGAATAAAGATTGATGTGTTGACTAGGAAATATAATGTCATGATGTGCTTTAAAGGGCCGTGTTACATTGATATAATGACTATGAGTCATGCCGCCCTATATCTTAATGAAACGAGGCATTATTTATGTCGCATTGTAAATGTAAGAGTGGGCAACAAAAGGCAAAAGATAAGATAGAGAAGATAAAAGAATAAGTGAGTATGCAATGTAGTGCTGATGTTCAGACAATGATATGTAGTGTTGGGTAGGAAATATTGTCATGATGTGTTCTATCTAATGTGTGATGGTGTCATCTGTTATGCATAATCCTAGGCCCACTTAAACACTTTTAAAGTAAAAATTAATAGTTATAGAATTTTTGTGTTTTCCCTCATATTATAGTTAAGTTGAGAGTGAGACAAGCCTATTGCTTATTACATATTATGTTATTTGGTTTTCTATTAAAAAGTAAAAGAGATAAAACAAGCTTATGTTGAAGTCAATGATGATACCAACAACCGGATTGTGACCACTAATAGCATGATTATAGCTTTGGTTCAAGGACAAAGCATTCTAATGAAAAATTTCATGTAATATGTAAATTTCCTAATTACGACACGTATGCGAGCCTACAAGATATTAATTGCTTAATATCAAGTGTAATGGAACAATAGAAACCTTAATAAAATATGCGTGCATATATAATATTGTCAAAGAATTTGATTGTGAGTCTCCATTCATATATGGGGGCAGATATTAATTTTCTTTTTACTTAATATAAGATTCAAGCTATGTTTGAATTTTCACAATTGATTTAGATGGCCAGCAGTATTTTAGGGACCTCTATTAAACCAGCAATGCAAAAATGTGGATGCTCATGCACATATAGCTGATTATTAATTAGAGACATAAATCATGATTCAAGGGTACAAACCTTTATAGAAGATGAATGAGTAACCATTTAATGATAAAAATTACTGTAACCCTTTGCTAACCCATCCATTTAAATATTTTCTTTGGCCAATAACCAATATAACCTTCAGTCTGAATCCACCACTAACAAGTTCAAGTTTTCAGTGACACAAGGCATGGTAAATTTTCCTGGGTTTAAAATTCTATATCCTTTCCAGTTTCATAAATACATACTGACTTTGCTTTCGGTCTTACAATAGTTCCTAAGTACATTCAACAATAAGCAGCTGAGAGTCTTGGAGATCATGTTTTACAGATTATATCCTTATCAAATGAATTACATTTCTTTTGAGAATTTACCAGCCAGTAGTTCCTCTATGAATTATGTCGAAGTTGGTTGTGTTACTGAATGTTTTTTATAAATTCTGATTGATTCACTTACCTCGGGATGAAGCCGGCCCGTAAGCTCAGCTGCAAGCTTACGAACATCTTCAAACTCAAATGAATGACACATCCTGATGATCAAGAAATTAGTCAAAACATCTTATGGAAAATGAATCAAGGGAAAATAAAACGCAACAAATAAATGTTTTACTCCGTCAAGAAAAATGCAGAGATTTGAGCAAAATGATACCTATTTATCAGGAGAAAAGTGATGCAATCTTCCTCATTAGTCTTGACAGCTTGATCTCCTGACAACAGTTCTATATGTGAGAATTGTAAGGTGATCTTCAAATTTAAATGGATATTATTTTCTTTTCTTTCCAAAAGAGGAAGGAAAACAGATCATCAAATTTTCAAAAAGAGAAATAATTGTGCAACACATTGATAGATCACCTAGTCTGCCTGTCTCCCCTTGCTTACATACATGGTAAGAGAACAAAAGTAATATCAACAGTTCTTGGCAGCAAATGAAGACTGTGTAGGGTTTCTGATTTTAGTTTTTACCTATGATAAAATGCTGATTCAAATTCTTTAAATTTTCTTAACATGCACTAGCGTCTTTTTTATCCCTTAAAAGTCTTAATAATTTACATAAACACTGGGAGCTAAGGAAATACAGGTGGTTAAACACTTCTATGATAAAAATAGCAATCAAGAGTATTAAAGAGCATCGATCAATTAACAGCATATAACAAATTAGAGAAAAGAGTCGATCTCCTAAGCTTAGAGAAGAGTTTTGTCAAATTATATGGAAAATACAGTGGGCAGTCAAACTTGTTCTCAAGGACGAGGACCCAATCCCCATACCCATACCCACATCTCCTAGTGGCTAATTTAAAATATAGTTACTCTTGTACCCTACTTCAAAATATCATTCCTGTCCCCACCTATATATCAGGATCCCATGTCTCCTAGTCATTATGTAATAAACTTTGAAATAGAGAAAGGCATATCATGGGTAGTCAAAGCATAAGATCGAGCACACTACAAAACAAAGTATATCCTCTAGAAAATTAAAGGCACATACTAACTATGTTTTTATCATTGAAGGTTCAACCTATCTGAAATCAAACGCCAACAAGGGGCAATGAAAATTTGATCTAGTTGGGAACTTCAATCATTTCATAAGCTATCTAAAAAATTAAATACATGATAAGACTACTAGTTGGAGATAAAGTGGTACTCGTATTGAAAGAAAGAAAGATAAAAAAGAAACTATATTAATGTCCACAAATGACTAGAAGTAGGTCAATGGACTCAAGGATACAGAGATTAACAATAGAAAGCAGTGTTACGAGGGACGTGTCCGCCGCTCTTCTCCCTCCCCCAAACCAGCAAGTCCGAGACATCCTGGACATCCCGGGATGGCGGGATAGGGGGAAGCATCCCCCTACAGTTCCAAACTATGTGGAACATCATGGGGCATCCCTGAATATCAGCAGACATCTCAGGGGCTTCCCCTATTTCTTGAAATCTGAAGGAGAGTTGTATGCCCTCGGGACATTTGTGTACATCTTGGGGACATCCAAACATTCTCGGCAGCACCTTTTTTCATCTACATTAAATACATACATATATATATATATTTATATATATATAGGGAAAAACTAAATTTATGGGAACTTAAAATAACATAAAAGAAATAGAATAATACAACCCTAACCCTAAAAGTGACACTCTAAGTTATAAAATGACTCTATGGCCTCATTCCATATCACATTCAATATTCACACTTGAGCAAAGTGAGCAAAGAGAAGAAGAGGAGAAAAATTGCTTGAGAAAGGGCAAGAGCAAGAGCAAGCAAGAGGTATTTATAATTTTATTTGTTTACATACTTGATAATACTCTTTAATTTTTAAAATTTAGTTTGTATTTGTATTATTTAATTGTTGTTTTTAAGTTTTTGTATCTACATTCACATTGTAATCTTGTTTATTGTTTTTAGGATTTTACAAAATGCATGTTGCATAGGGTTTTGTTGTTAGGGTTTTAAATATATATATATTAAACTCTTGATTAATGATTCATTATTTGATTTATTAATGTTTTTAAAGTTTTTGCATATAGTTATGAACTTACGGATGTTTTTAACATTGCACATAGTTATGGCTGTTAGGGTCATAGTTTTTGAATTTTAAAATATATAACTCTTGATTATTAATTGATTCATTACTGTTTTTTAATAATTTTTGCATTTAGTTATGGCTTTTATTATTTCATTGCAGTCCCATAAATCATCAAAACGAGTTCTTTTGAAAATGATCATGAATCAAAGTAGGAAAGGATTGAGATATGTTGAAGTGTGAAGTGAGTCAAAATGTGTAGTAGCAATGCCATTTGGTAGTTCAGTTGAGAGTGCTATCAATTTCTCCTCTCAAATGTCGGCCACATTCGCCATAGGACCAATAAAAAAAAAAGAAGCCATTGCAACAATTTTCTCACACAGTTGCGAACCCCAAGTTTGGAGGGGCGAGTAAACTATGGAAGTGCAATATATGTATAGGGTGATAAATTTGGCAGAGCTTCCAAAATTTAAACTCAGAAAATACTCAAATTGTAACAATAACACTCACAATAAAATGCTTCTTTTTCTATAATATTCAGTGAGAGACATTACATTTATAGGACCAATCTTGTAATGGTAATTTCCTACAATTATTCTCACCTCTAGATCATTATGAAAGTTATTACAAATCTCTCAACATCTATTGTTAATATATACTACCCCATGTTGGAATACATGAATGGGGAAGAATAAAGAAGAAGGCGGATTGCACACTTTGGAGATTGTGTGTCCGTCATTTTATTATGCAAAAGATAGTTACAATGTTGTTGATGGTTACTGTTACTATTAGTTAACATGTAACTAATTAACTAAAGCCTTATATTCTAATACCCCCTCTTAAGGCTTACCCTACAAAAAGCAAAAATGAACATTCTAACAAAACTAGAATCTAACAAAGCTGTGTATTCTTCAAAGACTTTCACTTTGAAAGCAAGTGCTTTGACTAGGTAGTGCTCCATCAAGTTCCTTCATGACCTTTATAAAGGTGTAGCTCCCGAGTTGAATTCCCAAGTTCCTAGATTCCACCTCTTTGAACTCTCGAATCACAGATCTCCCAAATTATGTGGCAACCATCCATGTTGAGCCATCCACAAGATCCATCAAGTTGTTTCATGGCCCTCATGAGGTATAATTTCCAAGATCCACAGTCTCCGAACTATCTAAGAAACCATCCATCTTGAGCTTCATCTACCTTGTATCCTTTCTTTCCTTAAAAGTTTAAAGCATCTTATTATAATGCATATTTGTCATTGTTTTGACTACCGTCAACATCGGTGGGTCTTCAACCATGGCTATATTGGTTGCACTTGATATGCCTTTACCCTTGAGTACATCATTGGCTTGAACACGAAAATCCCACGTTGTGTGACCTTTTTCTTGCAAAAATGACATTCAATCTCACGTTCATCTTTATCGATCTCGCTACGAAAGTTTCGGTCCTAAAATAAAATGCACTTTCTTATTGAGGATCACCTTCTGCATCTTTTGCAATGGTCCGCTTTTCTTCAGCTAGAAGAGCTGCAATCATATCATTTAAGATTGAGTTTGAATTTGACTGAGGGTAAAAATTACATTGCAGAATTTTAAAGACAATTGTTTCATACGATAGCTTTGGCATCCTCATCCTCTATCGCAACTTTGACTTCTATTAGTTGTCTAATCAAGGACCTCAGATTGTTGATGTGGCTTGACATAGAGACTCCATCCATTTTGAACCTATATAATTGAAGTTTTAGGGAAATTTTGGCATTAACTACTTTCGCTCCAAATAATTTATTTAGAGCATACCAAATTTCCTTGGATGATTTTTCTAGGTCTACATGATGGAGCTCAAAGTCGAGAGCAAGGCCAATAATAGCTTTCGCTCTATCATCTCTATTATGCCAATCTAACAATTTAGATGGATTGGTGGGTGTTTTCTTTTTCCCATTTACTATGCCCCATAAATTTTTATTCGTAAGTTGCTTTTGTATTTTCACTTTCCATCTATGAAAATTTAGACCGAATATTTTTCTATTGGAATTTCCATTTAATAAAATAAAATAAATACGATTGTGTATTTACCGAAATGAGTAAACAAAGAATAAAATACCAGTTCCAAGTATTCCCTAGTTCGGTGCTATAGCCTTCTCTGAGATTCGTGCTTTGAATACCAAAATGAGATGTGTGGCTTCTTTTGTGTCCTTTGTTGCAACTGTAATAATGTACTACATTGGTGTAAATCACGATTTTGAAACCGTCTGGAATCGCAACTTTTTGTGGCTATAAAAACGTTACTATTTACGGTTGTAAAACTCTTCCATGACCTTGTGTATTTGCGCGACATTTATGACTAAATTTGTGGTATATTTAGCCTTGGATTCACAACTGTGATGATGCCCTTGATTCACGTCGTTTTTGTTTTGCTCCTGATTCATTTACTCATGATTCGCGACTGGTAAATCAATTGTCTTTACTGTTGTAATGGCTTCACGTTCTCCTTGAGAGAATATGATTTGGCTTTGAACATGTCGGTTTTGTGTTGTTTTGCCCTCGTTAATGCCCTCACATGCGCCCTACGATTTTTGAAAATCCTCACAAAAATGTGAATTCGAGAATCCAAATGTAAACTCGAAAATCCTCATGAAAATGTAAACGTTTGGATTTCCTCAATGTGCCTTAATGGGATTGTCAAAAAAATGTCTTTCTGCTCTTCTCACATTATCCTTGCTTGTCTCGCTCGATACCAATGTTGGAATACGTGAACAAGGAAGAATAAAGAAGGCAGATTGCACACTTTGGAGATTGTGTGTCTGTCATTTTATTATGCAAAAGATAGTTACAATGCGGTTGATGGTTACAACCGAATATTAGTTAACGTGTAACTAATAGCCAATGTTACGCAGGACGTGTCCCCTAGATTTTGGTGACGTCCCAAATATTTCGGGACTCGGGAACTTAGGGGGACGTCTTCAATTTTTTTAAATCTTTCAAAAAAAATTTGATGTTTTTACTTTTAAAAAGATGTTATTTTTACCAAGAACAAATTATAATCTTGAAAGTACCTAAAATACATTAAATACAGTTTAAATCCCTAAATGTCATTGAAAAAAGTTAAAATATTGAAATATTAATTTTTATGTATTATTTTAAATGTCGTTCCCTGTCGTCCCTAAAATTTGGGAAATTTTATGTCGTCCCGGAAACCCCGTCCCTCTGTACCCCTATCCCCGAGACTTAGGTAACAATTCTAATAACTAATTAACTAAAGCCTTATATTCTAATAACTCACACACATACTATTTCTAACTATGAGTTGTTACTAACAACTCATTACAATATTCTTCACACATATAATAGTATTCTTGATTCACTCACTTTCCGTGAGTACTAATGCAATATTCCTAACCTTCCCCCTTTAGCATGACAATGAGAGATATCATTAGACTCTAGAACTGCAATGTGTTGCTATGAAGCTTGTTCATGATCCCGATCCACGTGCGAGACTTGCACACAACTCAACAAGTGTGTAGCATTGGACTTGTACATAACTCAAACAAAGTTGTATTCTCACAAATGGCCTTCACAGATGTATACAACAATCACCCAGGAATAAATAGGCATCCACTCATTTCTTCATCCTCCACATCTGACGATGGTTTTACATGGGCTCTAACCAACCCATACATCAAGATGGTTTTACAGGACAACCAACAACCTACACATACAAGTATCATGATGCTACAAAAGTATTCTACTCAGAATCTTTGCTATTTTTACATTAGCAAAAATATAGAAACTTCGTACTCACATTTCTAGTTTTATTTTGCACACCACAAAAAAACTGAAAATACTGAAAAAGGAAATGGCGAGGACTCGGTCCTCATTGTCTTTGTATGTAGCCACCATTCTAGATCATTGCCACTCTGATCTCAAATGACATAATTGGTATCCACTGCCACTAGTTACCGGTCTTGGCTTTAGTCTCTTTGGCACAACCAGTCGACACTAATGCAATTTTGCAGCCCCGTCGCTAGTGACTGACAAGAGGTTTCTAATTGACCTTCCTTCGTTCCCTCCATCCTTAGGTATGTTACTACTAACTCAACAAGTTTGAATTTGAGGTTCATCGCATGTTGTTTTAAATAAGCCCCCCCACCCCACAATATAAACCAATACATACGGATGTCAATTTCGACGAGATAATGCATTCGATTACAAATGAGACAAGCTTTTATTTTCTATTTTTGATAATTGGCATCCAGCTTTTGACTCTTTAATTTTAACATATATTCACGTGACAAGACACTAAGAGGACTATGAACTAGACACTTCGACTATTGATGACACATACAACTAATGGGCATAATTTGAACTTTGATGATAAAGACCCATAAATGACTAAATTTAAATGACACAACAAAACATGTATAGTACAAATGACTAGATAATCAAATAAAAAGTAATATTTAATTTCTTTTGATTTAGAGTCAAAACTTTCTAGACTTAGCATTTAAAGTCTAAATGACTCGACTAAGACACACAAGCATAAAACATTACAATAGGCCTAGAATAAGCCCACAAGCGAGATTTGAATGAGAAAAGGAATAGTAAATGACAATGAAAAGTATGGCAAGGATGATGTTAACAGCTAGCACAAGAACAGTTGATTGAAGCTTGTTAGATAAGATGGTGCCACATATTGCGGAAGTTGAAGAAAACACACATGAGGATGTGAAACGGTAATGCACAAATGAAATGAATGGAATCTTGCATGGATTATAGATAGGACATTGCATAAAAATTAATGAAGCTGCAAATATCGGTGACTAGGCGAGTAGGGATCAAACGTTCTAAAAATACATGAATTAATAGGATATTACCCAAACTAGCTTCCCGGATGGCTATGGCATCCTCGATCCACCTCTTCACCAAGCACCCCTTCTCCTTTCCTCATGCATATATATTTATTTCATGTTACTCAACACTTGTGCTTAGATCTGAAACATGTCACGGGATGCACCTTAAACACACCAAATGGATGCTTGCATTAGATTGGCGAGAGCACAATTTGGATAATATAATGGTTGATGATGCAGGGAGGCACGTGGAGTGGAACCACTAGAGCAAGCTCTTGATGGAAGTTGAGCATGCGGCTAGCAAAAATAGACATGATATGCATGGTTAAATTGAACAATAAACAACTATCTTTCGTTTTTAGTGCCATCACCGCTCTCTAAAGGGAGCCACATTGGGAACTCTTGAAAACAAATGCCTTCTCATATTTTTATCTTCACCTTGAGCTACATGTCCTTCACTACACATGGATTGAATTATGTTGAGGATGGATGCAAACAAGGCAGAAAGTCGTTGCTAATCTCAACGAGCATATGAAGATCTTTAGCAAATCAAATCTACAAACTAATTTATTTTTTATTTTTTATTTGTTTACATTAAACTCTCATTTAGTGGGGTACACATGATTCGGAAATGCCCCTTCAAGAATATAACACCCTAACACCCCATATTGCATTCCAAGACTACTGACTTCTTTGATACCAAATGATAAATTTGATAGAGCTTCCAAAAGCTAAACTCACAAAATATTCGGATTGCAACAATAGAACTCATGCAATAAAATGCTTCTTTTTTATTATTCAATGAGAGAAATCACATTTATAGGACTAAATCTTATAACGGAAATCTCCTTCAATTACTCTTTCCTCTAGACGAATATGGGAGTAATTATAACAACTCTCATAATGTTTGTTACCAATTACACAATTGACACATACTATTTCTGACTATGAGTTATTACTAACTCATTACAATATTCTTCACATGTATAATAATATTACTAATTAACTCACTTTCATGTGAGTACTAACACAATATTCCTAACAGAGACTTGGCATGGCAGCATCGCCATAACCAACACACACTTGTTGCACCTTATAGGAAGCGGGGTCGTTGTTTGTAAGCCTCTTTCACTTCATCAAAGAGAAGAGATGATGAGGCTTTATAATGGAGCTACCACAAATGAAATACCAAAAGTTCGTAGTACTAGGATTGATGCGTACACCCTTTTAGGTCTCATAGGATTGGTAGGAATACTTTGGCTAGTTTTAGTTTTGGAATGACCAAAATGAGAAGCAAATGGAAGAGAAAGGTCGTGGGGTTGCCCCAATCCAATGTAGATGTGTTTGATTTAAAGGAAAAGGAAGCGGTGGATGATGCTATTGGAAAAACTTTTATGCTATTGGGATCCCATTTCATGTCGCTCCCTCTCCTTACGACAAGGAAACTATGGTCAAGGTAGCAAAAGCGGTACAAGTTATGTGCCCTGTGAAGACACCAAACTTAGGACAACAATCTCGAATAAAAACTATTTCAAGGTTAATTTATTAGTAGAGGAGATAAGGTCACATGGATGCACTATTATCATGGATGGGTGGACAGCTATTAGACACCGACCACTCATCAATATCATTTTCTCCTACAAAGATGGACTATATTTCTTGAGAGCAATTCATTGTTCTGGGAAGCAGAAAGATACCAAGTTTCAGTTTCAATTTTGAAGGAAGTCATTGAGGAGGTTGGCCCTTCAAATGTTGTATAGGTAATCACAAATGCAGCTTATGTGTGCAGAGCAAGCAGGCAAGCTAGTGGAGGGTACCTACAATCATATTTATTGGACCCCATGTTGCGTGCATGCCATGAACAATGCCTTTGAAAGACATAGGGAAGATTCAGTGGGTCAAAAAGTTAGTGGTTGAGGCTAGGGAGGTGCAAATGTTCATATGCAATCACCACACATTGTTGGCACTCTTTCAAAGCTATTCAAGGAAGGAATTCCTCAAACCAGTTGACACTCGCTTTGCATCCTATTTTATTTTGTTGGAAAGGATGCTTAAGTTGCAGGAGCCCCTGTAAGTTATGATCATGACATAGGATTGGACTAGGTGGCATGAGTCCAAGACATAACAAGGGAAGAAAGTGAAGGAGTGGTAGTAAGAGAGACATTTTGGCCCGATGTGAAATACATCACATCATTTATATCTACGGTTTTTAGCGTTATGAAATATGAGGAGTTTCATAGCCCCAACCTTGGTAAGATACATGGGCGCATTGATAGCATGCTTCATCAATCAAGGCAATTATTCAGGTGAGGGACCCCACTCTAGAGTTCTACCATGAACATATTCAACCCATCATTCAACATAGATGGGAGAAGTTGAACACCCCACTTCATATGGCTGCATATGCACTTAATCCAAAATGGTATGTGGAGAGGCCAAGTAGAGTTATCCCTTTGGATGACGAGGAGGTGAAGAAGGGCCTTATGAAGGCCCTTCAAAAATGTATAGTCCAAAGGAAGCTTCATAGGTCAGATTGGAGTGGCTCAACTTCACTAAACTTGATGGCTACAAAACTTCAACAAAGATGGACAAGGTAACATTGGCACAAGAGAAGCCACGAGTTGGTGGTGATTGTATGGGCATCCAGGACCGTTGTGAACACTTGCAATTCGCCTCCTTTCCCAGGGTTTGTTCTTCTACTTCGAGAGGAATTTGTCAACATATGGTTGGATCCACTTTGTTAAGAGGAATAGACTTACATCTAAGAGAGTGGAGAAGTTTGTAGTTGTACACAGTGCTTTGTGTCTTATAGATCGCACAACTATTGAGTACTAGTAGACCCAAAGCATGGGATGTAGATCCCGAGGAGACGAGGTAGATAGAAGAGAACAACTCGAACAACAGGGGATTGATTGAGATCTCCATTCAAGATGAGGATGATAGTTCTCGCGAAGACTCCATGGATGTTTGTGCTCATGAGGACTCCATGGATGTTTTGTAATGTGCTTTTGGATATTCTACGTAAACTCTTTTAATTCCGATGTTTGAGTCCTATATTGGACTCATCATCAAGAGAAGCATATGCTTGAAAATAGATTAGTAAGATCAATCAAGTTGAAATAAATCAAAAAGTTATTAACAAAATGTCGGAAAGTGAGCAAGATATTTATTCAACTAATTTCAAAATGAAAAATAAAGCAGCCAATTAATTAATTTCTATTTAATTGAATAATTACTTGTATATTTAATTAATCAATATATTAATTAATAAAATATATAGCTAATTAATTTGTTATCAAAATAATTAATTAATTAATGGCCTAATAATTCAGAAAAACCCACGGGGTTTATAACAAGATGGAGGATTAGTCTCATGTTCCTAACCAAAAAGAGGTTTTAGTGCATGACTTAATTTCCAGCCCTTGTCACGATTAAGATTATTTGGGTGTTTCTCAATCTCAGCAGCTTCACAAATTTTTCTGTCGGTGTAATGGCCCTCCATTACAAGTAATTTTGCATTGCTAATGCAAATGGAGAGTTTCATAATTTCTTCATGTTCCACAAAGGCCGACTTATCTTCTTCATGGATGTTGATTCTGATTTTTAAGCTGTAACGTGTCCTATTCTTTTTGTAGTATTGACAATTGTTGGAGTTTTTGAATTGCAAATTAATTTTATGAATATCAAATATTGTCAATTGATCAGTCACAATGGTTTCATTTCAACTTATTTTACCTTAAAGTCTCAAATGGTTTTATTTATAATTTATAATTTAAATCTATATGAAATTTCAGCATATTTAAATCTCAAATGGTTTTATTTCAGCTTATTTAAGTCTCAAATGGTATTATTTCAGCCTATTTAAGTCTCTTCCGAGCTATTTTTATAGTTTAAATATTTATATATTATTTTAATTAGTTGTCCCCCCACCGTCCCCAAAATTTAGAAACTTTTTGCTGTCCCAAAACCATATCCCGTCGTCCCAGAGTCTTAGGTAACTATGATAGAAAGTTCTGGGAAGAGATAATCCTAGAAGCAAGATAAATGAATAAGAGTACATAAGGCAAAATAAAGCAATGTGCCAAGAACACAACTAATAATGAAGTCAATACAACTAGAAATGAAGGGTGTACAAGAGCCCTCTAGAAGAAAATCTCATCAAATATTTTTGTTTGTGTTTGAATTAATTGAGTACTCAAGGTCGAAGGGGCTAGGCTAGGAGATCCTAAGAGGAAGCAAGCGACTTCCTCTTGGATCTCCCCTAACATCCAAGGTCGGGTGCAACTCCCATAGTAGGAAAAAATTCGTAATATGAGTTTTCCCATATGGTCTAGGGGGTGATCAATAAGTAGTAGGGCCATGTCACCGGAAAGTGGCGAGAGCACACGCCGACAAGAAGGGATAATGACCACAATAACAAGGGAGAGCATGCTCAAGGGATATGAGTAATCTTGGTAATGTCGAGAGAAGCATTGCCTAATTAATCTATCAACATTGATGTGTGAAGTCCCCATGTCCAAAGGGTGTTTCATGTTGTCAATCGCTAGGATGGACTAGAAGAAAGAGGTGATCAACATGGGGGCACATGAGCCTCTAGGCCCCCTTGTAGGGATCGATGCCAAGGGTGACGACCTCATGAAGATAAATAACCGAGGCACCACTAGTTTGGATATCTAAAGAAAGAAAATAGACTGTTTCTTGAGTCTCTGTAGAGGTAGTGATATCCTTCGTGGATCTCGTAGTAAATGGGGCGTCTTAAACAAAAGTGTTCCTTAGTCTCCACCTCTTGGAAGGAGTAAAGACGACAAATCCAATCTTGATGGAGAATGTGATGATCAATTTCAACCCATAATTGGTATTCTATCAAACATTTTGGGACATTATTAAAGGAGAGCTCCTTCAAGTGGTGGAAGAGGTAAGGACAGCAAAAACAATGCTAAAAGAAATTAACAAAACCTTCATAGCCCTTATTCCTAAAGCTAATGAAACATTTAGAAGGAGAGAAATAGAAGAATTTTCCAGCAAAACAATAGGGACATTACTTACGTTTGGGAGAAGATCAAAATTAATATAGCTGAATCTATCAAGCATAAGATTTGCCTACCTCAGATTCTTACTCCGGAATGGGAACATTTATGTAATCAACTCTCTTTCTTCAACAATGCCTGCCTTTCGACCTAAAAAGAAAAGTCAGATGGATAGACATTGGACAACCCCTCCTTTTGGGTACGGTAAATTGAACACGGATGGTGCCTCAAGGGGCAATCCAGGTCAGGCTAGTATGGGAGGCATTGGTAGATATTCGATAAATCAGTAGCTTTCTTTTTTTGAGAAATTGGGACATATAACTAATAACTTAGTGGAGATCAAAGTTGTTTATAAAGGGATGCAAGAGGCTTTCAAAATTGGGTGGCAAAAACTCCAAATTGAATCTGATTCAAAGGTAATCGTTAGCTTGTTATCTGATCCTAAAGGAATTCATAGTAAAATTGGAAAATAGCAAGAGAGTTGGGGAAGCTTCAAAGTTTGCAGGATAAGTTCCAGGAGGTTCAATTCAGCCATGTACCCAGAGAATGCAACAAAGCAGTAGATGGCTTAGCTAATTGGGCTCTTGACAACTACAACATTACTTGTTATGGTTTGCCTCCTCAATGGTGGTCACCATTGAGGACTTTTTTTCTTGAATGAAATGCATACGAATCTTTGAGATTGCCAATTTAGAATGTGTTTTTCACATCCATTTGGTGTATTTCCCAACCATACGAGAGCAAAGAAGAGCTAGGAGAATCCAAATTGTGCTCATTTTTATTACAGGAGAAAAGTTTCTACATAGTCAATTCCAGGTTTTTGAGTAAACCCACAAACTACTAACCTAATCTTAAAGTAATCTATTCCACCTATGGAGTTGTATTACTAACCTAGCCTTAAACTTATATGTTCCACATATGGAGTTGTATTTGATCTTATAAAGCCACCGAGATCTGACAATACGTCTTTTAGAAGGACGAGGGACAAGTTCCCAAGTTCAATTTTTAATAAGCGCATTGTACTCAAATTTCATGTGTAATGTTCCCTTTTTCGAATTGAGGGCCTAATGTGGACTTCTTGCCAATCCCTTTCTGTGGCAAAGAAGCATGATTTAACAACGGAAGGAATTGCATTTTATTTCAGTTTTCTTTATTTAGATTTAATGTTTTCTTTCAGTGTTTCCCTTTATGAGGTAGGTCGGTTGTGTTGGGAGAGTCATAAAGGCAAATTAAAAGACAAAAAGAAGCTTAAAGAGGTCGGTCCACTTCTAATTGGCCTTTGGCGCCAAGCAAGAGGTATAAAGGGAGATGTGTGACTTCATTTGCAACCCATCTTTGGCACATTTTATCTACAATTGGTTTTTTGGGCAAGTTGTTCAATAACTATCCACTTGAGGATGAAAACCCTCTTGTGTGGCATCTAAGGAAGACGAAAACCTTCCTTGTGGCTTGGTGGAGGACGGAAACCCTCCATTTTTGGGTGATTTGAAGACATCGCTTGAAGACTACTACCCGATTAGGAACATCAAGGAGAACACCTACAAAGGCTTTACATGAATTTTATAGCTCTTCCCAAAGGGAGTGACTAGGTTTTGGTGATAGATGGGTGCCTTCTAGGGAACATAATTCACATTTTATTTGATATTCATATTTGACATAATTTCTAAGGCTGGAATCTATCATATTTTGTGGTTATCGGGGTTTGAAAACCTCCTTTTTCATTATTTTTATGGGTTGTACTTTTGTTGTTCATAATTAATTTTTCAGCTGAGTGTTTGATCAGATTTGATGATGAAAAGTGGCTTAAATTCTTCCTAAAATGTTTACCTATATTGTTGATGAGTTAGTTGATATTTGAGTGATTTTCCTCTCATTCCGGACTGTTTTCATAAAAATCAGACTACTGATTTCCAGTTGTCATAAAAATCAGTTCGCTGATTTAAAATTTTGAATTGTATCTACTAAGATTTGTGTGCTTTCCTCTTTTTCAGTTTCAGCCCTTGAAAGGGACATTACAGTGGTATCAGAGCTTTGGTCTTCCCATCCTAGGGTTTTCATGGAAGAGGGCAACAAGGGTTTCCTCTACTATCAGAGGAGAGAAAGGAAAGCGGACCAGCCAAGAGAGGAGGATAATATGCCTCATCAAGCATCTTCAAGTTCCAAGATAGACAAGCTTATTGTAGGACAATAGAGATTGGCAAACACCATGGACTTCTTAGCCCTGTCGCTTCAGAGGGTTCATAAACCTAGGGCTCATAATGGATACGGCAGCTCATCCAAAGCTAATACGTCACGGTGACCTTTGGGATCAGCTCACGGATCAGCCACGAGGCCTACTTTCCTTCCAAGGGAAGAAGTCATTCGGAGGTGGGAGCAAGGCCCTCTATGGGGCAAAGCATTGCCACACGAGTTATGAAGAGTATATGGCACTTCCAAGGGAGATACATGAGGCCATTACACTTGCTGAGTTCATTGGCGTGAGCAGAGGAAGGTCTAGGCTAGAGCCAAGACAACATATGTCGTAGGAGGTGTAGAATGTGTTGGGAAGATGACTTTCTCCACTTTTGATGGATCAACCAAGGGAACTACTAGGGCTTGGATCCAGAAGCTAGATACATATTTGTCCTTGAAGCCTATGATGGAGGATGATGCCATCAAATTTGCAACCCTTCATCTTGAAGGGATTGCTCATGAGTGGTGGTTTCATGGGTTAGTGACACAAGGGCACAATGAGATCCATTCCTATGATGAGTTTTGTAGAAGGCTCATTGATAGATTTGACAAAGTTGATCCGGAAGTTCACTTTCGTGAACTTGCACAATTGAGGCAACAAGGCACGGTGGATGAATATGTGGCAGAATTTCAAAGGCTTTCTATTATGATTACGGATGTCACAGAGAGGAGACTTGTAGTTCTCTTCATTGAGGGTTTGACCGAACCACTCAAGGGTTTGGTTAGAGCCTTTGATCCTTTGTCTCTTCAAGAGGCAATCAAAAAGGCTTTGGACCTCGAAGGTGCTGCCCCAAAAACAACAGCAATCAGCGGACATTCCAAGGTTAATTCAAGTGGAGGACAGCCAACTAGATCATTGGGACAGCCTAGAAACCCTCCCTTGGACCAACCAAGGAAGCCCTTCCAAAGGATGCCTACTCGCTCACAAGGAGATGCTCAAAACCATTTGTGAAGGAGAATCTAGAAATGAGTTACGAAAGAAGAATTTGTGCTTCTCTTGCAAGGATGCATGGACTCAAGGCATCGTTGTTTGGGTAAAGGTAAAGTACATTATATTGAAGTATTTTCAGATTGTGAGGATGATGAAAACAATGTTGATGAAGCCAAGCATGATAGTATTCCGGAAGAGGATCCGGAAAAAGTAGATGGCACTCTTGCTACCTTGTCGGTGCACCTAGTTATCATCCATTCTAGATGAAGGGTGACCTACAAGGGCAAGGGGTCATAGTTTTGATTGATGGTGGAGCCACTCATAATTTCATTGATGAGTGCTTGGTGGCCAAGTTGGAGTTGAATGTAGAAGACTTCAAGGGATTCACGGTGAAGATAGCAGATGGTTACGCTATGCCATGCACAAGGAGGTGTCCCCAACTCCTCGTCACATTGGGAAAACATGAGGTATGTGCTGATTTCTATTTAATTAGCATGGCTGATATGAATATTGTGCTTGGGGTCCAATGGTTGCATTCATTGGGAGAACTCACTTTCAATTACCAAAACATGGAAATAAGCTTTATAGACAAGGGTAAGAAGGTTACATTACAAGGTATGCTTCCGGAAACACCTCAAGTCAAGTACTTGGTAGAAGATACTTTGTCACGGGAATCATATTTTTGCTCTTTATCTAAGATAGCAACAGATTGGAAGTCCTTGATTACAGCTGAGTATGTCAAGAACAAGTTTGCTAATGTTGTTTTTGAAGGTGAAATGATTGATGAAAGGTACAAGGTTATGGATGGGCTCATTCTTTACAAGAACCAGGTTTATTTGGTGCCCGAATCGAAGGTGAAGAGTAAGATATTGAGGGTTGTTCATGATGACCCATCAGCTAGTCATCTAAGTTACTTTAAGACATACAAACAGGTGAGGGAAAGATTCTATTGGAAAGGCCTAAAGGGGGAGGTACTCCAATACATCCGGGAGTATCTAGTGTACCAACAAAACAAAGCAGAACATGCATTTCCAGCCAGGCTCCTACAACCACTCCCCATTCCTACTCAAAAATGGGAAAGTATCTCTATGGACTTCATCACGGGGCTGCCCATGGTTCAAGGTAAGAATTGTTTATATGTGGTGGTTGATAGACTCACTAAATATGCTCCTTTTTGTCCACTTCCGGCTAAGTACAATGCACCTATAGTGGCTGATGTGCTTTTTAAAGAAGTATTTAGACTTCATGGGCAGCCTAAAGATAAAATAAGTGATAGGGACAGCAAATTTATGAGCATGTTTTGGCAAGAGTTGTTTCAATTGACAACTACCAAACACACTCCTAGCACTAGCTACCATCCTCAAACAAATGGACAAATAGAAATAGTTAATAAATGGGTGGAAGGATACCTATGAAACTACATCGATGGGCAAGAAACAGCATAGATGAAATGGTTATACATGGCTGAGTTTTGTTACAATACCACCTTCCAAATGTCCATCAGTATGTCTCCTTTCAAAGCTTTGTATGGTTATGATGCTCCCATCTTTTGTTAATTTGGTTATGACAGATAGTAGAGTGCCAAAGGCTCAAGATTTAATTCAACGAAGTCATGATATCTTAAAAGAGCTCAAAAAAATCTCCAACATGCCCAAAATCAGCAGAAGCTATATGCAGATCAGCATAGAAAAGAGAGGACATTTAAAGTGGGTGACATGGTGTTTTTAAGGTTGCAGCCCTATAGGCAATCTTCTATCAAACAAAGAGGTGCAAAAAGTTGAAACCACGTTTTTACGATCCTTACAAGGTAAAAAGAAAGGTGGGAAATGTTGCATATGAACTTGAGCTTCCAGAAAATAGTAAAATACACAATGTTTTTCATGTTTCATGCCTCAAAAAGGCACTTGGACAGCACCTTACTCCCTCACATGAGTTGCCACCATTAGATGAAGAGGGCAAGTTGGTTCTAATTCGGAAAGTATCTTGGAGGTTCGTGAGAAGAATTTAAGGAATTGAAGTATCAAGGAATATTTGGTTCGTTGGAAGGGATTGCCCCTTGAAGATGCTACATGGGAAAGTGCAACAATTTTGGAACATCCACATTTGCAATTTCTTGGGGCAAGCAATTTCAAGAATAGAGAAGCTGTAATGTCCCCTTTTTCAAATTGGGGGCCTAACGTGGACTTCTTGTCATTCCCTTTCCATAGCAAAGAAGCATGATTGAACAAGGGAAGGAATTCCATTTCATTTCAGTTTCCTTTATTTAAATTGAATGTTTTCTTTCATTGTTTCACTTTATGAGGCAGGTCAGTTGTGTTGGGAGAGTCATAAAGGAAAATTAAAAGACAAAAAGAAGCTTAAAGAGGTCAGTCCACTTCTAATTGGCCTTTGGCGCCAAACAAGAGGTATAAATAGAGATGTATGACTCATTTGCAACCCATCTTTGGCGCATTTCATCTACAATTGGTTTTTTGGGCAAGTTGCTCAATAACTATCCACTTGAGGACGAAAACCCTCTTGTGTGGCATCCAAGGAAGACGAAAACCTTCCTTGTGGCTTGGTGGAGGACGGAAACCCTCCATTTTGGGTGATTTGAAGACATCTCTTGAAGACTACTTGCTGATTTGGAACTAGGGCATCAAGGAGAACACCTACAAAGGCTTTGCATGAATTTTAGAGCTCTCCCCAAAGGGAGCGACTAGGGTTTGGTGATAGTTGGGTGCCTTCTAGGGCACATAATTCAGATTTTATTTGATATTCAGATTTGGCATAATTTCTAAGGCTGGAATCTATCATATTTTGTGGTTATTGGGGTTTGAAACCTCCTTTTTCATTATTTTTATGGGCTGTACTTTTGTTGTTCATAATTAATTTTCCAGCTGAGTGTTTGATCAGATTTGATGATGAAAAGTGGCTTAAATTCTTCCTAAAGTGTTTACCTATATTGTTGATGAGTTATTTGATGATATTTGAGTGATTTTCCTCTCATTCCGGACTGCTGTTATAAAAATCAGACTGCTGATTTCAATTGTCATAAAAACCAGTTCCTTATTTAAAAATCTGAATTTAATCTATTGGGGTTTGTGTGGTTTCCTCCTTTTTCATTTCCAGCCCTTGAAAGGGAGATTAAATCATGGTCTCTTACCATCTTTCGTCTTGGTTTGCTTCTTCGAAAGATTGAGGTTCACATTCATATAAGGTCATTAAGGCATGGTAAGTGTGTTGACTTCTAGTCATCTTTCTAAGATTATCGGGATAAGAATCTCAAATCAGCGATTGAGCCCATTTAGGTCTTTTAGGATCGATAAATAGCTTGTGATGATTCCACCTCAACCTCATTATTTGTAGTGTCTAAAATATGATCATCATCCTCTAAGACATCAGTTCCTTCATCAAGAGAAAGAAGAGGGTTCGAAAGATGGTTTCTCTAGAATTTGAACATTTCTATTTTCAATGATCGAACGTTTAGATGGATCGAAAACCCTTAATCCTTTTGTTTTGCCCCTATAGACAACAAAAATTCAAGAATAAGAGATAAGATCAAGTTTCTTCATTTTAACTTTTGGAATGAAAATTGAAGCGGGACTACCTACTATCATAAGGTGAGAAATATTTGGTTTCTTTTTCGCCCACATTTCAAGAGGTTGTCGATGCAAAACTTTTGTAGGGGCTCTGTTTAGGATATGGCTGCCATTTTCATTGCTTCAGCCCACAAAATTTAAAACTTTGGCAGAGTGAATTATAGTCCTAGACATTTCTAAAATAGCCCTATTTTTCTTTCTACAATCTTTTTTTTGTGGAGAATAGGGGGTGGTTCACTAGTTGAATTCCACATGAGGTGCGTAACGCATCAAATTCTTTACTAACATATACACCTCCATTGTCAATTCTTAATCTCTTGATTTTTAAGTTAGAAGACTTTTCAACTAGGACTTTGAATTCTTTGAACTTAACAAAAGCGTCGGACTTAATCTTAATATAATAAGTCCAAGTCATTCTCCTGAAATCTTCAATAAAGGTTACAACATACGAGCCCCACCGAGAGAGGCAGCTTCCAAGTGGTCCTCTAACATCACTGTGAACTAACTCTAAAGGATGAGAAGAGTTTGCATCATGATGTTTGTGAAAGGGTTGAATGTGTTGCTTACCACGTAAGCATCCTTCACAAGTCTCATGATGGGTTTTGATTTTCGAAAGGCCTATTACAAGGTTTTGACTAGACATATCAGCAAGGCTTCCTAAGTTTGGATGGCCAAGTCTTTCATGTCGCAACTAGGTCTCATTTTTAAATTGAGAGAGGAGAGATTTCAGATGCAAAACCATTAAAAATATAGAGGCCATTCTTCTGAATACCTTCAACAATAACAAAGTTAGATTGATCTTTGATAAACCACTTATCTATAAACAAGGTAACACAAAAATTATCCCTGAGTTAACTAAGAGAAGGATAATAGATTCTTTTTCAGTTTAGGGGCATGTAGAACATTGTTAATGAAACCATTAAATACCTTAGTTTTACCTTGACTCTGAGCTTCTAAGACAGAATTATCACCTAGATAGATCCGATTGTGACATTCTTTGATATTGGTGAGGATATCACACATGTAAGTCGTGTCTTGAGGCACCACTATCTGGGATCCATTCATTGTCGTCAAATGCACAAAGAGCAGTGTAAAGTGCATAAGTTTTATTTGAATCATTAACTTGATTTGAGTTCTGATTTTTTTTGGTCCTGTTTTGATTTGTTGAACTTTATACCTATGTTATTATTTCAAAAATTGTTATTAGAATTTTCCCTATAACAATCTTCCTCCTTACGACCAAATTTACCACATTTGTTACAAGTTCCATTGATTTTCTGTAATATCCCTTTCAAGGGCTGAAAATGAAAAGTAGGAAATTAGCACAAACCCCAATATTATCAAATCTGATTTCTAAACCAGCAAACTGAAAATAAAACCCAGATTTGAACAGCGATCAGATTTTTAGGACAGCGGTGCAAAAATGAATACAAAACACTTGAAATTCTTCAAACAACTTTGCCAAAATAGATATATGTATTTTAGGCATCCACCAAACCAATAATCAATATGAAATCTGATCCAAAACACTGCTGGAAATTAATTAAAAACCAGCGAAGCACAACTGCAATAAAAATTATGAAATAAGGGTTTAGAAACCCCAAACTTCACAACAAATAGTAGATTTCGGCTTTATAAATTATGAGAAATCCAAATATGAAAACAAATTTGATTGCCTTACCCTAGATGGCACCAAACCCTTCACTAATGCAAGTTGCTCCACAAGGGAGAGGCTCAATAATGCATATAAAATCTGATTATGACTTCTTTCCTCTCAAATCTGCAATATGTCTTCAAGCCAAACAAGGAAGGAGGGTTTCCATCCCCCAACCAACCACAAGAAGGGTTTCCGTCCTTCTTGGAAGATGCCACACACTTGGATTTTCACCCAAGAGTGGAAGAACAATGAGCCAACAGCCCACACATCTAAATAGAGAAAATGCGCCAAGAGTGAATGCTCTAAATGAAGTCTCTAATCTTCTTTTATACTTTATCTTCGGCACCAAAGCCCAAAAAGGAAAGGCCAACCCATATAAAGCATGTTTAATCTTTTAATTGGCTTTTAAAATGCACAAAACCCAGCCACCCCCTTATAATGGAAATTACAAAGATAACAGCATAAATATGAATGAAGAAAACTGAAATATAATCCATGATCTTCCCTTGCTCATCCAATGCTTTCCTTCAAAAAGAGGGAAGGAAAGGAATCCTTTATTTTGGATTAATTCAAAAAAGGAGACATTACAATCATCCCTCCCCGAAATTGCTTGCCCTCAAGCAATTATAAGTGTTTAGATCCCAAACGAATCTCAATTGCTTCTTCTTTGATGTACCTGAACATGAAGCAAACATATCAAAGAAAACAAGAGTTTTTAACAACACTTTTAAATTCCCCTTATCATGTCTTAGGGGCATGGTAGCTCTCTCTTATGTTGCTTGACACCACCCCATAATTTCCATCCAAATGATGGCTTCGAATACTTCAGTAATGTTGTCCCAAAATTATTGTAATCATGATTTTTTCATTCAAAAATCATAATGTTCAAGTCTAAATATAACACATCATAATCTGATTTTGTTCCTCCTTTCAGCTGAGATCTTCTTCTCTCAACATTCCATGACGGAATGCTCTTCAAAAATGGAAACACATTGTTGTTCATGGTTGTTAATGGCAGCCCCAAATCTGATTTTTGCAAACTCAACCCTATGACCATAGCATAACAATTACCAAACTGAAATCTCAAGAAGAAAGGCAAACCCACGAGTAAAGTAAGGACTCTAATTTGATTTACATACACTGAAAAATTAGGAACAAGAGGCCTCATCATGGGGTCATAACACTGAAAAATAGAACCATCATTCTCCTCTTTGGTTGTCATGTACGCAGTAGCAAATTCATCATAATTGCTTCTCTTTTCCCATACTTCCTTTGGTTCTCTCATGGAACCATGGGTTAGCAATTCATAAAGAGAAAAAATCAGAATTCCCATCAAGCTTATGTTGCCTTAAACATGTCATGCTAGCATTCTCTTTCATCAAATTCCTTCCATTCCATAAGCAAAGAGAAAAACTGAAATCTTTACCTTCACCCTTTTTGTGTCTCATGAAATAGCCCGGATGATCAGCCCATGGGGCATCATGAACAGCCCACACTATCATGTTCTTCACCCTTGATTTGGAAACCAAATAGACTCCACTATTGTAGTGAATGATCTCATCCATTATTTCGAACCTTTCATTCCCAATTCCCTCCAAAATAACATTAACAAACTTATGCTTAGCTGTAATTAAAGGCTTCCAATCAGCTGTTGTCTTAGATAAAGAGCAAAAATGTGATCCCCAAGTACCTCCTACCAAATACTTAACTTGAAGTGTGTCTGGATGCATACCTTACAATGTAACCTTGTTACCCTTGTCTGAGAAGCTTCTTTCCATGCTTTGATAATTGAAGGTGAGTTCTCCCAATGAATGCAACCATTGGACCCCAAACATGTTATTCATAACAGCCATGTTAATGAAATAGAAATTAGCACATACCTTATATTTTTCCAATATAACACGGAGTTGGGAACATTTCTTTGTGCAGGCATAGAGTAACCATTTGTTGCCTTGACCGTGAAGCATTGTCCATGGTGGGTGGAATCCTTTATAACCTTGTTAGCATACATAATGATTTCAAAACAATCCTCCATCAAATTCTCTTCTAACCATGTGCATGGAGTAACAATACCAAAGACTTCCTTTTTACAATACAAGAGGTCAACCGGAATCCAACTCTTTATGCCCACACAACCTTGCAAGGGAAGGTCTAATTGTCAAGAGCTATCCCACAAGTTCCTCATATTGATTTCAACATGTTGCTTAAGGCAAGAAACATATTGCAGCGACATAGGGAAAGTTAACAAACATGAAATCTGATCATACCTTGAGTTGCCCTCCACATGCCCACCATGTCGGATAAGGAGTGATTGAAACATCCTCTACACTTCCAATCTTGAGACTTGGAATTTCAAAGTTGGAATCAGCCTTCTTCTTCTTCTCCTCAGATTCAACAAATGAAGCTCTTTCCGCCTTGGCTTCAGCAATATCTTGATGGTGTTCGCATGCGGCATCTTCATAGCTCTTGCCGTAGTCATGTACACCATCAATCTGCCTCTTATTGACTGTTCTTAAAATTCCAATGAACCGAAAGTGATTGTAGTCACCCGGAAGAGCACCTTCTTCATCCACATGACCCCCAACAAGGTCACTCAAAAGTCTTGGTCCATGGACCCTATGCAAATCAGATTTTTCATCATTCGTAGCATCATGAAGACTACCCATTTGTCGTGGTTTGCTTCGGAGCATCACATTTGCCCCAAGGTTATCCCTTTCAACAAATTTCCCATGATCATAAATTTGAAATGGCATGGCATAAAGAAATAAATCTGAATTACCTCCAAACCTTTGGTTGCCTTGTTCATGTGTGTTTGAAATGTCTTCATAGCTCTTACCAAGGTCTAATCCATCACCGTTCTTCTTTTAGTGATTGTTTCTATAATCAAACTAGCAAGCTTATTGTCACCATGTCTATTTGGACAAGGGTTTCTTTTCTCTTTTCCCACTTACTCAACCCTGAATTCATCATGTGCTAAAATAGAATTAGTGTTAACCAAACAATGATCCACAATTACCTCATGATGTTGAATATCCAGAATAAGAATGGGAGTAAGGGCTGAATCTTCATCCTTTATGGCTCCCTCTCCTCCAAGGTGTGGATCTTGTGTTGTATGCTCATGGATCTCCATCTCTTTCCTAGCCTTAGGAAAATAAGCATGCCTTTCCTCTCCTAGCAAACTTGGGGATTTGGTCCCCTCTTCAACAAGTTTCGTAGTTTCCTCCTGCCTTTCCCATAAGATTGGACTCTTTTCCTCAAGGGTTGGGATGTTTTTCCCATGGCCCTTGTGCGCAACTCAAGGTTTGGGCCAAGTTCTAATGCCCAAGTATCTTTTCTCCATCCTACAAACTCGGAAAATGATAGGGCATCACCAATATCCTCTCAAAGGGTTTGATACTCCCCAAAGCTAGTTGCCACCTTGTTGACCTTTGAAACCCTAGGCTCTTCCTTGAATGTCCTTCCTCTTTGTAGGTTTTGTAAGGTGGAAGCAAGAGAGTCCAAGGTACTCGCTAGCCTTTGTTGCACCTTCAACAATCTGTCCATGATTTCTTCCCACAAGAAACCCCTGTGAAGATCCGAGCTCTGATACCACTGTAATATCTCTTTCAAGGATCGAAACTGAAAAGTACGAAATTAGCACAAACCCCAATATTTTCAAATCTGATTTCTAGACCAGCAAACTGAAAATAAAACCCAGATTTAGACAAAGTGATCAGATTTTTAGGACAACGGTGCAAAAATGAATATAAAACACGTAAAATTCTTCGAACAACTTTGCCAAAATAGATATGTGTATTTTAGGCATCCACCAAACCAATAATCAATATAAAATCTAATCCAAAACACTGCTGGAAATTAATAAAAACCAGCAAAGTACAGCTGCGATAAAAATTATGAAATAAGGGTTTAGAAACCCCTAATTTCACAACAAATAGTAGATTTCGACCTTATAAATTATGGGAAATCCAAATACGAAAACAAATCTGATTGTTGTGCCCAAGATGGCACCAAACACTTCACTAATGCAAGTCACTCCACAAAGGACATGCTCAATAATGCATATAAAATCTGATTATGACTTCTTTCCTCTCAAATTTGCAATATGCCTTCAATTCAAACAAGGAGGATTTCCATCCTCCAACCAACCACAAAAAGGGTTTTCGTCCTTCTTGGAAGATGCCACACACTTGGATTCGCACCCAAGAGTGGAAGAACAATGAGCCAATAGCCACAAGTCCAAATAGAGAAAATGTGCCAAGAGTGAATGCTCCAAAGGAAGCTCTAGTCTTCTTTTATACTTTATCTTTGGCACCAAAGCCCAAAAAGGAAAGGCCAACCCATATAAAGCATATTTGATCTTTTAATTGGCTTTTAAAATGCACAAAAGCCAGTGGGCCCCTTATAATGGGAATTACAAAGATAAAAGCATAAATATGAATGAAGAAAACTGAAATATAATCCATGATCTTCCCTTGCCCATCCATTGTTTTCTTTCGGAAAGAGGAAAGGCAAGTAATCCTTTATTTTGGATTAATTCAAAAAAAGGGGACATTACATTTTCATTTCGAATTTTTTGTTGAATGTTTGCTTATTTCCACTATTATTGTTAGAGAATTTGAATTTTGATTTAAAATTAGGTTTTAAAATTTTCATTTTCCAAGTTTTTAGAAGCAATTTTTCAGTTTCTGGGAGAGAAGATCCTAAGAGGCATTCTCTTTTGAATAAAAATTGGTCATAGCCTCTTCTTCCTAGATGAGGAGCAAACAGGGTGTTGAAATTAGGAATATCTGCTTCATTTTGATATTTTGAGTTCAAAATACATATGAAGTTCCTGAATTTCTCATGGATATTCATTTGAATTATGAAGTACATGAGTTTATCTTAGATTAGGTTGTCGTTGCAGCCATCCATCTAGGATTTTATATTTTTAACCTTCACAAGATAGTTTACGATTTTCTCATCTCCTTTCATAATAGTGGTCATGAGTTCCAATATAAGTTTTATGATTTTAAGAGCCTAGTGCCCTCATGCATAGACTCAAGTTGTTTCTATGCTTCGCTAGGAGATTCTTGGTGTCCAATATGGAGTAGGGAATCGTCCTTAACTCAAGATAATGGACATTGCCTCCTGAGTTTTTGTTGGAAAATATTTAGGTTTTCGAGGTAGTTTGCCTACCAAAGAGGTTGTTTATTTGTTCCATTGCCTATATCCCATAGTTTTCGGGACATAAATTCAACTTCGTCTAATTTGACAAATAATATAATTCTTGTCATTTACTAATTGTGAATTATCTAAACTGAAATTGCTTAAATAGGCCATTTCAAAATTCAAATTTATCAAAAATATCAAAAAAAAAAATTTGGAAAAAAATTAGGGTTCAAAAGAATTTTTCAAAAATTACAACACCCAAAATTAATTTTTGAAAGTTAAAACAAGTTTTACACGTCAAACAAATATTCCCAGAGTCAAAAAAATTAGGACCTATAATTATTAATAATTTTGGTAATTGACAATCAATTAATTTTGTGATTTTATCAATCAATTTCCATAAAGAAAATAATGTCCTAAATAATAGCAAAAACAACGTCGATTTTTTTGTAATAATAATATTGAAATTATTTTCAAAATAGAATAATTTAAATAACTTTGAAAAAAATTATATTTAAATTCCAAGAAAAATGCCTTCTCCTTTTTAATTTATTTTTATTTTTATAATTTACCAAAAAAAAATTAAAGGTAATGCCTCTTATATAAAAAAGTTGAATAGTTTGGGATTTTGAAACCCTAACCTATTAATATTCAAAGTTTTTGTAAAACTATATATAACCACTTTTTCTATAAGCCTTAACAAGTACATAAAGGCTGAACACTACATTTAAATTTTAGTTTACAATCAAATTGCTAAGAAAAGAAGAAAGAATGGGGTGGGGGTCGAACCCCTCAACTCCACTTCCCTTAAGCACTTAGAATGCGCTTAGCTAGCCGTGTGAGCCAACCAAGCTCACACAATATAATTTTGCGCTCTTTGTTATATAAGATCTAACAAACAAAGCTAACTTTTTATTTAACAGTAAATGAGCACCTACCTCATATAAGCTACATCGGCTTAGGGTTGGAGCTTTTAGTTTTGTGGAATATGCTTGAAGGTCCATTGCTGCCTCAAGGAGGAATTTTAAGGCAAGAGAGTCTTGATCATATAATATTTGTTTTGATAGTCATTAAGATTGTTTGCCACCGCCTTGAGCATGGCTTTGCCCTGTATAAAGCCTACTGCTATGAAGCAGCCTGAGCTCAGTATCTCACCATCCAAGCTGAGTTTGGATCTTTCAAGGGTTGAATGCCATTGAACAGACAACCATATAATGTAATGGTCACAGTTTTATTTGTTTGCAAGATGGAAGTCGACCATACGTCAAAGGGAGCTTGCCTTAGAGAGAAAAAATGGGACTCAATGTTGTCGTGTGGGAAAGGCCTATTGTCAAATGTCAGGCTTTGTTTAAGGATGACCGAGCTATTCTTTTTGTTAGGTCCGAACAGAGTTGTGCCCCAACCAATCTCACAATACAAGAGATGAGCTTGATATTGCTTGGCTCACTCAGAGATAGCCGAATCGGAAGGGTGCCCAATCCACCAAGGAGTATGGAAGAATAGCAACAAGCAGGGGGTGAACTGACACTATGCATAGAGCAAAAAAATATTTCAATTTCTTAGTTAAAAAATATTCCACATTATATATATATTCAAATGTTTGTTAATTTGATTGCAAATTGCAGTCAAACAAGTACGTGTTTAAAAATCTCTGTAAATTCAAAGTTCTGTGTTCATATTAGACTTTTGAATCAAAACTTGAATTCTCAAAAACATAGTAATATATTCCTTCAATATTTTTTCTTTTTATGTCTCAAATTAGCAATTAACAATTTTTGTAGAATAAAATAACTTCTCTGAAAAATTCAGAGCTTGCACGGATTTTCCTACACAAAATTTTCTTAATAGAAATATGTAAACAATTTGTTATCTCATAAATATAACTTTGAGCAAAAAAAATCGTATATGCCTATTTCAATTTCCTGCAACAAAATGAGGCCCAAATGCAATGAACAGTGGCAGTAGTAGAAGTTAATCACAGGAGCCTATGCAATTTAATAATCACGACTTGCAAGCACTCAGAAATCTCCAGATTTTGATACCATCTCAAAATTGAGAGATAAATTCAAATATAAACTTACTATACGGTGAGTTAACATACAAGATTTGAAGATTTCAAGTAGAGTGCAGATTTATTTAAGTGCAGAAAAGGAATACAATAAACAGAGAACACATAGGATTTACATGGGGAAAACCTTGCAGTAAAAAACCATACCAAAAGCACTTTCCAGTCTTATATTACATAAATCGAGGAACATAAATAGTCTAACAAACTTACATACCACCTGACAATTACAAGCCAACCCAACATACAATCTTCCTTCACTTCTTCACAATTTTACTTGCTCAATCAAATTTGAGTGCACATCAACATTCATGGGTGTTCAATTTTTTCGAGGGAAATCACACTATTAATAGGGTGAGTGAATTGGTTACAACCTTTTGGTTGAACCGATTCACTCTTAACAATTGATTAAATCAAATGATTTTAATCTAACTTTATAGTAAATATAAAGTTTATATAACTTATAAATGAAGTTATGATCATAAGTTTTAAAATAAACATATTTTTGGAAATGTGCAATTGTGGCGGGCCACACCAAGTGTGTCCCCACAAACATTACATGCTCCAACAAGGACTCAGTTTCAGATAAAAAAATCCAAATAGTGTAAAGTTGTGCTGTAAACATCATGGCAAAAGGATTTCACCCAAACATTTACAGTTTGTTAGAAACAATTGTTCTTCTGCAAAAACTAAACTAAAAAGATTTATCCATACATGGGTGCATTGTCAATCATACACGACACCCATACAAGTGATTTGGCTTGAGAGGGGGACTCATGGAAGAAACGAACATGATGTCGAAACCTTTGGAGAATTGCATGGAGCAATCCATCAAGATCGATTCTTTGGGAAGAGTAGTGAGGACTCAATCCCATTACAATTGTATAAAAACTGCTTAGTGAGGCCCAGTCCAACCAAAAGAGCAATGGTTCAAGTTTGGCCTATCCTACTTGAGGATGTAGAGTAGTCATTCAAACAGCGAGGTGTGTCCTTGTTCATAAGTGTATGAGACTGTGGACTATAGTGTACGCCCTTTTCCATTACTTGACTATGTTTCTTGTTGAATGATGTGTTTGTCCACATTCACAACTTTGTTGATCGGTGAGGACATTTCCCACTATGAGTGTGTTTGTAAGTTTGATTAACTGTGATGTGTTCCGATTCACGTAAAGGTTTGCTTCTCTCCAAGTGGTTTCAACCATATCTAATAAGGGTGGCAATGTTAGGAATTAGAATAATTTATAGAATATAATTTTACTAGTGTAAGTAGGCCAGCTGTTAAGTTTGTTAGTGGTTGCACGTAAATTAGAATGTTAGCTAAGAAAAGATTGAGAAATATAATGTGTTGTTGGAGTGATAAGTGGATGCAATAGGGATAATATCCTGAAATACAGGATATAAAATTCCTATAAATATGTAAATGTGCTTTGAATAAGATGATTGAGTGTTGTGTGTATTCTATTGAACAAGCCTTTACCCCTTTGAAAAACAAGATCTTAATCCAAGGACAAACATTAAGTGCCTCTTTCAAACACTATCAATTTGATTGTAAAGGGATGATGCTAGGGGTAATAGGTTGCAAGGGACTAGGGAAGCAAAATATGCAAGGGTTAGAATGTGTAATAAGAAAAGGGGAAATAAAAAGGGCTAATAGTCAAAAGACTGAGTAGTAAGTGGTTATGGGTAACGAAATAAAAGTCTAGGAGTAAGCTTAGAAATCACTAAAGTCAATATAATAAATGAGGAGAGCTATTAAATGAATGTTTAGTTTGTGTTTGAAAATATAATATCTAAAAGGAATTTATGATATCAGATAAGTTGGAGTATTTTCCAATGTGATCAAAGATTGCATTAAGAGTGGCAATTCTATCTCCCCTTACAGAACACCCATGTTACTTCATAGAGCTTTCTTTGTAGCTAAATTAGTTAGAGGCAATCAGCCAAGCTATATTTTTTTCCTTGTTTCAAGTTGAAACCTGAACTCTAAGAAAGGTACCAAAAGGCTCATAATAGAATCCATGATATCTTCCATTGTACATTGAAATTGAATTCTTGGGGTCTTATTGGGGTCTATGGGTGAGATTTTTATCAGTGTTATTAGTGAATACCCTTCAATGACAAGATTTTTATGACTAGCCTATCATGTTAACTTTAATTCATAGTGCATAGCCTAGAGTTCTTAATAATAGATTTAAAAGTCAATACGGTGGGAGAAGTTTATCAAATCCTTTCCTTTTTCCTATCATTCTTCACATTACTTTTGATGACCCATCCAAGATTTATTTGAAGAACTCCTCTAGGAATGGGGCTCATTTGCCTCTTTGTCCAATTCTGATGTTGCATAGTTTATAGCTAAGTCACAAGGTTCAAGTTCGAGTTCATGTTCGACGGTGATAAAGTTCAGTTCAAGTTTGCCAATAGATAAAGTTCAAAAAACAAGTCTTACAGTTTGAACAAAAGATTTTTTTATCACTCTTATTTCCTAAAATATGAATAATATGTGAGAGGAACAAAGTGGAGAGAGCTATCTATGCTCTGCTTTCAGTCAATACATATATTCAGAAAATAATAGAAAAGCATGTCAAAAAATTCCCATGTAAAAATAATAAATAATATTCCAGTTCATAATCAACAAGGATAAAGTTTGGTGTCATGTTCCTTTTTGGAAGCTGATTTCTGGAGACCTTAACCCATTCTTTCCATGGGTCTAAGGAGAAAAACAAGGGGAAATCTGAATTATTATTTTATTGTTGCTTAGATAGTTATTTTCATTTATTATCATTTATCCTATTGGAAGCCCTATGCTCCAATAGTGAATCTTAAGTAGTTAAGTAATAAAGGTATTTTGGGCATGTAGGCTCCAAATACCCTTTATAAAATTTAAAAGCACCTACTTAAGGGGTCGGCCATGATGTTTATGATTGTTTAAGCACTCCTTATGGCTATTTAAGGAGGTTGTTTGGGCATTAATGATTCATGTTTTGGAGATTATTCTTATTTTGGTGAAAGTTGGCTAGTGTAGCCCTTTTACTCTCTCTCTCTCTCTCTGAAAGACGAAACCCCTTGGGTTGAGGATCTCATCCAAGGACGAAAAACCCTTGGTTGGGGAACTTGTGAAGGACGAAAACCCTTCATGAGGTTTTTGGTGTGCAAGCTGGTTTGAAAGGAAATAAAGTATCTTTCTCTTGCATGTGTTGTCTCTTTGGTGCAAATTATATTTTATTTCAAGTGGAGCGACCTATATTGAGGTGGTGTTTTGGTGACATTTTGGCAAATCTGAAATCATCATCTTATTCTCTATATTTTATTAAGCCAATATCTTGAGTTTGGTGATTTTTGGTGATGTTCTACTATTTTTAGCAAGCTTGGGAATGTTCGCTGGTTAGGGTTCTGTAATTAATTAATTTCACATGCAAATCTGATTTCTAACAGCCAATTGATTGATAAGGGTTTTCTATTAATTTTGGCACAAGTTTGGAAGTATTTTTCAAGGTCTAACTCCATTTCGAAGGGTTGTTCTTCCTAGGAAGGGTTTGAGATCAGTTTTTGCAGGGTTATAACAGCAGTGCCATAGATCTGATTTGTGAGCCTTTTTGTCATTTCATGAGTCCCAACAAAAAGGGACATTACATTCGGCAAAGTTCAAACGATTTCAATAAAGTTTGGTCAAACTTGTTACATGGGTTTATAGCAACACGAGAGATTTATTTACTAAGAGATATGCATATATGTCATGCATGTTGAATGAAACCTATTGATTTATTTGTTGGTGTGATTCAGCAATGTGGTGCAACATGGGCTATAATTATTCTCAAAAGAACCTTCAAGCAAACCAAAACCAAATTGACTTGATGAAGGTTCTTTATTATTTCCATGGAAGATCTTTGTTTTTCCTATCTTTTTAATAAACTTTGAAAGACTTCACCCCCCCTGGGTTCTGCAAACTCAATTTGACGGTTCCTCCAAAGGGAAACCCAGTCTTTCGGGGGCGGGGTGTATCCTACGTGATGAGAGGGGTTTTCTTATCAAAGCAAGTTCTTTTCGGCTACCCCCTGGTTCTAGTAATGTAGTTGAAGCTCAGGCTCTACTGCATGGTATTAAACTTGCCCATAATAGTGGTTTCTCCAACCTCTGCATCGAAGGGGATTCACAAGTCATCGCTTTTCTTGTCGCTTGCAAGGGCAAAGCTTTCGCTTGGTCACTTAATATCTTTATCAATCAAATTATTCATTGGCTTTCTTTCTTTGAGGATTGATCCATTCGCCATGTATATCGCGAAAACCAAACCGCGGATATCCTTGCTAATTATGGGGTTATTCAAAATGAGGAGGCCATCAGTCAAAATCATGTTGAGGCTTGGGAGTCACTAGATGACACCCTCTATCATGATCATGAAGGTTTCCCCTCACACATGTCGAGGTGCTTTTAATTCAAGGAGGGTTCTCGATTGCTCTCATTTGTGCCATCTACCTCCCTTTTTTTTGCCTTCCACCCCTTTCTTTATGGTGTTTCGATCTTTCCTCTCGTTCTCCCTACGGGGTGTGAAGCCCGAAAGGGTCTTCTTTTCCGCGGTGTCTGCTACTCGCCTGCGGCATGTCTTTCGCATTTGCTCAGCCCCGATTCAGGATGTAGTCGAGAAAATTATGGGCTTTGAATATCTTCAAAGCTCCAGGAGGGCTCAAGTCAATTTTGAGCTTGTTGGTGTTTTCGTGTCCAATTCCCTCTTCACGCGCGCCAAGACAAGGATAATGCGGTGACGGTCGTCACTCATTCCATCTACCCTCGCTACCACGTGGGTCTGGTCCTTTCGGCGGTGGCCCTTCTTCATCCACCCGTGGGTGGACCGAAAATTCGCGAAGAATTGGGGCAAAAAAATCATGTTCTTCTTCAATTCACGAAATCCCTCCACCGCATTTGCCACTCTCATGGGGCTTTCGTCTCCAAGGTCCCCTCTCTAAATTTATGCGCTCTCGATGCCCCTGTCTTGCCTCCCGAGCACGTGGTGGTTCTCAAGGATTTTGTTGGTTCGGCTTTTGCTTCCTCAAAAGGTGGCAATGCTCGGCTCAATGCAGAACAATTTTTGGTCACAAGTCTTCGGATTTTGCTCAAGTGAAACAAGAGATGGAGATTCATGAAATCTCTAATTGACATCCTTTCTTTGCATCTCTATTCGCTTATTAGTTTTGATGGCCTTGTTTCCCTTTCTTTCGTTTCGCCTTCCGGTGATAGTCTCGTGTTCTTGCACTGGTTTTTTTGGTTGCTTCAAAAGCTCTTGTCATCTAATGTATATAGTAGGGTGGGATCCCATCAACCCTCCGGTTCATAGCTCCGTTCAAAAGCGAGTTAACTATCTAAAAAAATTTAACTTTAAAAGAGTTTGTTAAGTTGTACTTGGGTCCCAAGGAGAAAACCATTTTCCTAGATCTCTTTTGTATATGGACAATCAAGTAAAGGTGTCATATCGTTTCATTATCCTATTGATAGTTTGGATATTAGGTGGGCCCGAATTATCCATTCTTTTGGAATTATCTCGTTGTCAAAAGTTTTGCATGGGTTATTTATCCAACAAAATGCTTGATTCTTAACCATGCCTTCATGCACCAAAGCATGAAAAATTGACTTCTTTAGTGAATAGCGAACTTTATTTTAATTATTACCCATAAGCCTCCCATCCATGAACTTTGTGCCATTACAATTAGCTTGTATGGGTTCGAGGATAACACTTGGGGATCGTTCGAGGTGTTTCATTTATGCGCATTATAGCCCCTTGGCATGCCTTGCGCTACATGGGGGAGTCTCTAGTTAATTTTAAAATATGCACATAGGTTATAGTTACTTTTTATTATTGAATTAGAAAATAATAAAGTGCACATAAAGTTAGTCTTTTAATATTTTAATTAAGTTTTATTAGTTTTCCCTCCAAAAGGGAAAATGTCGGCCATTTGAATGTTGCACCCCTTATCTTATAAAACGAGGTTGCATGGCCATCTTTTTGTATGTTGGATTAAATCATTTATGTTTCTCCATGCTTGGAGAAATGGGATGTACACCCTAATTGTTGCTCTCTGTCTTTGACAATCAAGTTGGAGCTATTGAAGATCTGATTGAAGAATTATATTTGCATTATTGTGGTGGATTATCATTATTGTTTATGCCCTAAGTGTGGCGAATTTCCTTGGTGGAATATTTTAGTGCAAATCATGTTTTTTCTAACCCTAGTGACTAGGGTTTGGGATTTTTTTCCACATTTCGTGCCCAGAAAAATATGCAAAAATACTCATTGGATTCCTTATAATTTTGTGAACATTTTGATATGTCATTTGTGTGATTTGGTTGGGTATTTTGTGAGATATTGAATTTACAAATTTTGACTGACTTTAGGGCAGCGACCTGTTCTGGGTTTTGTGACAGCTTTTTGGGGTCTTCCCACCCTTGGAATTTGGCGATTTTGGGCTTGTTGGAAAGATAAAAATTCAAGGATTCTTTTGGTCTTTGTTTCATGCGAAAATACTAAGTTTTGAGGAAGTTATGCCCTTTTCAAGTTCTGCTGTGTTTTCCTTTCAAATAAAAATCAGATCTAAGGTTTTTGGAGAACAACCGAGGTTATTTGGGCTTCATAAATTAGTGGCAGCTTTGAGGATTAATTTCATCATTGTTGGGCAAGTTTGGATGCCCTAATCAGCCCTAAATGTGTGGGGCGAAATAGTAGGAGGGCCAGATCTGCATGTTTGGTAGTTGTTATAAATTGGTTTACATCATCTTGTTCCTTGTATTTTTCCGAGTTCGGGCATATGTCATTTGCCTAGATCGGAGTTGTGTAGAGAAAGTTATGTTATTTTGAAGATTGCAGTAGTTAGGGTTTCAGATTTAAATTATTTTCCAGCTGTTGTAAAATCTGATTTGAATGTGTTTAAATTCCGATTGTTTTCTTCCAATCTATCCCACCACCTTGGCTAGTTCCAACCCCATTTGGGTTCAAAATAGCTGACATTGGGATATTTTAGGTTGATGCAAAAGGGTTTATCCATTCTTTGCTTGATTTTGACAAGTATTTCTTCATTTCCTAACTTGTCTAAAAGGGGACATTACAGCTTGCCTCATTTGTGCATCATGATCTTGTCTAAAAATTAACTTTGCATGGTTTTTGGGCTGATTGCTCAATTACTTCCACTTAAGGGCGAAAATCCTTTGGTGTGGCCAACAAGGAGGATGAAAACCTTCCTTGCTTGATTGAAGAACAAAAACTCTTCAATTTATTGAGGATTCTCCATCCCGGGGTTTCCAAAGTGCTTCAAGAAGATTGATGTTGCAGATTTTCAGCTAGGGTTTGAGTCTACAGTGATTTTCAGCCCCTCTCCTAGGGGAGCGACCCACCTTGGGGAAGAGTTAGGTGGTTTCTAGGGCACGGTGATTTCCAACTCAGCCATCATTGCATTCTTCATATTTTTAGCAGCCAAAATCTATATTTGGACTTCATTTTTGGGCTTGGAATCATTCATTTCCAGCCACTTTGTAAGGGTGTTCTCTGCTACCATTTGGGCTTTGAAGGCTGATTTCTTGGTTAATATTGGTTCTAAAATATTTCTAAGTGTCCTTACATGTTTTGGATGGTGTGAATGGTGCAATTTTGAAGAGTTATTGCTTTTTCCTTGCTGCTGTTATAAAAATCAGACTGCTGTTTACTGCTGTTAGAATTTTCAGTTAGCTGTCATAAAATTCAGTTTACTATTAATTGGAGTTTGTCCTATTTCCCTTGTTTTTCAGTTAGAGCCCGGAAAGGAACATTACAAACTCAAACCTAGGACTTCCTTCGACAAGTCGAGTTGTTCTACCACTGAGCTACCAGCCCTTGGTGCGGTTAGGAATGTGAATTTTTTCAACATGATACATGCTAGTCTAACCCTCTGATTTCATAAAAAATGTTGAAAACTAATGGGCAAAATAACACTACCCCATTTAGAGTGTGGGTGGATTTCAAACTGCTACTTGGTTCACCATTTATCTATTTTGACTGTTAAGGCTAGAATGAATAAAATTTGGCTGACAATGGATGAGATTTGTCAAAAGGAAGAAACAATGCATCATGTACTTTGGCAATTCAAAATGGCAAAGGCCTTTTGGGACCGGATTGAGATACATTATATCAGCCCTTTGCTGCACTCAGTGGAAACAAATACCACTAGGTGACACCTAGTTGATTCAATGACATGGGAAGGGCATTTTGGAAACTAGTAGCTCTGTTGGCATCTTCCCTCTCTGGCAACATGGATCTACTACTTGCCAGCTGCCCCCCAAACCAGGGGGGACAGACGGATATTACAAGCTTCTTTTTCTACTACGGGAGTAACATTGCCCTTGAATGTTAGGGGTTATTCTAGAGGAAATATCTTACTTCCTCCTCGGATCCACCAACCATGTTCCTCCAACCCGGTATACTCCCAGCGAGCATTATCAAATATTACACATTGATTGAAGATGGCTCAGATGGCTCCTCCGCTTCAAGCATAGATAGATACATTCGATGAGATTTGCCTCCTGTCTTCTTTGGCACATGCTTTTGGGTCTCTTATTCGCCCTCCATACTTATTTTGGTATTGGTTTCTTTGCCACTTATGTTAGTGGCATGCAGCTCTATTTTGTCTTTTGTACTTCATTTCTTTAGTTCACTTCTAGGATTCTACCTCAAACTATCTATTGCTAATTGTTGTATCCTTGAGTCCCTTTAACCTACTTTTGGTCATCTATGGACATTGATATATGTCCTTTCTTTCTTTCTTTCTGAAGGCACATATGCAAAGAAACTTTAAGATACTTCTAACCTGCATCTAAGGGAGATTGAAACCTTTAAAAAGGGCATTTAAGACTCATGTTGTTTCCAAATGAACGTATTCAGAAAAGATGTCCTTTCTCTAGATGTCGGTACCAAAGCTGGCATATTAGCTCTCCTCACTTATGTCAGTAATTGCTGTCTAACTATCTTTTGTATCCATTATTATATAAAATGCACATTGCAGCCAAAGAAAGCAATTTAGTATCCTGTTTTAGGAAGAAAGTTAGAACAGCTTAGACATATTAAACAGATAAAGTACTTTTTCAATAATAAATCAAGCGTTTACAAATCATGATTTGTTTTTAAGAGAATACCAGGTTTTCCAGCAGTGGTGGACAATTCTCCATAGAGCTCCTGTGAATTGAGATGATTGAAAGCCTTCAAAGGAAGTACTCTAAGTACAAGCAATGGACTAAGACGATCAAATAAAATGTCATCAAGTCTGGTATCTTGATCTTCCTCCCACCTTCCCTCTTTCCACTTAGATAGCATATCTTCATTAACCCTGTGTGCAAGATTGTCTTCATTATAATGGAAGGCTGGGCTTGCATCCAATCCATTGCCACCAATATGACCATTTAATTGCAAGATCTATAGAAGAATAAATGCTGAATATATGCACTTAGTGTTCCTTGAAAACCCGGCCTATTTCCAATATGATTTGCACATACACAGCTATATAAAGGCAATTTATGGATTTTACATGCAGTTTAGGGGTAATAGCCTGATCAGAGATGGAGTGTATGGCAAGACTGTGAATGCCAGCTAAGCACTTTGGTATTTAATCGTGACAGCCTACCAAATGTTTGGCATGAGTTTGACTGTATGCCACACTTAGCTTCCATATAAATCATAATTTATTTTAGGCACTATGCAAGGACACAACTAAAAATACATCCTTAATTTATTTAAAAGATAAATCTGACAAACTTGTGTATGTACTAACCATTTTTCCCCATGTTCATAGATATGATGAAGCTACAAAGTTCACGCAAAACCAATACAAGATTGAAAATTAAAATGGTATTTATTGAGAAGTGTGTGATTATGGTTATATTTAATCATAAATACAAGACCTTCTTTTTGTGTGTTTGTGCATGTACCCTATTGTTGGCCGCTTGTCACTGCTTATAGGTTACCTACTGTTACCCAATGCTAGCCAATGAATTTTGCAACCTTTCTTTACTTAGTTGTTGGCTGCTTGTCACCGCATTTAGGTAACATATTGTTACCCGATGCTATCCAATGAATTTTGCAACCTTTCTTTAGCAATTATTGCTCCTAGCTAAATCATCCCACCTTCCCCCTCATACCCTCCAAAAATTAAAAACCATTATTCTAATGTTCAAATAAGAGACAAAGCAGAAACCGATCCTATCTACCAGAGCACATCATATCGTTGGCCATAAAGAAGAAAATTATTTTATTACTTGCCAATTCCGATACAGAATCAGCCCTTCAAATGATTTAAATTTGATTACGTTGGCCCAAATAAAGAGGATTCAAGAAACTCTATCTTAAAATTGTAACTATAAAACAATTAAACACCTTAACTAAGTAGCTGATACGTTTTGGATACGGGTGCAGGGTAACGGAGTATCCGATACATGGATACAGCAAAAAAAAAGTTGACCCCGGATACGGCAGTACAAAAAATATATAAATTTTAGCCTTCTAAATAAGAATTAAGTTATTAACCACATATATGAAAGACAAGATAAGTAGGTAACTTTTATGTATCCGGGAGCGTATCATGTTATTATAAATTACCTACTTATTATTATTATTATAAGTTAAGGCTAATAATATTATTATTATAAGTTACCTACTTATTATTATAAGTTACCTACTTATCTTGTCTTATGTATCCCGGATATAAAAATATTTTTGTACTGAGCATAAAATTAATAATAACATGAATGGAAGCGGGTACGAAGCATACCCAATATGGGTATGGCAGAGAGTGCCCAGGGTACAGCGCTGCCCCCTGTGGAAACGTTCTGGTACAGCGCTGCCCCTATGTGCTGCCTGCCACATCATTTCTCCCGCCTCCGCTTTCTTCCTCCTCCGCCCGCTAACCTGTAAAACTCTCACGTTCTCTACCACTATTTCCACCTCCTCCTTCGTCACTCCTACCGCACAACAAAGTCAAAAAAATCCATGCAAATTCCCTAATTTAAAAGCGAGAGGGAGGGGGTTTGATGAAATAATTACCAAGGAGGTCTCTGTTGGCTAGATTTTTCTGCATAGCATCAAACCTAGGCGGTCATGAGATAAATCTCCTCATTTAACTAGTGAGGCTCCGTGTCGATTTGTCAATATAAATGTGTTTTTATCTATCAGGGGTTTTACTTTAACCACTTAGTTCATGAAGCATAACTAAGAAGTTCTGCAGCAAGTAAGTAAAGTTTGTTTAAGAAAGGAAAAATTATAGAAGAAAAAGTCAAGGTATTACAGAGAAGAAGTAAGGAAGAAGTGCATCCCAAGTAGTAGATAGCAGAGCTAATTGCATGCACATAGAATAAACTTAATAGATTTGAACACACAGAATTATAAAGCAAAGGCAGTTCTAGATCCAGATCTAAAATAACACAAAGTTTACTTTAAAGATCTAAGATTTAAAAGCAAGAAACACAGTACGCCGTGACACAAAGTTCTCCGGAAACCTGCTTCTTTGTATTCCTCTGCAACAAGTGGCTCTCAGGGGTTCAGCACAAAGTCTAGAACACAAGATTGCTTCTTACAAATTCTGATCGATGATTAACCCGAAGGTTCTTCCTCTACTTATAGAATGTAGAGGGGCAATTACAAGCTGGAAGCTTTAGTTGAACTGGCACATGTGGAAGTCGAGAAAGAAACAGCTGGCAATCTCCTTCCTGGAATTCCTCTTTGCATGACATGTATGATTTGCAACTGACCTTCTATTTTGCACGTCCGCCACCTATCTCCAAGTAGTTGACTTCTTCAAGTAATGGCTTTTAAACCAATCACTTAAGTTGTATAATTGAATTGATCGCTCAATTACTTTGTCGAAGGAAAGAAGAAGGAAGAGGAAAGCTGACTTTGTCGGAGGAAAGAAGAAGGAAGAGGAAAGCTGACTTTGTCGGAGGAAAGAAGAAGGAAAAGGAAAGCTGACTTTGTCCTTTTTCATGTCTGCATGCAGCTGATTCAAACTGGATCTGGAAACAAGCTAGAATTAGTTGGATCTTGAAGCGGCTGGATCTGGAAACAAGCTGGAATTGCAAGCAGTTGGAATTGGAAGCAAGCTGGAATTTTGCCTTCGCATTGTCTTCTCTTTTATCCTTGAAGCTTTTGCAGTTCTTCTGTTGTACATGCATCAGTGCAAGGTTGGCCGTAGATAACTCATCATCCTTATTTTTAATTGCATATGAGCAATTAAAAATCCTGGAAAGCACTTCGGATGAATGAAAATTCAATGAAAGCTTCAACTGGAAGATGAGAGCACATGCACAGGATCTTGGAAGGAATTTTCCATGCACTGACTTCTTCATGGGCTGCATTTGAAACAAGAGGATGAAGCCTTTGTGCCAGAAGCTTTTGCAACTATGAGATCTAGATCTGGATCTGCATATGGATTTGCATCAGCATCTGCATCTAGATATGGATCTGCACCTGCATAACAAATTCTGGCAACTGGGCTATGGATGGAAAAGCTGCAGCTCGAATAATTCCACTGCTTTTAATCTGCACGCATGAGTGAAGTTTCTCCTGCACGCATGAGTGAAGTCTTTCCTGCTCTGGATCTGTCTATCAATTTAGCAAGAGGTTCCGAGCCTAGATCCGTGTGCAAATTTAGAAGTGATGCATGACTCCGTTGTGCTTTCTTTTTCATCTTTCTTCGCCATAGCTTTGTCTATCTTTGTCTGAATGTCTTTTTCTTCTTATTTGACTGGAATTCTTCAATACTGGTGCAGATCTGGACAATTCTTCAGATTTGGAGGATATATGCAATGTATTGGACATTGATAAAAGCTCCTTTTCTTTTGTAAAGCACCTGTAATGAATTCCTGCAATTTATTCAGACAAAAATGGCCACCGGAGCATGAATAATGAATTTTAATTGTAAAAATCTGCACTTTTCAAGCCTGCTGCCCCAAAAAATGGTGTTTAATTTGCACATAAAGAGAGCATGAATCCTTTCAACAACACATGAGCTCCTGTAACACCTGTGTAAACAATTATGCAGACAAAGATCAACCTCCTTCAAAGCATGCGCCAAATCTGGAAGCTTTTAGCCTTGTTAGCACTTTGTCTGAACAAAATCCTTCCTCTAATGGGGGCGCACTTTTCCTCCTGGCTGCAATTCTTTACCTGTGAATTAAATTATTCACCCATATGGCTGCCCATGCTTATATAACCTTCACAATTCTATAATTAATAATTGCCCTAACAATTAAAGGCAATTAATTAATTAAAAATCATGTTTTTCTCTTTTAAAAATAGCATGTTTAAGGACAGCCATCCAATAAATTAAATTAATCCAATTTAATCCTTCACACAGCACTTCACTCAAGCTCCACAGTGTGCTTTGACCATAGCCACTGAAAATAGAATTTAATATAATCTTTTAATACTTTAAAAAGTATTAATTCCTTCTCAAAAGGGGCTGCATTAAATAAATTAAATTTATTTAATTTTGGAATTCTATTTCCAATTGATTTATTCCCTTTTGCTTTTGTTGACTTTTCCACAAGCCTAGGTGCCAAAATTGGGTGAATAAATATTAACAAATATTTATTTAATGCATTATTATTCACCCAAGGTGGGTCGCACTTTTTTGCATAATAGAATTCTGACAATGGGATTTTTTACCTTGCAAGGCAGGCAATAAAATCCCGTGATTTCACTTAAGTCACTTTTCTTTTATTTCACCATGGGAATTTTTACCCTGCAAGGCAGGCAATAAATTCCCGCCTGCCTGCAGCCTCTAACTTTCCCACTGCAGCTTAAATCCTTTGTTTTCCAAAAATGCGCCCATCCCCACAGGGGCTTTTCTGTGCACGACTTCGCTTTTTCCCAGTGATCCAGACCTCCGATGGCGACTTCCTCCGGGCATAATGTGCGTATATGTTTTCCAGCTGCTCCAGGCCAAAAATCGGGCTTACCCGGTGAGGGAATTGCTCCAGAGAAATTTTACAGAAAACAGAACCGGACACCACAAAAACACGAAAAATTGCCAAAAGTTACAAATAAAGCCCAAAACTTAAAATAAGTTAAAACCCTTCTGGCACATAGGAATAATGACATATTCGCTCATAATAGAGTTAAAACAGAGCACAAATAGCCTCATAGGGGCTCAAAATAATTAAATACAAATTTTCCGCAAACAAATCCTCGACGACAAAATAAAACAATTTTGGGCATCTGGGTATTTGGCGAAAAAGGCTAATATGGCTCTTTGGGAATATCTTGACGCAATACAAGAACTTTCAGGCAATAAAAATACAAAACGACCCATTATTTTAAAAGTACGAAAATTTTTTGATAGGGTAATCGCAGATTTCGGTGGTGAAATCTGAGTGACACCAAGGTCAACCTAAAGGATGTGGGCATTGGCGCTTTCCCACCAATCCATGGCTTCTTTTAAAAGTGGTCGGGTGGTCTGAATACATGGGGCTTAATATTTAAAATAAGAATCTTCTTTTTATAACTACGTGTGCCTATTATATTTAAAGGTGTGCCTTTTGTTCATTGATAGTAAGGTTTCTATTAAAAAGGTAAGGTCTTCTAAAGTTTTTAAAAAAAAAAAATTCAGTGCTTTTTAAATAAGACTTTTTTATATAAAAGGTGTTTTAATTTTAAGTAAGGTGCTTTTTGTTATTTAATTAATCTTAGATCTAATTAAATTTTTAAAGATGACTTTTCTTTAATTTAATTAGTTTTTAAGTAAAATTTTAAAAACTAATTCCTTTTTTTTTTTTAAAAGAGCTTTATTATTTTAATTTAGGTATCTAATTTTAAATCTAATTAAGCTCTTAGATTAGTGGAATTAAATAGTCGTATTTAACGTTTTTTTGTCGATTTTTAGTCCTTTTTTCGCTTCTAAAATTAAGCTATCTTGTCTTTCATATGCATAATATGTGGTTAATAACTTAATTCCTATTTAGAAGGCTGAAATTTATATATTTTTTAATTTTTATATATTTTTTGTACTGCCGTATCCTACGCCATATCCGGGCCCAAAAAAAATTTGCCGTTTCCGCGTATCGGATACTCCATACCCGCTCCCGTATCCAAAACGTATCGGCTACTTAGTTTATCATGTTTATGACAACAAAAATTCAACCTACTAAAAAGAGACAACATATGCTAACAAGGCATTTTGAATTTTGGCCCTAAATGTTAACAGTTAAAGTTCAACTATTTCAAAAGCTAAATATAAAAGTCAATATACTGATGAAGTCTTTGGGATAGCTTGAAAATCAAGGATTTCTTGTATGGAAAAGGAAATGAAAATTTCAAACTCAATATGGAATTGTGGTCCAAGTTGTGTTTTAGTCAAAGGGTTAATCTGATACAATGCAATTTATTGAACTTCATGAAGTCAACAACATTGATTTCTTTTAGATAGCATAAAAGTTTATCCATTTTGTTTTTCTAAAACAAACTTAGGACCTCTTTTTCTATTATGAAATTCATGTCCATGCTCACATCCTAACTATGGCAAACATTTTCCAGCCCTTGTGACCTTTGGAAATTCAAAATAGTGTCCAATTGATATAGAACTCGGATTGGCAACCAACCATGAAAATCAACATTTTAATAGAATATTGTGGTAATTATATTCATTAATCGAGACAAACATTTTATCAAAATATGCATCACAAGTATTAAGCTTGTCAACTACATGTTTTCCATAACAATGATGCGCCTCAGGCTGTAAAGAGTCGGGATTAAAGAGGTAATAACAATTGAATCTGCAGCATGCCACTGAATTGAAGAGCAAATTCAGAAGGATCAAGAGAATACTGAGCAACAACACCAGATTAACTGAGACATGATGAAGCCATTCAAAGATAATATCAGTACAAAAATTAACAATGATATCAGAAGTTTTATCAACAAAGATGTATAAGCTTTTGATGTTTCTAATAGAGACCATAAGCCTTTTGACAAGAGACATGTATCAACAACATGTAATATGACATTTGATCTTTTGTCACTAGATTCCTTTACAGATATAAAAGGGGCAACAATTTCTTAGGAACAAATACTAAATAAAGGACTAAGGCATCATGCCAACGACCTTAGAATGAAATAAAAAACAAATGTACACCATCCATCATTATTGAATAAAGTTTATTTTAAAATTAAATCCTAGGTTACTAAATCAAGAGTATCCTTTACTGAGATATAGGCACAGAGACAACCCAAATAGATATCAAATACATTGGATATGTCATGCAATATTGGAGCCATATTTGGATAAGAACAGAGAGATGATGACATTTGCAAAAAAATAAAAGAACCTCACTTACTTTACCAACCTAACCCGCGAATGGCCAACCCTAAACTCAAGAAAAGGTTAAAATGTGAGTATGTTGCCACCTTCACAAACCCAATATTGCAGATAACATGTAGACTTGCATTCCCCTTGCCTTGAAAAGATTTATGAGGCAATCAATGACAAGATACGGAAAGATCTATAAGTTGCAAGAGGATACTCCTTTGAACTCCTACAAACATATACAAGCCATCATACAGAGTCAATGGGAAAAGATGAATATTCCTCCTTGTATGGTTCAATTTACACTCAAAACCTAGGCAGTCATGAGATAAATCTCCCTCATTTACCGATGAGGCTCCCGTGTCAAATTTGTCAATTTAAGTATGCTAATATCTAAATGGGGTTTTACTTTAACTACTCAGTTCATGAACCATAACTAAGCAATTCTATAGCAAGTAAGCAGTTGTTTTAAAAGAAAGGAAAAATTTATAGAAGAAGGGAAAGGGAATTATATAAACACAGAGAAGAAATGAGGAAGATGTGCATCCCAATCAATAGATAGCAGAGTTGATTGCATGCACATAGAAGAAACCAATAGATATAAACACAGAATTCTAAGCAAAGGTAGCTCTAGATCTAGATCTAAAATAACACAAAGTCTATTAAAAGATCTAAGATAAAAAGCAAGAAACACAATACACCGTGACACAAAGTTCTCTCGGAAATCTACTCCTGTATATCCTTTGCTTCAAGTGGCTCTCAAGGGTTTCAGCACAAAGTCTGGAACACAAGGTTGCTGCTTACAAATTATGATCATTAACCCGAAGGTTCTTCCTCTACTTATAGAATGTAGAGGGGCAATTACAAGTCGGAAGCTTTTAGTTGAACTGGCACATGTGGAAGTCGGAAAAGAAACAACTGGCAATCTCCTCCTGGAATTCCTCTTTGCATGACATGTATGATTTGCAACTAAAAATAGAACCTTCTATTTTGCACGTGCCACCTATCTCCAAGTAGTTGACTTCTTCAAGTAATGGCTTTTAAACCAATCACTTAAGTTGTATAATTTAATTGATCGCTCAATTACTTTGTCGGAAGAAAGAAGGAAGAGGAAAGTTGTAGTCTTGTCCTTTTTCATGTCTGCATGCAGCTGATTCTTTTCACTTTGATTTTCACCAAACTGGATCTGGGAGAAGCTAGATCTGGAAGCAAGTTGGATCTTCTCAACAAGCTGGATCTGGAAACAAGCTGGATCTGGAAACATCTGGAAGCAAGTGACTGTGATTTGCTTGCGGGTATTGCCTTTGACATGTCTTTGTTCTTATCCTTGAAGCTTTTGCAGTTCTTCTTCAGTACATGCATCAGTGCAATGTTCACCGTAAGTAACTCATCGTTTTTATTTTTAATTGCATATGCGCAATTAAAAATTCTGGAAAGCACTCCGAGTGAATGCAACTTCAATTAAGGCTTCAACTGGAAGATTGGAAGCACATGCACAAGATCCTGGAAGAAATTTTCCACGCTTCTTCACGGGCTGCATTTGAAACAAGAGGATGAATTTTTGCCAGAAGCTTTTGTAATTATGAGATCTAAATCTAGATCTGGATCTAGCACACTCCATGACGAATTCTGGCAACTAGGCTGTGAATGGAAATGTTGCAGCTCGAATGATTCCACTGCTTTTGACTGCACACATGAGGGAAGTCTTTCCAGCTCTGGATCTGTCTATCAATTCGGCAAGGGGTTCCGGACCTAGATCTGTGTCTCCAATGTCTGCAAATTTAGAAGTGATGCATGACTCCGTTGTGCTTTATTTTTCATCCTTCTTCGCCATGGCTTTGTCTATCTTTGTCTGAACAATTCTTTTTCTTCTTATTTGGCTAGAATTCTTCAAAACTGGTGCAGTGCAAGCTAGATAAATCTTCAGATTCGGAGGATATATTCAATGTATTGGACATTGATTAAAGCTCCTTTTCTTTATAAAAGCACCTGTGATGAATTCCTGCAAGTAATTCAGACAAAGATGGCAACCGGAACATGAACAGTGAATTTTAATAATAAAAATTTGCACTATTCAAGCCTGCTGCCCCAAAAATTGATGTTTTATTTGCCTGCAAAGTGAGCATGAATTTTTCCAACTTCCCCTGAGCCCCTGTATCACTTATGCAAACAATTATGGAAACACAAATCAACCTCCTTCAATGCATGTGCCAAATTTGGAAGCTTTTAGCCTTGAATCCACCTTCTGAGCAAAATCCTCTTCAATATGGGACGACGTTTCCTCTGGGCTGCACTTCTTCACCTATGAATTAATTAATTCACCCTTATGGCAGCCCATGCTTATATAACCCTCATAATTCTATAATTAATAATTGTCCTTCCTATTCTTGGCAATTAATTAATTAAAAATCATGCTCTTCTCTTTAACTGGTGTGCTAAAATTGCATATTTAAGGACAGCCATCCAATAAATTAAATTTAATCAATTTAATCATCCACTCTCCACTTCACTTAAGCTTCACAGTGTGCTTTGACCATAGCCACTGAAAATAGGAATTTATTTAATCATTTAATACTTCAAAAAGCATTAAATCCTTCATAAAAGGGGCGCACTTTTCACAAGAGGGGGCTGCCATTAAATAAATTAATTTATTTAATTTTAGACAATCTATTTCCAATTGATTTATTCCCCTTTGCTTTTGTTGACTTTTCTCCATACCTGGGCGCCAAAATTAGAAGAGAAATTAATTAATTTAATCACATTAAAGGCTGCCTTTCTCTCTCCAAAGGGGGCGCACTTTTTAGCATAATAGAATTCTATTTTTAAAAACACATGGCAATAGGAATTTTTACCCTGCAAGGCAGCCCCGGAAATCCCATGATCCACTTAAGTCGCTTGACTTTCATAATGGGATTATTTACCCGCAAGGCAGGCAATAAAATCTCATGATTCACTTAAGTGATATTTCTTTTATTCCACAATGGGAATTTTTACCTTGCAAGGCAGGTAAGAGATTCCCACCTGCCTGCTGCCTCTAATTTTCCCATTGTCACTTAAGTGGCGTTGCCTTCATGGGAAAAAGTACCCTGCTAGGTAGGTACAAAATTCCCACCTGCCTACTTCTAATTTTCCCATGATTCACTTCAATTCTTCTTTTTCCAAAAATGCGGCCAGCCCAGAAGAGGCTTTTTGGTGCACGACTTCGCCTTTTCCCAGTGAACCAGAACTCCGATGGCGAATTCCTTCTGGCACAATGTGCATATGTGATCTCCGAATACTCCAAGCCAAGAATCGAGCTAACCCGACAAAGGAATTGATCTAGAGAAATTTCACAGAAAACGAAACGGGAAAACACAAAAACACAAAAATTGTCAAAAGTCACAAATAAAGCCCAAAACTTATTCTTAGTTAAAACCCTTCTGGTATATAGGAATAATGATATGTTCGATCACAACAGGGTTAAATCGGAGCGCAAATTGCCTCAAACAGGCTCAAAATAATTAAATACAAATTTCCGCAGACAAATCCCGATGACAGAATATAACAATTTTGGGCATCTGGGTATTTGGCGAAAATGGCTAATATGGCTCTTTGGGAATATCTTGATGCAATACAAGAACTTTCTGGCAATAAAAACACAAAATGACCCATTATTTTAAAAGTACGAAATTTTTTCGGATAGGGTAGTCACAGATTTCAGGATGAAATCTAGGTACACCAAAACATATACAAGCCATCATACGTAATCAATGAGAAAAGATGAATATTCCTCCTCGCATGGTTCAATTTACACTCAATCCAAAATGCTATGTGGAGATGTAGGAGAGAGACCTCTATAGGAACTCCTAATGTTGAAGGGCTGCAAAATATTATAATGTATTCTATAGAAAATCCAAGGTGACACATGACATTTTCTACATTTTTCTAAATTCAATTTCCCTTTCAACACAATTGAAGCAAGGAATAATGAATCACACATTGACAAGGATGAACCTATTGTCAAGTGCACATTGGAATGACGCTCAAGAGATTCGTCATACGCAATCCAAATTCCTTCACAAATCGAACTCCATTGCTGCTGTAAAGGTAAGGGATTGAATATACTTGAATACAGAGAAGCAACCACTAAAAAAATTTGGAACAACAAAACCAACCAAAATAATGAACTATTGTCAAATGTACTTTGTCATAGCAATAAAAATGGTATTAGGTTTCATGGTCAAAGATTAAGGATGGCCTTGTGCTATTATTTTGCCAATGTCTCTTGTAAATTTCTTTCTTTGAAGCAATAAAGATCTTACTATAATTGTTTGGCAATAAACAGAAACAACAATATAAACAAGTAAATCATTCCAATGGTATCATTTAATCTATGGTCCAGAACATTCACACTTCAAAAGGATTGTAATGGACACCATTCTTTACATCATTTTTGTTACAAAATTTGATGCCTTCTTTCAAATTCACAATCAATAAGCCAACAATGAAAATCTATATTAAAGGATTGTAATGGACACCATTCTTTACATCATTTTTGTTACAAAAGTTGATGCCTTCTTTCAAATACACAATCCATAAGCCAAAAATGAGAATCCATATTGGTATTTGATATATTCTCTGGAAGTAGGTGTACTCACTCTTGTTGTTTCAGCATATGTGAAAGAAGAAGTCTAAAGACAATGTTAGCAACATCAGCCAAGTGATCGCTAATCTGACCCAAAAATCGAGGAATAATTGGATTTGACGGCTCTGCAAACATTTTACTGAGAAGCATTTTGACAAGTGAATCCCAATCTTGCACCTGCAATAACATTGAAGTAAAATCATTTCATCGACATGTGCAAAGTACAACTCTGTCATGAGGTGAGAGCACAAATAATCCATATTCCTATCCTGCTGCAGATGACCAGATCTGACAAACTTCTTAGTTATTAGTCTATTCTCAATATTTACATGCTATCAGTAATCAATAGTCAGGAGTTTTAAGACTTTAGTCTTTAGGAACAGAGATGAGGAAAATGTTTTCTATAAGCCATATATTTAGGTAGTATCTTATCTCTGTTCAGCTGTAAGAATTGGTTAGATTGCAGCATTTATAGCCCACACTGGTTTAAGAGAAAATGTGTACTTTCCATTGCATGATTGATTTTATCTTATCTTTGTTTGGCCGTGAGCATGAATTAGAGTGCAGCATTTATCGTCCACTACACTTTGAGAGAAGATTGTACTTTCCATCGTAACATTGATGTTGTCATAGGAAAAGGGCACACTGCAAATTTAGAAGACAAATTGGGCATATTTATGATTATTTTGGTGGAGTGATTACTGCTATGAGGTGAAGTTAAGATGCATTTTTAATGTCAGGTGGTATAAGCATAATGTCAGCCACATTAAGAGAACCAGATCGGTAAAGAAACAGTTAAACCTTGTTATGTAGCATTCTAAGACCGCAAGGCCATATATTTGGGTATACAAATTCCAAGATTATTACCAACTTGCTGCTATTGTTTCGGGTAAGGTACAGGTATTTCTTTGCATTGCTCAAGATTCCTGCATAAAGAGAAGCTATTCATCATTCACGTTCAAGCCAAGACCTTCCTCGTTGGACTATGATTGTCTAAGAACTATTTGATATTTTACTGTTCTTTGCGTTGCTCAAGGCTCCTGCATAAAGAGAAGCTATTCATCATTCACATTCATGATTCAAGCCAAGACCTTAACTGTTGTTTGAGACTATAAATTGTCTTATAACTATTTGATCTTTTACTGTTGCTCGCCAGAAACTTTGCCAGTGCATATGGCTTGCATCTACTATAGAACGCAGCAGCCCCCATGACACGGTACCAGAGGAATATCACTTGTCCCTATATATAATTACCCCCAATCCATAAGTCAATAATGCTTATGGTCTTTTTGATTAATTCTTAGCATGTACTGTCAAATGATAATGTAGCACATGATTGTTTATGACTATTTATGCGTACTTGATTAGCACATGAATACATGTATTAAAGAAGTTAAGGCTATCCTAGGTCCTAACAGCAGACTTGTATATTATGATGTGGAATAAAGGTATCTCTATAGGCAAATGGCCTTACAGCCCATTCAAGTAAGAAGGAAGCTTTAGTGTAACGATCATTCATGAGAATAAAGGAAAAATAAGCAAAGCAAAGTCCTTGATGAGTAGAATTGAACTATAATTGAGGTATGATGTAGGAGCCATTTGGGGATAGCCTCTGATATTGAACTACGATGGAGCTATGAGGTAGGCGCCCTGTGGGGGTAACCTTCGGTACTGAAGTATAATCGCACTATAAGGTGGGATGCCTTTAAGGATAGCTTTTGATATTGAAAAATGTTTCAGCTATAAGGTAGCAACCCCTACGGAATTTCCTCTGTATTTGACATATGATGAAAAGGTCTTTCAGGAATAAATTTGTATAAACTATGATTATGATATTTATTGTATTGTATATAATTTGTTAGTGAATGGCTAGTCCGGAAGATGAGCTGGTCGAAGTCCCATAGTAGTGATGCCTTTATGGAAACAAACACATCAAGGGATGCTCACATTCAGTCACAGTTTGGTGGTGCTTTTTCCCCACACTAGAGCTTTAGGGTTTTCTTCATTTTATATATTACTAACATTTGTCAAGTACAAATATATTTTGCTGTTGTTTTCAGAGTTGGACCAATGTAGCAACTAAATATATTTAATGCAGTGTGCAGAATTTTAAAAAGTGTTAATTCCTTGTCAGAAAAAAGGTGATGCTCGTGGAATAGCTCAACTCTTCTTTGAGCATGTTTTGCATTGCCAGTTACCATTGTGACAAACAGGATTTAAAATTTCCACGCTACTTTTGGCAGGCTTTGTGGAAATGTGTTGTGCTTCCAGTCCTCAAATAGATGGGCAAACAAAAGTGGTCAATCAGGCATTGGGGTCCCTGTACTACAAATCTAGCAAATTATAGCAAGTACCTGCACATGTTTAAAGACAGCTACAACAGTCCAGCACCGTCTCTGCATGCTTCTATCCTTTTAATGTTTAATATTGTTTCCAAAAGGTAGCACTTTATGAGTTGCCACTTTCATTATTTTCATGAATTGGTGAGTCTCAACAATCTTTTTTTTTTTTTTTTTTAAAAGAAAACAGTCAATCATTATATTGATATAAAACTTCAATTACATACTCTACCATGCCAAGCATGGAAGCTATTAGCCATATCACTAGCCTTATAAACAAAAATAACAAGATGACCATTCATTGAAAAGATCAAGGTTTATGATTTTCCTGATTTCTTCTTGAATCTTAGTAGACCACCATAAAGGAGGTGACCCATAGCAAAGGATATCATTGTTGTCAAGAGCCCAATTTGCCAATCCATCTGCAACCTTGTTCCTCTATCTGGGGATGTAGGTAAACTGAATTTCTTGGACCTTCTGCTGAAGATTTCGTATTTCACAAACCTCCTTAGCAATTCTCCACTGAGGAGGATATCCATTATTGGACTTACTCAATAAGTTCATCATAATTCTGGAGTCGATTGTATCTTGATCTTCCGCCATCCTATTTTAATAGCTTCTTGTATTCCTCTATGGATGGCTTTGATTTCTGCCACATTGTTAGTAGAAATTCCCAAATTTTCAGCAAAGAGGAAATGGACTTCTCCTTCTCTGTTGCGGCCAATCCCTCCCATAGTTGTTCTTCCAGGATTGCCCTGGAAGCACCATCTGTATTTATCACCCATCATACATCTTCCATCATCCACTTGAGTTTCAGTCCTTACTATCTTTCTTATGTGAAAGTGAGGCATGGTGGCTTCCTTAGGATTCAAAGAAAGTTGTTTGTAGATATGCTCCCATTCTTGAGAGGGTTGATCTGGAAGTGAAACCTTATGTTTGAGGCTCTCTGACAAGTTACTTTTTATTTTTTCCCAAACATATATAACAGCTCTGCTAGTTTGTCGAAATATTCTATAATTTCGCTCTTTCCACGTATTCCAGAGAAGAAGTGAGATACCACTCCAAACAGCTGGGAGCAAATTTTGTCCTCTAGGAATTGCATTCTTCCAAGTATCATTAATCTATGTAAGGGATCCCAAACTATTCCATTGAAGTTTGAACAACTCAGCCAATTGTTTCCACAATATTGAAACCCATGGGCATTGAAAGAAAAGATGATCCAATGTTTCCTCATCTTGCATACATAGTTCACACCTAAATGGGCCTCTGAAACCTCTTTTTTGTAGCCTATCTCCAATTAACAAGCCTTTTATGAATGATAAGCCAGAGGAAGAAGCTTACCTTAGGCCATATCTCTGGCTGCCATATACGCTGAAACAAGGCTTTTTGAGGATGAGTCCAATTTTGAATGAGGGATGAATATCCCGAAGCTACTTCATATTCCCCTATAGGGCTACCTCCCCATCCTAACTCATCAGATCAGACGAAGACAAAAGAGGTCGTCCTTCCATAATGTTGTTCAACAGATTCTGATGTTCATGCTCAATCCTAGTAGGCCAATCCATAAAGGTTCTCCATCGTGTCTCAGTACCCCAAGGCTGAATGTTTGTCTGAATGTAGTGGCTTATCTTAATCCATCCCTTAGCTTGCATTTGCTCCTTAATAGGATGAAGTTGAGGGAAGATTGTTATAATTGGGGGCTGACCTTCCCATGAGTCCGTCCAAAAATTAGCCAATTGACCATTGTGAACTATCCAAAAAAGATGTTTTTTAATCAGATTTTCTCCGCGTTTAATAAACATTAATCCGGAGATCCATTATTAGGAAGAGTTGTCTTGATTATCTTCTCTGGTCGACTGCCTCCACATATTTACCTCTGAAATTAACAACCCATAGATCATCAGGACAAACAATGAGCCTCCAGTATAGCTTGGCTGCCAAAGCTATATTCTGTTGAGTGGATAACCTAAAACCCAACCCTCCTTGTTGTTTTGGTTTACAGAGAGATGTCCATTTCACAAGTGTCCACTTTTTCTTTTCCTAAGCCCCACTCCATAGAAATTTTTGACATATGGAATCCATCTTTTTAAAATAGTACCTAGAATATTCAAAATAGACGCCACATAAATCGGCATCGCTTGGAGTATTGCCTTAATGAGAGTCATCCTTCCTCCTATCGACAACCATTTGTTTGTCCATTTTTGAATTTTTTGTTCAAATCTGTCAATTAACCATTTCCAATCTTTGAGTTTTTGGGAGCTAGAGGAATACCCAAATATTTCACTAGTAGTATTCCTTTCTGGAATTGTAGAATTTGCAGAATCTGATCTTCTTGTCGTTGAGAGCAATGGAAGAAGTAAATATTGGATTTTGCATTATTTATACTCTGACTTGTGGCTGATGAAAAAGTTTGAAGAGTCTTTTGTATTTGCTTGGCTTCTGTCGTGCTAGCTCGACCCATCATAGAAGAGTCATCCACAAACTGAAGAATTGATAAAGGTGGAACATTTTTAGCCAATTTCACTCCATTGATATTTTTCTTGACATGCTTTTCTACTCAATCTTCCCAAACATTCAAAAGAATGATGAAAAGAAAAGGGGACAAAGGGTCACCTTGCCTTATACCCTTGATGCTCCAAAAAATTCCAACGGAGATCCGTTGACTAAAACAAGAAGGATACAGAAGTAAAACACACGTTGTGACCCACTATATCCATCTGGTGAGAAGCCAAAGTGTTCCAAAACTTTACCTAGGAAAGCCCAATCCACCCGGTCATAAGCTTTTGATAAATCCAACCTTATGAACATTGTCGGTTTTTTTTGAATTTCCATTGAATGTAAAATTTCTTGAGCAAGTACAATTTCATCATGAATATGTCTTCCTGGCACAAAGCCCCCTTGTTCAGGTGATATAATTTTTGTAAGAAAAGGTTTCAATCTCTCTGCTATAAGCTTTGTTATTATCTTGTACACCACATTGCATAGAGCTATAGGCCGAAATCAGATATATCTTCAACCTCTCTGGCTTTAGGTATGAGAGCTATAAAGGTTTTGTTCATTTCTTTGAGAATGGTCTTGGCTGTCCTCGCTTCCTCCACCACTTGTAGTAGATCAGATTTAATTATTTCCCAAAAGGCTTGAAAGAATTCAATGGGAAATCCATCTGGCCTTGGAGTTTTGCCTTTCTGCATGGTAAATACAATCTTTCGAAGCTCCTCTTTTGTAACTGGTTGGGTCAGCTTGTCATTATCATGTTGGCTGATTTGTTTGGGCAGCAGATCTAAAAGCTTTTGTTGAGCTATCACATCCAAAGATTGTGCTGTAAATAATTGTTGAAAGTACTGACTTGCTACTTGTTTCATACCTTTCATTGAAGATTCCTTGGCCCACCTTCTTTAGATAAAAATGAAAGTAATTATGAGCTCTTCTAGCCAATAATGACTTATGAAAGAATGCTGAGTTTTTATCACCTTCCTTAAGCCACTGAATTCTAGATTTTTGTTTGCACATGATTTCTTCACGGATTTCCCATTCATTGAGTTCTGCCTTCAGACTGCATTCCTTCTTAAAGAGGTCCATAGAAATACCTGAAGTATGGTGAACCTCATTAATTTTTTCCAGCTCTTTACAGATTTTATCTTTTTCTTTTGATATATCCCCAAAACCTGTCCAATTCCATTTCTGAAGTTGGAACTTAAGGTATTTCAGCTTTTTGACAAACTTAAACATATTAGTTCCATGCCGAGGACTTCCTCCTAAACACCATTGGTGAACCAAATCATGGATATCACAATGACGAAGCCACATTAGCTGAAATCTAAAAGGTGTTTTACACAGAGAGTTTTTCTTATTTGCAGACATACATGCCAATGATCAGAGCCGTTGTTATCAACAATCCATGCTTTAGGAGTATCTCCATTTACCCAACATTCTTCCGAAATCATAATACGGTCCAATCTTTCGAGAATACAATGTTGTCCCTGTCTTCTGTTGGACCATGTCACTATCCCATTGTCAGTAGGGACATCAACTAGATTATGAGCTTCTATGAACTGATTTAACTCATGTGAGCTAGCATCCAGCTGAGGTTTACCTCCTTGAGAATAGTATTAAAATATCCTCCTAGTATGACCGAATGTGAGGGAATTTGCAGCGATTTTGGAGAGTTTCCCAAGTCACATTCCCAAATCGGAGGTTGGGCTTTCATTTGCATTGTTAGTAAATGTTATTTCCAAATTTTCAAAATTTTAGTACTTGTATTTGGAAAGATATAAATTTTAGAAGTTTTCCAGCTGTCTAGGGCATTCTGTAATTTTCTGGCAGCGATATATTAATCGAAAAATTCCAAAAAAATATTTTATTGTGTTAGTAATCATTTTAGCAAGCTCACTGTAAATTTTCAAGTGATTTGAACAAGTATCTAGTGAGATATCGATTTAAACCAGTTCGCTGCCCTAGCTGGTTATTTTCTGCAAAAATCAGAAATTTTACTTTGCTGCAATCTATCTATATTTTGTGTATTTTTGGGTGGTATCCCACAAGGGATATTTCAGCAACTTAGTTTAGCAAAGTCGCATTCATCTGCGAGCAAAATGTCAACCCATAGTTCTGACCAAAACCCTTTAAGAGTAAAATTCAATCTCAATATGCTAGTGCTTGAAGGTAAATTCAATGCCATGACATTGGATAGTTGGATTCAACAGTTGGAGGCTAACTTCTTGGACAACCGCTTTAGTAACTCATAGAAGATCACCTTTGCAGTGTTGGCAGATGTCTATTTTGGTATCCCATTCACAGGAAACCCACAACATGTTGCGTAAGAAAGACTTCTAGCCCATCTAAAGTTGGAGTTCAATTGCCAACACTATGCGGAAGGATTATTACCCCCTCAAGCACCGCAACGATGAGTATATGAAGTTCCATAGTTACACCACCATAAGAAGCGGTTGGTTGAAGATTACACCAAAAATTCCATGATTACACTACACATTTGCATAAAACACAACAAAGAAACACAAGGTGTTGAAGTACATCAGCAAACTCTCAGCTTATATCCACACAGAGATGGAGTTCTTGACTTCCAGAACTCGAGTTTGGGGCAAGCACACCGCAACGTCACCAAGAAAAAGCCAAGGCAAAGAAGATAAAGCATAAGTTTTCCTCTTCATCCACTACCGCGCACAAGAGCCAACCCATGACCAATGCACCATCCAACCTTGCGTAGAATCAAAACATGTTCTCGCAAGGGAAAGCAACTAAAGAAGGTCACAAAGCAAGAGGCTCAAATGTCTTCCATATCGACAAAGTCAAGAACCAAGGTGACAAGTGGTGCCACTCAACATACACAAGCTCACACGAAAATTCTAAATGTCGAGCACAACAATATTTGATTGGCCAATCTACATTAGGTCCCATGCATGAAAAATACATTGACACAAATGCTACTTGTCTAAGCACCAACACTGCTACTACCATTGACACTTCGGAGAAACAAGAACACATCTTCCAAACCAAATGTTGAGTCAACCATCAACCCCTTCATGTCATCCTCGATAATGAGACCAAAAGAATGTAATGTCCCTCTTTCTCGAATAATTTTATCAAGACCTTTGGCCCATTTTGTCTACCCGACGGCCAAAGGGTGAGCTCAAGGGTGACTTAAGTTTTATTAATTTTATTATATCGTGCAAAAATTAAAATATAACATTATAAAAGCACATATAATAAATTAATAAACTTAATATTAAAATAGAACTTAGGAAAGTGCATTAAAAATAAAAGCACTTAATTAAAATGTATTTCCTAAGGGAAAATGCGACTAGCTCAAGGGAGTTAAAAAATTAGAAAAGTGTGTCAAGCTTCCCATTAAAAAAATGTGACTTGGCCTAGGGAGGTGCAACAAAGGGAAATGAGCTGATTGGATGCAATGGAGGTCACTTTGGGTCCCTTTTTCCTTTAAAAGAAGAGGTCGACCTGCTTAGAGGCATCCCAGATTTTATTTGATATTTTCTCTCTTGCATTGGAAGCTCTGAGCTTTTTGCAAATAAATCCAAGGACGAAAAACCCTTAGGATTTTCCCCTCTTGTGGACGAAAACCCCAAGAGCATTGTGAGGGATTTCTACTCAGGAAATTCCATAGATCTTCACAGAATTTTCTATTTCCAGCAGTGTTGTTTTGAAGAATAAAGATTGCAGCAGTGTTATCATATTTTTCTCTTGTGGAGCGACCCATCTTTTGGCTGAATTACAGTGTTTGGGAGACATTCCAAGTCTGATTTTATATGCCATCTGTTGTACTGCCATTTTGGGATCAAGAGAAAGTAATTTCAGAATTTTTGTGAGGGTTTAAGGTGCCATTTTCAACTCTTTTCATCTGCAGATTTTCTGAACTATTTCTCAGTCTTATTTGCCTCATAAAATCTGGTTTTCTTCATATTTTGGCCACTAAAAATATAGTAATCAGTTTAGAGGAAGCACAGATTTAATTGGGTGTTGTTTGCATGAGTATCATGACAAAACCCTAGTCGTACTTCTCACTATAAATTCAGATCTGCCCTAGTATTAATTGCCATAACCCTTATAAATCTGTTTTTATGTTTTGGAGGTGAGAAATAATAATTTATGGGCTGTTTGGTGTGAGTGTATACAAATACCCAAGTCGCATTTTGCAGATTTATTTCAGTTTTGCAGAGTTTCATTTGATTGAGGGTTTGGGATTGCTATAAATCCAATATTGGTCCAAATATCCCAATTAGGGATCTTTCAAAGAACATCATTTCTCAAGACATAGTCCAATGCCTAGGTCTTACCACCGAACTACACCCTCTACCATATCCTCAAGGATAGCTATAACAAAGAAAGGATATTCAAGTTTGGCGACAATGCACTTTCAAGTATGTAGTCAAGTGTATGGAGGACAAAAGTACTTATGTCGTCACACCACTAGAGGTATGTGACATTCTACTTGCAAGGTCATATGTGTATGACCACAATGATACGTATCAAGCTAAGCCACCATGATGGACCATCTAGGTTGGAAGCAACATCTTCAACATTCAAGAGTCCCCTCCAAAGAATAAACTTATTTTCAACATTGTTTGGCAATGAACTTTGTATCAATCAGTGTTCATCCAAAAGCACTTATGTAGCCAAGCAAGCAAGCATTGGAAACAATATATATTGCACCATCTGTTGCAGCAACAATATGAAATTATTGCATCAATATGGAGACTTCTTCAAAGAACCAAAAGGCCTTCCCACACATTGTGTGACAAAACTCTAATATTTGGCCAAAGCATGAAAAATAGACAATACATAAATTAAATTGAATATTTGGCACACACACTACAATATAATTATAGAACTTAAAAGATTTATATACTGTCATGATCCTACTATTTAAGAAACAACACTTATTACACTCCCTCTACTATCTCAACCAAACTCTATTCTATGTAACATTCTTAGAATAAACTAATTACTGAATAAGAAATGCACTTGACAACCCAATTAACTAGAATGTAATAATAAGGTTTGATAAATTAAATAAACTAACTATAATATAATAACATAATTCCCAACATTCCTCCTCCTTACATTTCAAACATCGGTAGAGAATCAATATTGTATGTGAACTAGAACACACTCGCAGTTCACACTTACAAATAGCAAGATGGGAATGGCCTTACTATACATACTAACAATAGGAAAATATGGACAAACCCATCATTCATCAAATTAGTCTGAATTAGGACAAACTGTGTGAACAAGGACACACCAGATTGTTCACAACAACAAATAATTCTGCAATAGTTGGAGTGGTCCTCACTACACTCATCCTTAGGTGGGACTAGGCCTCACCGCAACTGCTCCTCTAGTTACATTGGGCCTTACCGAAGAGTTAAAAACACCAGTAGTGGGATTAGGTCCTCACTATGCTTTTTCCGAGGAATCCAACCTCACTAATCTTCTACTACGCAACTATAGTACAGTCTTTGTCATCACTACCATTGATGATCTTCAGCTTTATCTCTTGGGCTCTTGTTGCTACCAAGCAATAAACCAATCTCCCGAGCTAGGAGCAAGTGCAAAACCGGTAATTTTCCTCCATCCTCGTATGGTCCTCCAACCTCCTCCAAAACTTGGCTCGACTAGCAAGATCGACCCTTATGGATTTGTTGACCGAGAGCGTGTGTGATGCACTCCGAAAGTTCCAGTGTTGTTGTCCCAAGTACTTTTCTTGTTCATAACGAAGGAATTCCCCCTTAATCAATAAGTTTTATGGGTGTCAAGTACTACCAATAATGCACCCATTCTACATAAACAAGTCTTTAAGTACATGCAAGTTTTGGTGTACCATTTTATGGTAAAATAGTCATGTCTTACGAGCCATAAGATAGTAGACAAAATCCTTTGGCCACTATGATTAAAACACGCTTTTACATGGTCTAGCAAGTTTTTATCAAAAATGCCTCCTACTTTAAAAGTCATGCAATTAATACGAATCTTCAAGTAAGATTTTATGCCTAAAAACACACTACGGGTGTGTTAGCATATGGATTTGCACGCATGCAAATGACATGCAACAGTGTGGGAACAAAGTCCCTCCTCAATGAAGGTGAGGCTGCCTTTATTGAAAACCAAAACTGTATTTACATTTGTACATTCAAAATTGTATGTGGGGGGTGTTTTGGAACATCAATGGAAAGAAAAGTGAATGAGGGAGATGGAATGGAATGAAGGAAAGGAATGGAAAGGAATGGATGGAAGGAACATGCAATAGTTAGGTAAAAGCAGAGCCTAATATTGCATGGAGAAGAACAATAAATAACTAACACAAATAAAACGGAGTTTGCATCAGCTAAACGAGAATGAGTAAAAGGGAACACACGTGAGCAAGTAGATAATCAAAGCTTGATCACTATGAACTAGAACAACATATTAGTAGCGTTGACAATAAGATCCAAGATAATATTTGCATGCAAGATTCAAACACTAACATCTAATGAACATAAGAACATCAAATGCTATAAGAGACAATGAATGGGACACAAAGTTCATATTTCATTAACTCCAAAATGTCTTCTCAAAAGAACACAAAGTTTCTTTCTTTGAAATAAAGCTTACACAGGAGTATTTTCTTCTCCTCTCTCCAAGTCACCCTTACAAATGAGCCCCTGACTTCCTTTTATAACCCAAAAGTTGGTTACAAAGTAGTTAGCGTTTTACATGAAAATTAAATAGGGCATCTTAAGTGACTTTGACTTTTTCAACCAACTTTATTAAAAACAACTAAAAAAGAAATCACTTAACTTATCCAAAGATTTGCCAAAAGTGAGTTTAATAACACCACTTTATAACAAAAAGCAATGGGTACATGTGGACCCCACTTAAATGACTTGGACACACACATAGACATCCTAGTCAGCAACGCACCACCTAGATCAAGACACCTAGGATCAATGCCTTATCCATTGGGCCAAGAGTCCGCCTATCCCAATCGTACATGAATGAACTCATTGACTGTGCTCCGCAATCCTCCAGATGACAAGAGAGCCGAGCTTGAAACTTGAGCAATTCATCCACCTCTCTGTTTGAGCAACATCCTGGTGTGAGCAATTTTGTCTTTATTCACATTCGCATTCACAATTACACACAATTCTCCACATGCTCTGAATACCTTCCATGATGAATTCTTCATTTGTCGTGAGACCGTAGTCATTATGCCACCCTGGCTTGTCAGAATCCAGCTCATGATCTTTCGCCATTGAGAAGATCTTCCAAGAGTTGAGATTGCAATTCACTTTGGAGCCGTTGGAGTTGAATCACCACACTATGCAGGTGTCGTAGTGCATCCATGCAAGTGATGACCAATTCAGAACAAGTGTCGAGAAAATTGTGACTCACCTTCGGTTGATATGCGATCGCAGAACCGACTTATGTCGATGTGTCCCAAGTTGGTATCGACGATGTTCTCATACTCTGAATGGAGCGTCGAGGTGGGTAGAATTCCCTGGAACCCATACCACAACATCGTTTTGTTTGAAGATGACATGATTGTGACAAAAGCGACAAAAGCTTGATTTCTAGCTATTACTTCCAGACTTTAAAACTAAACAAATCGCCTCTGAAACTGCCCTTGGAAAAATAAGCAAATCTTATTCTAAGAAGCTCTCACTAGATGAGGGAGTCTATTAAGGTACCAAAAGTTTGCGTGTCAAGGGTTTTTTCCCAAATCAAATTCTTCAATCAAATATTAAAGGTCAAAGTTGACTCTTCTAAAACTACCAGGAAAATGCAAGTGTAAAACTGCGAAAATCTCGTTTGGTTTTAGCCTGGGAAAATATCAAACGTCACCTTGGGAATCTACAACTTTGCAAGGGAGCATATGAATGTGGGGAGAATCTAAAGAAACAATCATTTCCTCTTGACGATCATCCGAGTTCAAAATATCGACTCTCAAAGTTAGTCTCCTTGACAAGCTGAAAATTGTGCGCAAGCACTAAATCAAATAAATTGTGTTTTATTTGGATCCGTGAAAAATATCAAACGAGGTGTTGTGCATTTGCAAATGAGTATGGAAGCACCTTAACATGAGTAAAATCGCAGTAATGATTGGTTTTTCACGAAAATCATTCAACTTCGAGATATCAAGCTCCAAAGTTGATTACTTCGACAAATACAAACCGCGGCAAAAAATAATAATTTTTTTAATATTATCCGGTCGCAATGGATATGTGCAGGATCGATCTTGAATTTTTTATTAATTTTCTACTTCTTTGCATTGCCAATAGCTCGAGCTTAGGCGTGGGAACTACTCTGATCTTTTGACAAATACTTTGAACTTGTAATTTTTCTTTTCGTTGGCGTTTGAATGCGTTGGATAATTATTTCTCTTTCCCTGGCATGAATTACTCCTGCTTGCTGCACGCGTGGGAATGATTTTTTTATTTGTGTGGCCTATGATGCCGGAAGAACTCCTGGTGAAGACGTGGATTCCTTCTCTTTATTAGGCGTTGGATTTTTTTATCTTTGCGCGACGTGGGCTTTCCTTCACCCTTGGCGTGAGAAATTTGCCATCTTCTGGTAATGCATGGACATCATGCATATTACCCACGTGGGTCTCACCTCCTTTGGCAGCGAATGATCTCTTTCCTTTCCCTGACACGTGGATCTTTTGCCTTCCTTAGGCCTGTGTGGAATCATGCATATTTCCTTTCTTTTTAAATACATCCTTTGCATGCGTGGCTTCTTTGTTTGATTCCTTGACTTCAAAAAAATAGCCAGCAACTCTTGCATCTGTTTACCAAGCCAAGAAGGATAGCACACAACAACAACACCATTTTTCATAGACCCCAATAATTGACCAGATGAAAGCAATTCCAAAATTGATAGCAATACCTCATAATTTTGTATTTCTATCGCATTTTCAATCAAGTATTTCTCCACCTCGGATGTCACTTTTCTCTTGTCAGTGCAAAAGCATGTATAACTGGATTGTAAGCTACATCAGATCCACGAATGTTGTAGAGCGAGGCAACCTCATCAAGTGCAATGAGGATGATGGCCTCGGCTTTCTCTTGATCAAGCTATTCTCTTAAATCATCCCACTTTTCTTGGATAGAACGCCCAGCAAATTCCAGAGGATGTATGCAGATAGGTGATGCTTCAGGCAAAGGTTGATCCCTCCAAACTTTCACCCACAAAGATCTCACCTCCTTTTGGCAGCGAATGGGCATTTGTTTGTGGATTTTTGCTTAGGCAAATGTGTTTTGGACTGCTAACTTGACCAATGGATGCGTGTGGGCTTTGAGTAAGGCGTTGGGTGCAGCTTATAACCCCTTTTTTAATCTCTCCCTTGATGTGTGGGCAGATTGCAGGTAGGTTTTGCGGGTAGGTTTTTAATTTTCAGATCTACTTACTTAGGGTTTTGCAGCGGTGTTTTCTAAGGTTTCGGTTGGAGTTTTCCAATTTTCCGTGTTGGATTTGATTCGCTATAATTTAAATATATTGTTGTCCGAATTTCAGAATATATAAAGATATTTCAGCTCCTTGTGAATTTTTGGAATTTTTAGGCGGTTTCAGAAGTTAAAATAAATAAATGAAATCAGATCCGAGAGATAAAATTTATTTATCTTTTGTTTGTTGTTCTACATATTTTTCTAAGTTATTTGAAGCTTTTGTAGTGTTAGAAATTATTATTCTGGAAAATACAAAAATTTCTTTATTTCTGCATATTGCTGTCATAAAAATCAGAAAAATCAGAATTCAGTTCGTTGTTATTTTATACATATTTTGTGAATTTCAAGTAATATCCCACAAGGAATATTTCAGTTTGATTACTTGTGATTGTGCAGATTCACACACTAACATAGGTGGAGAATTAGATGGGTTTGATCTCTCTTTGAGAGGTGGTATGTAGGCAATGCTTAGTCATCAAGGGGTGGTTGGTGTCAACACCTTTTTTAAGGTCCCTTGTGATCAAGTATACGTGATTATATTTGAACAGAGGAGCAAAAGCAAACATCACCGCACAAGATCAAAGAGCTCGCAGACATCAAAAAGCAAATTGCAAACGCAAGTGAAGAGCTTCCCAAAGTTACACGCCACAAAGCCCCTAGGGACACTACCAATAAACCCAAGAAGTGGAAATTACCATTGGTGTCCAACCTTATCAACAGCGTATCGGTAATGTTTTTCCCTCTATCTAAAGCCTTAGCACTTGATGACACTTTCCCAAGCAGTTCCAAATCTAGTCTCGCAACCTCTACGAGCAACAAATAATCAAAATTGGCTAAGTATGTCATCCTTTTATTGTTTTTTCAATTCTAAATCAACTAATTGTACTTCCATTATTCCTAAACAATTTAGATTTATTGTATTTAATGCCCTTATATCTATAATCTAAAATACCTTATATTTGATCACATTTTATGTCTCTTGGGTGTAAAATTATCAAAACATTTTAGTGAACCCGAAGTAATAGTGATGGGAACAAGCGAAGTTGCATGAGGCATTGCTAAGTGCACTCATCCTCTTGTGTTTTCAAGTTCATATCTTGTTTCATACATTAGTTACAAGTATTAATGTGTTGTTTTGATATTACTAATTAATGTTGGAATTTAATTAATCAGAATAACCCCTTGTAGCTCCCTTACATCCTTTAGTGTACCTAATTCACTAATTCTTAGATTTCACATAATCTAATAAGGGTGTAAACATTTTGGTGAACCCGACTCGTGACTTGATCTTTTCTATGCTCCTTCTCTTTGCTTTTGGTGTTGTATCTATCTTCCTATTCTATCTCATCATGTTGTTTCCAATGTTTTATGATATTCGCATCAAACTCGTAGGCCCATCCTTCTTTTTGATCCCACTAAAGGGGTTCCTAATGTTCAGTCTTATTCTACTATTGATATATTTGCCAATGCCATTTTCACTATTAACGTTGATCCTCTACAAGGTGAAGGCTCTAATAATAACCTTGATACTCACTCTCATGATCTTCCCAAAGATGAGGCACAACACTTTACACACTTCTTACAAGAGAATCCCGCTAATATTGATATTCTTTTGTATATTGCACAATGAGATCAACTTAAGCATGCTTTATCATCTCATAAAGAAACATCTACCATCCCTACATCTACAAAGTGCCTACATTCTTGGGGAACCTAACTTATCAATGTGAAATGTCTATATGTCTCTTCCTACAACCATTATGTTACTACACATCTTATACCCACTCCTAATGGTTCGCACATTTCTTCATCTAGCACACGAGCTCTTGAAACCCTAGTCATACATTACAAGCTGAAATCTTACAATTACAACAAAGCACATCCGCTTATTCTCATGCTATGGATTCTACAATCATTGCTTCATAACCACATGCACCGAAGTGGATTCTTACCCATTGCCTATTGGTTTTTTCACTACTAAACTCGCTATCTATGATAGCAAAGGGGATCCCACCAAACATAATTGATCAATTCATATAGCTTTCTTTGACTATGCCTCTCTAGACATCTTACTTACCAAGCTCTTCCCTAGAAGTCTTAAGGACTTTGCACTACGATGGTACTATGATCTCCCCAAACATTTTGGGTGCTCATGTGGTACTTTAGAAAATCAATTCTTGGCATAATTCTCTATCAGCATTGGGGACAAAGTTTCTTATGCACAAATATTTAAAACAAGACAAGGATCTAATGAACCTATTAATGGTTGTCTTACGATACAAGATCATGCTTACTAAGATCAGCAATATCTTAGCTGACAGTGAATTACAAGACCTCTTTACACAAAGCATGCTTTCTCCTTCACAAGAATCGGTCATATTCGACAAGTTTTGATCTTTTGACCATTTATGCCATACACTCAAGGAGCACGAAGCTAAGTTATTACATATGAACAAACTCAAGTATGCTGCTAGCGTTCTTTCTAATATCTCTAATGTCAAGTTTCCAAGAAAATCTACATTCAAAGGCAAGAGTAATGATACTCACATTGCTTTTAAAGACATTGTCAATGTTATTGCTCAACCAACTAAGCTCCAACTTCAGCCCGCACAACAACAATTAACTTGCTTACCATGTACCTTACACACATTGTATTGAAACAATTGCTTGAGTGTAATATCATGTCTCTCCCTCCACTGCATTTAAGGTTGATACGAGCAAGCCTCAAAGTAAAAGTTTTGATGCCAATGCTTATTGTGATTATCATAGATGTATTGGTCACCTCATTGATCGGTGTATCAAACTTCATCATGTCATTCAAGATCTTATCGATTCAAACGCCATTGAATGGGATGAGCCCACTAAATCTTCTAAGCCAACCAACGATAATGCTAAATTGAAAATCTTCAATGATCCACTTCCTAAGCATAACGACAATGACAAATCTACTTCAGAAGTGCACAACACTTATCATGTGGTACCACCACCACCCTCTTATGATCACCCTTTAGATGCAATGATGATCATTGTCACTCACACATCATCTCCTACACCACTTATCACTTTCGATGAATCTGATATAGATGACACGTTTATTTTAGATCATCTATCCATTTGTCTCTATTAATCACGTACCTATATGCAGTGTTTTGATTGATCCACATAACAAGGATAATGTTAGCTCTCTCACGTTACTTCAATCTCTTGGCATTTCCACAACAAATCTAGCATTCAATACTAATCCTCGCTACCAAATATCACCCTACCTATCACTATTGGTTCTATCACTACATCAGTTTCATTCTTAGTTGTTGCTTCTCTTAGCTCGTGTATTACGTTTAGGTCTCCCTTGGCTACATGCTCTTAGGGCTATTCCATCAATCATTCACCAATGTGTCAAGTTTATTCATGATCGATAGGTTGTTAATTAGAGGTATACCATTTGAGGCTACTCCTAGTTTTCCTAGTCATTCTTCCTACTAGATCCTATCCCTACCCCTAGTACATCTATGGACAAGTCTTTGGTTTCACACGTTGTCCCTAAGAGCTCTAACACTTCTCGGTTCTTTCCTAGGCCCGTAATTCTACATACCATCACTACCCATTCTAGTCCTCCTAGATCTCCCGATAGGCCTTGATTTCACACACAGCCTCTCTCTTTCTCTCCCTTCTAGGTCTCCCAATAGGCCTTTGTTCAGACACACTACCTCTCATGGTTCTAACTCTCATAGGTCTCCTTATAGGCCTTCGGTTCACACATTGTTTCTCACATTTCTCATTCCCATAGGATCTTGTATTAGTCCTCTAATGCACCCTCCATAGCCTCTCATCAGCCTTATAAAGTCCCAAGGTATGTCTCAGCCGCATTGGTCCTTCAATCCTCCACATAGGTCTTTTTGAAACACAAACACCACTACTAATATACCGCTTGCATTTGAGTCACATTGAGGCCCGAACCTCCATCTTCTCGCGACACTTTTCCACCTCTTCAAGAGGTTCTCATCGGATAGCCTTCATGCTACCCCTCTCTTGTGCATATCTATAAACAGTTCAAAAATACAAAAACATTCACATAGTTTCAAAATACAAAAACATTCATATATTTGCAAAAATACAAAATCAAGACTTGTACACTTAGCTTGAGTTGTTTGCACTTTACATTACACATGTTTTTTTCACTATGGCTTTGATAGATAGCATATCTCTTTACTCTTTACACACATGCATTCACATGGTATATTGAGCTTGATGTAGGACACACAAAGCGATACACGATGATAGGTGTTGGATGGCCCTTTACCCAAACTTCCTATACATTTAGGGGCATCTATTATACACTACACACATGTGTTATTGTTCTATTATAGTTCTTTCTACTTCCTCATTATGCTTGATTACATATATTGTGTACATGTTATATTTTGAGCTAACAGACTAACATGTGTCTTGTGTAGCGTTGCACCTCTTGCTTCACATGTCTCTTTTTATATTAATTATATCATTTCATCATGTTCTAACACTCTTAGTTTTTCATACATACTTGTTTGTTGTGTGTGTGTCGTTACTTGTTTATTTCACTAATTTTGGCCGAGTTCTTCTTGTCTTGTGACACCGTAGGTGTCCCATGTTTGTGGCTCTATGTATATCTTGCATGCTCTTGTTCGCTGGCCTACTGGCCTTGATTGTCTTGTGACACCATGGGTGTCCCATGTTTGTGAGCTTTATGCCTTTTGTGTGACATTGTTTGCATACTATTGACTCTAAATTCATTCATTATTACATTTGTTTCTTATACATGTCTTATTACTATTGTTGATATTATCTCTATTGTTTTTATTCGTTGGTATTATTGCACACCATGGTTGCCACCATATGCAAAACCTTCCTTTTTGCAAGTACAAGTTCTTCAAGGTGGCCACCTCCTTACATCCTACACTCTTCTACAACTTCTCATACATCTAGTGCATGGGAACACATCTATTCTTTTGAGCCAAGTGCTCAACATGGTTTTCTCACATGCCTAAAAAAGAGGGGAACTTCATCTAGGTATATTCTACACCTACAATATACACATGTAAAATTATGGGTAAACATACAAGTAAAAACAAGGTATAGGTACTCAAAATATAAGCACAAAAATCAAAAAAAGCAAAAGGTTAAAAAATGTACACCTTGGTCAAGACCGTATGTACAATCCCGACCCTCCCACATGTTTCCTCCAAGGGCAATTACATCAACTTTCTCAACAGTTTCAAATTTTCACCTACAGGTACAAGTTTTTGGCATAAATTTCAAATCCACATTCACTCAATTTAGATAGATTACATAGGGGCATGAAATACTTCACTCCTTCACCATGACACTCAATTTCTACTACGCCAAGAATTTTGGGGCATGGATCTCCTTTCTTCATCTACAATTGCAGTACATTACAATTTCTTCGGCCTCTATTAAGTTGTGCAAAGCACATGGGAAGGACATGGGGGCACTTGTTCTCTTTTCTAATGTGTGTCCTAATTTACAAAATTGGGCCTAAATCCATCTACAGTGGTGTGGTCTTTGTGGGGTTACGGAAGGTATCAAAGCGGCTAAGTTCTTCATAGGCAATCCTTCCTTTCCTCTTACATTTAAAGGGAAGATATCATAGTTGTTGAATAACTTTGATACACGATCTTCTTCCTTCACGGGTGCTTCAAGTACTTCACTCTTCTTCTATCTCTCCTTTGTTTCCATGTTGGGTTACATGCACCTAACACTCTATTTCTCCTCGCACAATTGGGGACTAATCACCCCCAATCCTTCAACAAGTTCAAGCAATGCAAATCTTCAAGTACAAGAAAAACATGGGAGCTTCTCCTCCGCAAAACAAACAAGTGTATTTCTTCCTTGTTACACATCTTCATTTAATTTTTATACAAATGCAAATCTTTCATGTTACACTTTACATTTGAGTTAAAGTTCAATTTTTATTATGGACATTAACTACACTCTATGTTGTAGGTTTCATCACCATGAAGCATGCCAACACCAAGCACAACAGTCCTTACAAAATAAACTCCAAGCGAAGACAAAGTGTGTCTACACACTCATGTATCTTTTCCTTTAAGCATGTAATTTTCATTTCATACTTAAAGGGGGCAAATGTAGACACTCAAATTTGGTAATTTACTCTTTGACACTGTTGGTTTTGACAATGCACTCTTGCTAAGATATAAACACAATCTTTCCATTCTCACTTACACATTTTGAGGTCTCTTGTTTAGCTTGTTTATCCTTACACATTGATATGCCAACACATTCTAAGAGTACAATACAAAAATCCATATACTAAGTTAGCTTGACTAGGAGATACAAACTTCATTTAGCATCTTTTTCATCCCTGGTCAAGGCCATACAATTTGGTCAAGAATTTATATCCAATCTTGAACTATCTGTAAGGTTTTGCACCAATATATCCTCTATCTTTGCTTTCAATTCCAAATTCTTCGATGGGTCCTTTACTCCCTTTGGGTTGGCCTTTCTTCGATAATTCATCTTGGAACCCTATATAAGCAAGCTAACACTACATTTGCTAACATTGAAATCCTATGGCACTACATGATACACTCCCTTCCAACACTTGCAAAAGGCACCAAAGGATCCCTAAATCTCTCAAACGCACATTTATAGTCATCAGGACAGTAATATCTACAGGTTTAAAGCTTCTTACCAGGTCAAGTCATCAGTCTCTCATCCACAAGCACTCAAACATCTCTTCTCCAAGTATTTTAGCAAGAGCCAAACTCAACTCAAGCATTGTCAAAGTTATCAAATCTAGTTGCATTCATTCAGATATCACATGCTAGGTGGAGAACGATGTGCGGTTTGAGGCCTCTTCGGAGTAGTGCCAACGTTGGCGGTGCACGAGGGTGCCACAACCCAACTAATGTTTGTTTTGCAAGGTTTCCCATCCATGGCTAGGGTTTGAGATCATGTTCAAAATATTCAAAGATTTTCGCAACATGAGTGACAACTAGGGTTTAACAACGACAAACATTTCCAAGCAGCAACAAGTTGCTTAGGAAGCCACAAAGCCAGAAACCAAGCAAGTCCAAGACCATACAGACAGTCCTAACAGAGTTGTACGGTCCTGCCACAAGGTAGTTTCTAGTCTCAGTTCCCAGAATGAAGCATCACCAAGTTCAGATCTCCCTATTTCAAGAATGTGCACTTCCAGAACCTCCCAGATCCATCTGTAATCAGCTAAGTGCACTCATCCTCTTGTGTTTTCAAGTTTCTATCTTGTTTCATACATTAGTTAAAAGCATTAATGTGTTGTTCGATATTACATAATTAATATTGGAAGTTAATTAATCAAAATAACCCCCTCTAGCTCCCCTTACATCTTTTAGTGTACATAATTCACTAATTCTTAGATTTCATATAATCTAATAAGGGTGTAAACAAATCTATGCACAAACTTTACTATTTTCTAAACTGAAGAATGATGGCACTATAGCAATGATCATACTTTCTCCATTTCAAAACGGGTTAACTTGGGGCAGTCTGGTAGTGTGACCTTAGGCACCGCCATTCTCTGTGGCAGTTTGGGCATTCACCCTTATTATCTCACCTTTCAACAGCTACATATTCCACGGCATGTTCACCCCATGGCACTCTCAAATCACGTTCAACATGTGGCAGCTTGATTAGCATACCATCAAGTGTATATGTTCCTTAGCTCCTCTTGTAATTTCAATCTTTTCAATGGTTCATACTATTTCAGATTTCTTATCATGAGAAGACATTGGTCTACACATGTTTTCTTGTAGATTCCACATGCAGCAAATGACACATTCCAGCTAAACCTATCAACACCAAGTGCGGTTATGACAGGTAATAAATTTGTTTTATCCTTTTAATTTAGCATTTTCAATACTAGATTAAAAGGGGGCATTTATAGACACCTAAATTTGGTCTTTGACACTGCAAAATCAATTTTGACACACTTGGAAATTCAAATATATCCGACTCTTGAGCGCACTTTCCCGTATCCATTTACCCAACCATTTTCTCAACCACCTCTTTATTCTAGTTATACTTATTCAAAATCAGCTTAGTCTATGCAAAAACACCTTCAAAACCTAGAATGACATTCTTTGAGTCTCAAATCCACATTTACACTCCGGGACATTACCAGAGACTTGAACAAAGTGTCATTCAGGTGTCTAACCTTGTTGGCAAAGTGGTATCCATTGACTTTTAACCGCTAGTTTTCAAATTGGACAACCTCCATTAGGTCGGCTTAGTCACGTTTCATCGGTCAGCTTTGTTAGGAATTTAACAAAGAGTCACCAATATATGCAAATCATCCCTAAGTTCATAACACACCCGAAACACCTCTTACCTCTCACATAACTTGGAGATCATTACACAAAGGCTCATACACATTTTAAATCTTCAAGGAGCAACCCTAGAGCAGTCCCTTAGGTTAAATCTAAATATATGAGGTCGAAGTAGCATGGTGCCAAGTGTCAAAGTTCAAAAATGGGACTACGTCTAAATTATTAATGATTGTGCACATCCACACGCTCAAATAGGTGGGATAACTACATGGGTTTGAGCCATCTTTGTAGAAGTGGTACATAGGCAATGGTCAGCAATCAAAGGGTGGTTATGGTCTGTCCAACCCAAAATGCTAACCTCCTTTTAAGGTCTCTTGTGATCAAGAACACGTGATTAGGGTTTGGCAAAGAAAAACAAAAATGAGCTTCATCGCATAGAATTGAAGACATCGCGAACATCAAAAAGTATATTGCAAACACATGTGAAGGACTCTCAGAAGTGATAGGCCGCAAAGCTCCTAGGGACACTACCAATAAACCCAAATAGTGGCAGTTACCAAAGGTGTCCAACCTTATCAGCAGCATCCAAGCTGGTTTTCTGCCACTATTTGACACCTGAGTGCTTGCCAACACTTGCCCTGAGCAGTTCTAAATCAAATGGCAGCCTCTATGAGCAACAAACAATCAGAATCAGCCAAGTAGCTCATCCTTCTATTGTTTTGTCAATTCTAATTTGAGTAATTGCACTTCCATTAATCCTAAACAATTCAGATTTTTTATATTTAAGGCCCTTATTTCTGTAACCTGAATTAGCTCGATTTTTATAACCTTCATATCTCTTAGGTATAAAATAATCAAAACAGTTGTATAACCCCATGATTTATCAGCTAAGTTCTAGGGTTGTCCTCTACAACATCATCTTTGGCCCTGTTGTGTGGATCGAGATATTTCCCCATCATTACCAAAAATTAGGGACAATTTTATCCAATATGAGAGGAAATGACAAGACACAATAAGTGTTTCTTTAATTTAAAAGTTAATCAGCTTAGTTAAGTACTAAATATTAATATTAAACGTTGGTGATCAGCTCTTATGTTTTCAGATTAGTCAAAAGTCATAATGATAATATCAATGTAATAAACATAGTTTTGTTTTGGAAACCTAAATCTTTAAAAAAGTAGGTCACGAAAGATAGTGTTCTCTCCAGATATTACTCTTCAAGAAATACACACCTGCTTATTCCTTGCAAGATCTTAGTGTTCTTTTCCCTAAGCAAGGTTACCCTTTCCACCTTTCAGGTAAGACATAGTAGCTTGCCCTTCGAGATAAGAGACATCCAGCCACTCCAGATCAGTGGTGGAGCCCCAATTGAGCTATATCCAAATGAGTTGGGTAGCAATGAATTTTCATGGCACTGACCATGTTGTTAATCAGCCCTGTAGAGCTTTGATGATGGTCATAACCCTTTTCCCTATGACACAAGGCTGACAAGAAAAAGCTTAATCGCCGGATATCTATATTGCAGGATAAAGATTCAAGAATGCAATAAACACTAACGCCTTGGCTAAAATTGTTCCTAACAGGGTTTGACAGATGCAAACAGTAACATAGGCCATTCTGCATGAACACTGCACAATGAAATAGGTGCATGCACCTCCATCATAATGTCGGGAGTTTAGAATAGTGACAACTGACAACCGACAACTTGATATTACCCTAATATCATCCCATAATACAACAGGAAGCATGGATCATAAGGAAGCACAAAAGCCTGTGATCATAATGAGCTATGGAAACCAAGAGTGTGAATGGATGATGTTGAAAATGAAAAAAGTTACATATAGATGTAAAGAAAAACATGCAAGATGAATTTTGCATATGTGCAGCATCAATCTGTATGATGATGATAATTATGGGTTGCAACAATCTGTAACAAACTGACTAATTGGTATCATTATTATCATTTTGATATTGGCATTGGGAACAAAGACGAGCACAAGTTATTGTAAAACAGAGGACGTAATTGCAACAAAAATACAAAACAAAGATGCTCTCATTTTCATAGAACAAATGATGAGTGGATAAACCACCATGAATGAACCAAACTCCTCCTTGACCCTCCCTCCCTATATATAGATGGGGAGATGGGGCGAGGGAAAAGCTTAGCTCAGCCAACTGGGGGCGGTGCGAAGATAAAAGGCCAGGCCGGCATAGGCCGCCCAGATAGGTATATAGGGCTAGGGCCGCCGGGGTTGGGTTGAGGAAATGTTACTCTTTAATTTCTAACGGTTGAATAGTTTGCTTCAGATACAACCTAGCATATGGCACTTTATAGTGTGTCCTTTAGGCAAACAGGAATTCTACTACAAGATGCTCCACAAGTCGATTCATCTTCTACTGGTTATAGTATATTTATTTGATTATATTCTGCTAGCAGAAGCTTATACTATAGGTTTTCTTCGAAAAATGTGCCTCTTACACAATGGAATAATTCATTTCTGTTTACAAGTCTTTAGGAGCCCATTTCTGTTGAGCATTTTCTGGGAAGTCCCTTTCTGTTTACCATTTTCTGGCAAGGAACATTACAATAGCAAAGGCCATCAATGATTCAGATAATCACCTCCAGGCAGCAATATATAAGGCTTGATTGAATGGTTTGGATGCTTCACTTCTTGCTCTTCACCTTTAGGCACTTGGCCGATAGGAAGAGTAAGTCAAGGCTTTCCTTCTCCCGATGACTAGGGATGAAGATCGAGTGCATGCATAAATTAATCCAATCCCACTGCTGGCTTAATCCCACCCACGATGGTGTGTAAACAAGATGGTGATTCAGCTTGATCTTCAGCATACATTACTGCTTCCTTCAGTCACTTTGAGCTTTATTCGGCTCTTCACCTTGTGAAAAATAATTTGAAAACAAGAAGTATCAGATGAGTGACTAAAGAGAGTTCCTGAGCTACGGGTGTGGGTGTATGAACCTATGACGAAAGGTTCTGAATGAGTGAAAGCTGACTTCAGGTCGAGAAGAATAAATGACCCACCTCTGATCAGGCATCAGGATTATCTATAGTCTCTCCACTCGCAACCATCACTAATTGTAAAAACAAAAACTCCCAAAGAATCAACACAAATCAAGAAATCTAAAATAAAAAGGATTTCTTTTTTCATACCACTGTAGACCATTTTGGAACAAGATGCATTATCCGATCAACATCCAAGCGTGGACCTGATACAGAAAATAAACAACTCAAACAATCAAATAACTACTAACATTTACTTAACAGAAAGTACTTATATCCATCACCCAAATTAAAGAAAGGAAATAGGCTATCTAATTAGTAAGCAGCTTTTGGTACTCATAGTAAATAAATATGCATCTGCTATAATGCAACTGAGATAAGAGCAATTTCAGAAAGGACACCACTTATGTCGTTGTCCTAGCTGAAATCTGCATGGCTACTGAATTAATCAATAATTGTGCCATCTCTGCTCATTTTACAGCTGCTAAGAATGTGACACTAGAATCCAACCCATATTTAAATTCTTAAAGCATTATTTGTGTGATGAAATCTGCATGGCTACTGAATGAATCGATAATTGTCACATTGTGTCATCTCTATTCATTTTACAGCTGCTCAGGATATGCCACTTGAATCCAACCCATATTTAAATTCTTAAAGCATTTTTGTGCGAATTGACACCATCAATAGTGAAAGTTTTAGGATAAAGGGATACAAAAAAATAACTATGTTTTGGACTAAGAAAAACACACCACTGTGTGAGGTTGCGCTTCCAGGATACAATTGTTCTCCAACTTGTCCAGGGTGCTTTGGAAGAGAGACACTCTGTATAGTATTTCTGAGATAAAAATAATTGATATAAATACTTTCTTAGTATCTTTTGTTATAAATTCACATTCAACATGCCCATATTCTAAAAGAAAATAATTGATATAAATACTTTTTCTAGTATCCTTTGTTACAGAAGTACGTTAACCATGCCTATATTATTGCTCCATTGTACAAGCATCATATACTCGTATTTCATTATCATACTATTACAGGGTTCAAGAATAACTTGTGAGGTTCAGAATACCAACCTAACACAGTCAAGAAGCATTTATATTACATTGCATGGGTCACTTTGACCCTCGAGCACTGCAACAAGGACAATGCTAGCAGCCGATCGCACTCTTGCATCTGAAGAGTAGACAAATCATATAAGTGCAGGTAGCACAAACGAAGGTTCTTCACAAAAATGAGGAATATATTAGTTTGGCTTCATGAAGCAAGTTTTGTAAAATCAATGACAACTATGAGATCATTAAAAATCAAACCACTCAACAAACGATTTACATTTGAGAAACTATTTCAAACCTTTAAACTGTTACCCGTTAAACCCGATATTCTTAATTCTTTTTACAAAGATAAAGCAAGCATTTAATGTCAAAATACAGAAGTGACAAGCCTCAAGTGCAGACCAAGTTGTGCAAAAAGTTTTGAAGCCTGTACACGATTCGTGAGCTCTTCATCACCAAGTCTATCCAGCAAATGCTTTGCAATGTTCTGGCTGTAAACAACTTATATATTAGGTCTCCAATAATGGAAAGCAATGCTGGCAACATAAATATAATTAAATATCAAAACAGCCTAAACATGTATCCATGTGAGAATCAAACAAGCTTTGCTTAAGTATGTAAGTTTGTTGATTACCTTAGGGAAGAAGCAAGTGCATGTCCTGACTCTGAACATATAACCATCAATTCTGAAATAACATCAAGAGCATTCCTCCTGTGATTAGGATTGTCAGAGTCCAAACGTGCAAAGAGCTCCTTAAGTCCTTCAGCATTAGGATTTCTAGAAGGCCAAAACAATTGAAGGAATAAGACTCTTGACACACTCAAGGTTTTAACCTAACAATGCACAAAAACAGAAAAATCTGATCTAAGTGAAATAGGCACAAGTTGATGCCAATTAACAGAAGGATACATTGAAAAATATTCAGCAATAAGCAACACCACAGCCCTTGCAGTAGAGTCTCGTTCATCCAAAAGCTCTATAAGTAGAGAAGTTACTGTTTCCATTCGTCCAAAACCAGATTCACTGTTCCCTGGAAAAGCAGTGGATGACCTGAATATAATTAACCTTAAGATGTGGACGGCTAGATCTGTTAAATCTCCATCTTTATGACGAATCTGAAACAAAAGACAGAACAATGTGGATTCAGCAATGGTTCTTAGAAAGCATGTGTGTATATTAACTAGGTTGCCAAGAAACGGGTAAGGGTACAGGTTTGAAATGCAGAAACACCGAATTTTTAAAACACCCTTCGGTATGAAACGGCATGAAACGGCACAAAAATATATATATATATATATATATATCATAACCCACATTTTTGTCCATAATCAGATAAACACTTAAATACTGTAATGTCCTCAATTGTGAGCAAATAGCCTAGGAGGTTTTTCATTCGTCTTAGCCTTGGACATACCCAAGGTGCTAACGACGCTAGAGGCCATTGGGTATGGGTGACTCTTACTACCTTGCTTATTTGTTATATTTTTGCATTGACATGAGTATTGAGTGGCTTGGTGGGAAAATGTTATGTTTTTTCATTAAGAGGGGGACTTGTGGCACTTCAATGTTATAATCTTTCATTGGGGTCACTTAAGTACCTATGGCGATCGGGAGGGGAAAAATAACTTAAGTTACTTTATGTTTTTGTGGTTCTCTCTAGAAGGGGTAGATTGGGGTCTTTTTGGGCCTCTTGTTGCTTGGGGAAATTACAAAAGGAGTATGGGGGAGTAATAGAGCTCATTCTTGCACACTCACATATTTTCTTATTGAGCAACTGCTGTTTGCAATCTTCTTGATGGTGGAGTAAGATGCCCCAGAACCCTAGCTTCGGTGGTGAGAGATTCATTCTCGGCTAGTAGGACACTCTTCGGTGGTGAAAGATCCACCCTAGTTTGTCATTTTAAAACTGATTCAGGGTTGTTATTCAGAGATATTTTTCAGAAATTCCAGAGAAGGGTTTGGAGGGTTTCACGGACTTTTCATGGAGAAAAATCTAAGGGTTTTAGATCAGATTTGTGGCAGCATTCAAAGCAGGGTTTGGCACCACTTTTGGAGACATTTTCGAGAGTTTTTGGCCTATTCCTTAGGGTGACGTCACCCTTAGGGATTTTGCAGCAATTTTTGGAGGGGTTTCGAGCTGATATTGTTAAGCACAAGATAATACTGAGAGGGGGTGAATCAGTATTATGATATTTTTTAAATTTAACACTTAATCTCATAACCGTAATCACAATTAATCAATTTCACAGTGAATATATCAAAGCAATCAATAAATGCAAAGCAAACCAACACAATGCAAATAGACACAGATTTACGTGGAAACCCTTTCGGGAGAAAACCACGGAGAAAATCTTCTTTATTATATTTCTCAAATGTTTGTAGGCACCAACCTACAGGAGCACCAACCCCTTTTTGCTAAGCACCAACTCAACAAGAGACACCGATCTCTTCGAATATGAAGGCACCAACCTTCCTTGCGAAAAACAAACACTTTTTTATCTTCTACGTTGTTGTTGTTTCAACTGTTGCTCAGGATATTCTTCTTATTTATTTCAGTCCCTTCACATATATAAATCGCTGCAACTCTTCATTAAAAATAAATTTGCCCTTCACTCTTTTTCAATTTCATATTCTGCTCTTCTTCTCTCCCTTAAACTTGAATGAAGAATCACTCAAATTGCTTGCTTATTACAATCAATCCTCTCTCCTTTTATAACCACTTCACATCTCTTCGAAAAGAGAGACACGCCTTTTCATTAAGGTCGGCATTAAGGATAATCTTTGTTTATTTAACTTGCTTCTTTAAGCCAAATTGCAGCCCCCTTTATTTAATATAATTTATAATAAATACAATGTTATATACTCCATTAAATGTGCTGGCCCTTCCTTTAATAAAATCACTGTCATCATTAAATCTTCTTTTTCACCATAAAACATGACATATGGACACCTTAAAATGTTGATCTCTCTCCTATGTATAGCTGTGTATATCTCACTTATACCATGATAATCCTTATGCAAAAACGCTTCTTTTCATGTATTTAAACTTTCTTTTTCTGACCTTCTATACTTCTGGTTATTTCCGTTACTTTTTACCATTTCCGTCAACATCCGTCAACAGTTCCCTCAACTTCCATTACACGATTCCGTTAACCAAATACATCAATGATTAAGCCTTTCACATCAATAACAATATTTCCAACAGATATTTCCATATCTTAAGGTTGGGCTTTCATTTATATTATTTGTAGATGTTATTTCCAAATTTTCAGAATTTTATCACTTGTATTTGCAAAGTTATGAATTTTTGAGGATTTCAAGCTGCCTAGGACTTTCTGAAATTTTCTGGCAGTTATACAATATTCAAAAAATTCTAAAAATATTTTTTTAGTGTTTGTTATCATTGTCGCAAACTCTCTGTAAAATTTCATGTGTTTTGAGCAAGTATTCTATGAGATATAAATTAAAATCAGCTCGCTGCCCTAGCTGGTTATTTTCTGCAAAAAATCAAAAAAAAAAATATTTGCTGCAATTTCTATATATTTTGCACATTTTTGAGTGGTATCTCACAAGGTATATTTCGGTGGTATCAAAGTTGTTCCTCTAGCTTGTTGGGTTGAAAAGATGGGTGACGGTGAAGATATGGGTGTTGATCGATGAAACAATTCACCAACATGGTGAAGCAGCACGAAACTACTAATCTCTATTTGAGCCAGCTAACTGAGAGATTAGCACAAGGTAGGATTGAGACTCAGGCAGATAGAGGGGAAACTAGCAATATGGGGCAGCGGGTCCATAGAGGTGAAACTAGAAATTCAGGGCAGCGGTCTCCCCATACTTCTACCAGGCATTTGGGACTTCACGAACCCTCGTTCTTGAAGGATCCAAAAGTTTCACAAGTAAGGCAGCCAACAGAAGTGTTAGATGAAGAGTCTTGTTGGGAAAGGTACCAATCATTGAGCGAGGGATTCAGAGATAACATGCCTTTCACAGAGTACTGCAAAATGAAGATTGGTAGCAAACCCAAGAGAGATCATCAGCCACAGGTACTTGATTAACAGAGGAAATTGAGACAAATCACCATTCCAAACTTCGATGGTTCTAAGAAGTGTACCCGCGATCCTGGATTGAAGTTGAAGACATACTTTGAATTGAATCCCATGCACGAAGAGGATGCAATTAAGTTTGCAATCATAGACCTTGAGGGGATGCACATAATTGGTAGCATCATGGACTTATTACGCAAGGGCACATGCATATGATACTTATGCAGAGTTCACACTGAGAGGTGATGAGCAGATTTGACAAGAGGAACCCGACGGGCATTTTGAGGAGTTGACTCATTTGAGGCATGCATATTTTGAGAGATTATCAATGATGGTTCCCGATGTTTCGTAGATGAGGCTGACCTCACTTTTCATAACAGAGTTTGATTGGATGCTCTAGTTGGATTTGTGAAGGCATTTGAGCCTTCTTCTTTGCATGAGGCTATTCGGAGTGCACAGGATTTGGAGTTAGCCACTCCACGGTTGAGGTTTCCACCTCGAGTTCAAAGAAAAGGAACCTCCATCTAGACCGAATGAGCTTCAACAGAAGAAGCCTATACCTAGGCAGGAGGTGGCTAAGAAGCCAGTCATTTCCCGAGAGCTTAGGGATGAGTTGAGGCGAAAGAAACTATGTTTTGATTACCATACACCTTGGGCTCCAGGGCATGATTGCACATAAAAAGGGAAGGCCCAATTCATTGAGGTCTTCGAGGAGAGTGAGGGTGATAGAGGTGAGGAGTTAGAGACCCACGAGATGGATGATGGAGATGGAGTTGTGTTGGACAATGCAGATGTGGAGCAAGAGGAGGAGACTTTTCCTCGGAGATTATAGCCACATTGTCTAGTACTCCGATGTATAAGGCATTCAAGGTTAGAGGAGTTATGCAGTGGTCACGAGTTGTGGTACTCAATACTAGTGGGGCTACCCACAACTTTATTGATGCATCGTTGGTCGAGAGACGAGGTTTCTTGTGAAGGACTTTGAGGGCTTCAACATTGTTGTAGCCAATGGGAGTATATGAGATGCACACAGAGAGTTTCACGGTTGAGCATCACCATGGGTAAGTACACGCACGATTCATCGATGATTTTCACATTTTTGGTATGGGAGTGACCATCATAGTGTTGGAAGTGCGGTGGCTTCACTCTCTACGTGAGTTTCGGACTAACTTTTAGACGATGGAGCTAAACTTGAAGTCCGAGGCGAAATGTGATCTTGAGGAGATTATCTCTGGGAGCACCTAGAGTGGTTGCGGTGAGGGGATGGAGAGGACTTTCCAGCATGATGAGGGGTTTTACTACTACAGGCCGATGTGGAATTGATGGATATGGGTGTGACCAATAGTGTTGCACAGGAAACGGTTACGGAGATCGGGATTACAGGTTCGGATCACCCGAGCTCATCCTTGTGTTGGTTATATGAGGTTTGATAATCTGGAGATCTCACCTGCTTGTTGAGTACTCCAAGAACCGACACACTTGTGAGATTCTGGATGGTCACACACAGGAGGATGACAACTACAGATTGGAGGATGAGATGATCCTCTATCAGGGCAAATTATACCTTGTGCGATTCATGGTTGAGGATGGAGTTCTTGCGATATGTGCATTATTCTTCTGCGACTAGACACTTGAGCTTCGATGAGACCTACAAGTTCATATGGGAGAGGTTCAGATGGCATGGGTTGAGGGAGGATATCCTCAACTTTATACAGGCATGTACGGTTTGTCACTATGACAAGTCGGAGCTTACTTGGTTCATCATTTTTGAGTCGACATGGGATAGCACTCCTATGTATTTTACTGCTTCTATGCCCGGTGAGCACTTCACCCACGTGCTAGTCAATGGAGGGACGGAATTGACTCATGGTTATTCAGTAGGTTCACATTCAACACAGGAGGTGGACTATGTGGAGCTGATATTGTCGGTTGACCGTCTACTGGAGTCTTGGGACTTTTCCCCACGGGACACATTGAGATACATTATGAGGAGCCTTGCTCTCACACGAGTGCAGGTCATGTGGGAGAGTTAGCACAGTTTGTGCGTATATAGGTTATTTCAAATGTTGATTTAGGGGATTCTATAGGATTCAGAGTGGACTTTCATACCCAAGAGTTGACTGGAGAGGCAATGAGTGATCACATGATGACAGTCGTGCATTGGCGAGATGGATTGACAGATTGGCAATTTCGGTGTGGGTACCAAAGTGGAGAGTCGGTGTGGGCATCATACTACTTCGGTGCATAGGAGTGTTCTTTACACGGCATGGAGAGCATGATGACTACATGGGGTGTCTTGGTTACTTCACATCACACCGATCATTACTTGACTGCAGGGTGAGGTGGAGAAACCTACTTTGTGGTATTCAATTTCTACATCATGGCAGGATAATGCTTGGGGTCAAGCATTTCTCGGGAGGGGAGGACTGTAATGTCCCCAATTCCGAGCAGATAGCCTAGGAGGGTTAACGACACTAGAGGCTATTGGGTATGGATGACTATTACCACCTTGCTTATTTGTTATATTTTTGCGTTGACATGAGTATTAAGTGGCTTGGTGGGAACAAATGTTATGTTTTGTCGTTAAGGGGGGACTCATGGCACTTTAATGTTATAATCTTTCGTTGGGGGTCACTTAAGTCCCTATGGCGACTAGGAGGGGAAAAGTAACTTAAGTTACTTTATGTTTTTGTGGTTCTCCCTAGAAGGGGTCGATTGGGGTCTTTTTGGGCCTCTTGTTGCTTGGGGAAATTATAAAAGGAGTATGGGGGAGTAATAGAGCTCATTCTTGCACACTCACATATTTTCTTATTGAGCAACTATTGTTTGCAATCTTCTTACTTGTGGAGTAAGATCCCCAGAACCCTAGCTTCGGTGGTGAGAGATCCATTCCTAGCTAGTAAGACACTCTTCGGTGGTGAAAGATCCACCCTAGTTTGTCATTTTGGAGTTGATTCAAGATTGTTATTCAGAGATATTTTTCAGAAAGTCCAGAGAAGGGTTTGTAGGATTTTCAGAGACTTTTTGTGGAGAAAAAACAAGAGGTTTCAAATCAGCTTTGTGGCAGCGTTCAGAGCAAGGTTTGGTGCCACTTTTGGAGACATTTTCGAGAGTTTGTAGCCTCTTCCTTAGGGTGACGTCACCCTTAGGGATTTTGCAGCAATTTTTGGAGGGGTTTCAGGCTGATATTTCTAGATCTAGAGGTTGGGCTTTCATTTATATTATTTGTAGATGTTATTTCCAAATTTTCAGAATTTTATCACTTGTATTTGCAAAGTTATTAATTTTTGAAGATTTCCAACTGTCTAGGGCTTTCTGAAATTTTCTGGCAGTTATATATTATTCAAAAAATTCCAAAAATATTTTTCTAGTGTTTGTTATCATTGTTGCAAGCTCTTTGTAAAATTTCATGTGTTTTGAGAAAGTATTTTGTGAGATATCAATTAAAATCAGTTTGCTGCCCTAGCTGGTTATTTCCTGCAAAAATTAGAAATTTTTAGTTGCTGCAATTTCTATATATTTTGTGCATTTTGGAGTGGTATCCCACAAGGGATATTTCAAATACATCTATATAGGAAGATGGACCATATGGGGATCTTGTTTGGCTATTGCAGAAATTAAATTTACTCCTCTAAACCCACCTTCATACCCTAGACCTATACAATTCTTTTGCTGGAAAAAGAAGAGCACAAGTGAATAAGAGCTTAGTTCACATAGACATTCTTGTGAGAGGCTAATGGGCTGTACCAGTTACTGTGTGTGATGGAAGAATAGGCAAGTTGTGTAATAAAAGCAAGGTTGAAGACAAATACACAAAATCCAATGTGCATCTATACAGAAGATAGATAACAAAACAATTACATCTATATAGGGCGATAGACTACATAGGGATCTTGTTTGGCTATTGCAGAAATCAAATTTACTCCTCTAAACCTACCTTCATACCCCAAACCTGTACTCCTAAAAAAAAATTCGAGTGTTTTTTTTCAGCATTTAAAAATGAAGAATAGCTCTTAAACGGCCCAGGACTATGTCACATTTTCAAGACATATTTGTCTTGTTCTAGGACCCATACCTTGTACGTTCATACACAAGTATGGGAGCCCGTATGGCATTTCGAGGATCCCATATATATATATATATATATATATATATATATATATAGGAGAGAGAGAGAGAGAGAGAGCTAAGAAATTTGACTCTTCGGATTCAGCAAAATGACACAAGCATCGCTTTGCTTTAGCCTTGAACAAGATATGAGTTTATGCAGATGTCTATCACCAAAAAGAAAGTGTGGTCCATAGACATTAAATCGAAAAATGAATGTTTGAGATCAATTTCAACAAAAATCATTCTTGGGGCATTGTGAAATTTCCAAATTATCATAGCATGACTTATAAGGGTACCTCAAACATCAACAATTGTAACTTACCCTAAAGGCAATCAACCAAAACTTCCCCACATTGTTGCCCTTAACGTATAAAAATAAATTAAGAATTTTTTTCATGATGCCCCGAGAAAACCACACAATATACATTAAGAACAACAGATGAAAGAAAATGGATATAACCATCCGTGGATGAAAAATAAGTGAATGATGCATCTATACATAAGATACACCAAAGGAGTGCATACAACATCTAGCATCTAAACCAAGTGGTAATAAAGGAAAAATAGAGAATGCTCATATTGCATATGTAATTATACAATATGTGACCAAAGGTGGACACCAAAGGATAAAGCATCTGCAATCTCATGCAACGGAAATAAGAAATTGTATTGTAAAACGTAATATATCTGTAAAGGAATATAATAACTAATTGTGAGCACAGAAAATCTAACTAAAATGAAAGACAAGCAAAATACAGCAAACCTTCCAGTCAATTCTTCCTTGCAAACCTCGATGATAAGGTTGTAAGAAGCTTTGAGCTTGTGTAACCTTGTAAATAGTTGATTGTGGGTGCTCTTGAAAGTGACCTCCAAATGGGGATTTGACAATGCTACGAGCAGAGATTTGGCTTGGATATAGCTTCCAATATGCAGATATTGGAAAGCAAATTAGCAAAGTAATTGTACACAAAATCCAAGAGGAGTCAAAGAGGATTTTCAAAGGGATAAGTTTGCTTTTTTATAGAGGCTAAGTAGTGGTTGGAAGTGGTTACATGTGGTTGAATGCACATGCTAAAAATAGCACTTGAGGGAGGTTAAACAGTTCATGAATTTATTCCCATGAGGGGTAGTAAATAAATTCAGTTGCAGAAGTTGCATCCGGAAAGGTGGTTGTATGTGCAATTCAATTTCCCCACCTTTCTAGGATTCTAGAAGTGCAGTTGATTGAACTGGTGAAGTGGAGTCCAAGTGGAGTCAACTAGGATAGTGAAGTGGGTTGACTAGGAAAATAGGTGTATTTTCCTAATTAATTAATTTAATTAGCTACAATGTGCAAGATAACTAATTAATCATTTATTTCATAAATAAAAATTAAGCTAGCTAAGGTGCATTAGCGATTAATTTAATTAATTAATTGGATAAATCAAACGTAAAGGGATATGAACGGGATGTGAACTGCAATAATATTGGGAACAAGTGTGTGATTTTAGGGTGTCTACATTAAACAAAAGAAGATTGAAAGAACTATGTTGCCCTGTCATTAATCAACGCTTTTCGGTGCTTCACTATGTTCTTTTAAAGTGTTTTGGATGAGGATGTGATGAATCAAAACTTTTCCCCTAATATTTTGGAGCATTGGGTCACACTCTTACAAACACAAAAACAATTCAAATGTCAGTTTATAAATCCGTGGTGACTTGCTTCTTGCTTTGTGCCCAAATTTGTTGTCAAAAACATTCAAAACTCAATGTAAGCAGTATATTCATTAAAACTTCAAAATCATTGTATTTGATACGATTTTGAGACAATGTTTAAGTGCTTTTTTAATGTGGGTACCCCCAAGCACTAAAAATGTAATATTAGTGTAAGCCACTTGATATTTAATGATTAGCTAGAGGTTAAATTAATTTTTGACACCGACTGATAAGGAAGATATTACTGCTATTCATTAATCACTAACTCATTTTAAAATCATCAATGATCTTTTCATGGGATAGGAGGCTTTATTATAGAGTTGGCCTGTAACTGTAACTTTAAGGACAATTATCATAACATCTTACAAGAGTGTCACTCAAATACGGCCATTTAAATATGACTGTCATTTGATCCTAACATGACTCTATTATCGTAACTCTTAGACATGATTTTAGAAACTATGGATAGGAAAGCCTAGTCAATTATTTATATTCCTAACTATGTAGTAATTGAATATGTAAATTGTTGTTGCAACCCAATGTATATGCAAAGTTCATTTCATTTTATTTTCCGAAGAGGCGATTACTAAATGCTCAAAGTGGTGTGCTATGTAGATGCTCTGAAAACTCTAAAGTTGGACAATAGCCATTAATCGCTATAATGTCAAATGCAATAAATTTTATCCAAATAGAATAGCAATTGATATGTAACTGAAGAGGTTAAAGGGTACAACCTCTAATTAGATAAAGGGAAACAATAAGGCTCACACAGGAATAATACACAATATACTGTACTCTGTATTAAAATTCTCTAATCGTCCTTACATTGGAACCGGAGGCTCTAGCATTGAGTTAGCATTGTAACTGCTACTTTATGGATAATTATCCATGACAGGTTCTAAGAATATCACTCACATAAGGCTACTAAGTTACTAACTTTAGGGACAAGCATTTGACATGTAGCCAATATTATCCACAAAAGACGATCATTGATGATTAAAAAATACATAAGAATTACTGAATATAAAATACCGAGGGTCATATATGCAAAGGTACATGACTATTTTATCAGTAATCAATTAATAATATAATATACTACGGTAAAAGATCTGAAGGTGTTCCCTCAATCTTTGACACTTCATGTTGAGTATGAATTGTAGTCAGCATCACAATATGATTTATAACTGTTAATTATTAACTATAATAAAAATTACATAATAACATGAATCGCCCAATCGTGATCATCCTCTGCCACTTCTGCAATTAATTCTTTCAAAAACATTTATCCTAGAAACACTGTGCTATGATCCTAGAATGCATATGCTAAAAACACTTGAGAACTCCTACAACAAAGAATGCACGTGATGAAACCATGTGGCAACATTCCGTTGCACGGAGCTCAAAAGAGCAAAGCAAAACTCAATATACAAGAGCATCCCTCTATGAAATGGCATATCAACACGTGGCATAATCTCATGAGTGTGAAACACGAAGATAATAATTTCTAAAAATTGCACAAAATGAATAAAAATGCAGCAAATAAAAATTCTGATTTTTGCAAAAATAAACCAGCTAGGGCAGCGAGCTGATTTTAATTGATAACTCACAAAATACTTGCCCAAATCACACGGAATTATATAGGGAGCTTGCAATAATGATAACAAACACTAGGAAAATATTTTTGGAATTTTCTGAATTGTTTATGAATGCCAATAATTTTTAGAAAGCCCTAAACTACTGGAAACTTCAAAATTCATAACTTTGCAAATACAATTGATAAAAATCTGAAAATCTGGGAATAACATCTACAAATGATATGGATGAGAACTAAACCACCAGATTTGGAAATAACAGCCTGAAACCCTTCCAAAAAATTGCTGCAAAACCCTAGGGGTGACATCACCCTAAGGGAGAGGCTAAAAACCCATGAAAATGTCTCCAAAAATGGCGCCAAACTCTGCTCTGAATGCTGCAATAAATCTGATCTGAAACCCTTCAATTTTTCTTCACAAAAGGCCTCTAAAATCCTCCAAAACTCCTCCCGAGAATCTCTGAAAAATCTCTCTGACTATCAGCCCTGAATCAGTTCCAAAATGACAAACTAGGGTGGATCTTTCACCACATAAAAGTGACCTACTAGCTAGGAATGGATCTCTCACCACCGAAGCTAAGGTTCCCTGGGGATCTTACTCTACAAACAATAACAATGCAACAGCATAGGTCACCCAGATTTCATTCTGAAATCTGCGACTACCCTATCCGAAAAAAAATTCGTACTTTTAAAATAATGGGTCATTTTGTGTTTTTATTGCCTGAAAGTTCTTGTATTGCGTCAAGATAATCCCAAAGAGCCATATTAGCCTTTTTCGCCAAATACCCAGATGCCCAAAGTTGTTATATTTTGTCGTCGGGATTTGTCTGCGGGAAATTTGTATTTAATTATTTTGAGCCCCGTATGAGGCTATTTGCGCTCCGTTTTAACTCTATTATGAGCGAATATGTCATTATTCCTATGTGCCAGAAGGGTTTTAACTTGGAATAAGTTTTGGGCTTTATTATAACTTTTGGCAATTTTTCGTGTTTTTGTGGTGTCCTGCTTCGCTTTTCTCGTGAAATTTTCTAGAACAATTCCTTTCACGGCAAGCCCGATTTTTGGCCCTGGAGCAATCTGGAAAACATATACGCACATTATGCCCAGAGGAAGTCGCCATCGAGGTCCGGATCACCGGTAAAAAGCGAAGTCGTGACATGGGTGAAAAGCCCCTCGGGATGGGCGATTTTTGGAAAACAAAGGATTTAAGCCGCAATGGGAAAAATAGAAGCCGCAGGTGGTGGCAATTTTGTACACCACCTGGTAGGGTACTTTTTCCCGTGATAGAAAATTCACTTGCCGCAGTGGGAAAGTCGAGGTCAGCAGCAAAAGGGAATTTATTGTCTCGCCTTGCAGGTAAAATTCCCATGGTGAAATAAAGAAACGTGACTTAAGTGAAATCACGGATTTTTTTTATTGCTCGCCTTGCAGGTAAATAATCCCATTGTCAAAGTCAAATCACTTAAGTGGATCATGGGATTTCCGGGCTGCCTTGCAGGTAAAAATCCCATTGTCGAAATTCTTAAAAATAGAATTCTATTATGCAAAAAGCACCCACATTGGGTGAATAATAATGCATTAAATAAATATTTGTTAATATTTATTCACCCAATTTTGGCACCTGTGCTTGTGGAAAAGTCAACAAAAGCAAAGGGGAATAAATCAATTGGAAATAGAATTCTAAAATTAAATAAATTTAATTTATTTAATGCAGCCCTTTTGAGAAGGAATTAATACTTTTAAAGTATTAAATGATTATATTAATTCCTATTTTCAAAGTGGCTATGGTCAAAGTACAATCGTGAAGCTTGAGTGAAGTGATGTGTGAAGGATTAAATTGGATTAATTTAATTGATTGGATGGTTGTCCTTAAACATGCTATATTTAAAAGAAAAGAGCATGATTTTTAATTAATTAATTGCCTTTAATTGTTAGGGCAATTATTAATTATAGAATTGTGAGGGTTATATAAACATGGGCAGCCATATGGGTGAATTATTTAATTCACAGGTAAAGAATTGCAGCCAAGAGGAAAAGTGCACCCCCATTAGAAGAAGGATTTTGCTCAGGCAAGGTGGCAACAAGGCTAAAAGCTTCCAAATTTGGCACATGCTTTGAAGAAGGTTGATCTTTGTCTGCATAATTGTTTGCACAGGTGTTACAGGAGCTCAAGTGTTTTTGAAAGGATTCATGCTCTCTTTATGTGCAAATTAAACACCATTTTTTGGGGCAGCAGGCTTGAAAAGTGCAGATTTTTACAATTAAAATTCACTATTCATGCTCCGGTGGCCATTTTTGTCTAAATAAATTGCAGGAATTCATTACAAGTGCTTTACAAAGGAAAAGGAGCTTTTATCAATGTCCAATACATTGCATATATCCTCCGAATCTGAAGAATTGTCCAGATCTGCACCAGTTTTGAAGAATTCCAGTCAAATAAGAAGAAAAAGAATTGTTCAGACAAAGATAGACAAAGCTATGGCGAAGGAAGATGAAAAGAAAGCACAACTGAGTCATGCATCACTTCTAAATTACAGACATCTGGAGACACAGATCTAGGCTCGAAACCTCTGCCGAATCGATAGACAAATCCAGAGCAAGAAAGACTTCACTCATGCGTGTGAGAAAATTCACTCATGCGTGCGATTAAAAGCGGTGGAATTATTCGAGTTGCAGCTTTTTCATCCATAGCCCAAACTTGCAAAGTTTGTTACGCAGTGCAAATCCATATCCAGATGCAAATACAGATGCAGATGCATGCAAATCCATATGCAGATCCGATCCAGATCTCATAGTCGCAAAAGCTTCCACACAAAGGCTTCATCCTCTTGTTTTGAATGCACCCATGAAGAAGACAAGGCGTGGAAAATTCCTTCCAAGACCTTTGTGCATGTGCTCTCATCTTCCAAATTAAGCCTTCATTGAATTTTCATTCACCCCGAGAGTTTTAATTTTTAATTGCTCATATGCAATTAAAAATAAGGATGATGAGTTATCTACGGCCAACTTGCAGACCGATGCATGTACAATGTAAGAACTGCAAAAGCTTCAAGGATAAAAGAGAAGACAATGCGAAGGCAAAATTCCAGCTTGCTTCCAATTCCAACTACTTGCAATTCCAGCTTGTTTCCAGATCCAGCTGCTTCCAGATCCAGTTTGAATCAGCTGCATGCAGACATGAAAAAGGACAAAGTCATCTTTCCTCTTCCTTCTTCTTTCCTCCGACAAAGTCAGCTTTCCTCTTCCTTCTTCTTTCCTCCGACTAAGTAATTGAGCGATCAATTAAATTATACAACTTAAGTGATTGGTTTAAAAGCTATTACTTGAAAAAGTCAATTACTTGGAGATAGGTGGCAGCGTACAAAATAGAAGGTTCTATTTTCAACAGAAATCATACATGTCACGCAAAGAGGAATTCCAGGAGGAAGATTGCCAGTTGTTTCTTTTTCGACTTCCACATGTGCCAGTTCAACTAAAGCTTCCAGCTTGTAATTGCCCCTCTACATTCTATAAGTAGAGGAAGAACCTTCGGGTTAATATGGATCAGAATTTGTAAGCAGTAATCTTGTGTTTTAGACTTTGTGCTGAACCCCTGAGAGCAACTTGAAGTAGAGGAATACAAAGGAGCAGGTTTCCGGAGAACTTTGTGTCACGGTGTACTTTGTTTCTTGCTTTGAATCTTAGATCTCTTGATAAACTTTGTGTTATTTTAGATCTGGATCTAGAGCTGCCTTTGCTTTATAATTCTGTGTGTTCATATCTATTAAGTTTCTTCTATGTGCATGCAATTAGCTCTGCTTATCTACTAATTGGGATGCACATCTTCCCCATTTCTTCTCTGTATTTCCTTTACTTCTTTCTTCTATAATTTTCCTTTCTTAAACACATTTGCTTACTCACGTAAAACTTCTTAGTTATGGTTCATGAACTAAGTGGTTAAAGTAAAACCCCCTGATAGATAATAACACATTTATATTGACAAATCTGACACGGGAGCCTCACCGGTTAAATGAGGGAGATTTATCTCATGACTGCCTAGGTTTGATACTATGCAGAAAATCTAGCCAACAGTTTTTGGCGACTCCGTTGGGGAACAACTATCTTTGCAGATCAAAGCTTATCTATCAAGATTAGAGTGTTTTCCATACAAATCTCAACCTGGATGAACGTCCATTCACCCGATCCGTGAAGGCGCAAGGAAGGACTGATCATTTCTTCAGACACAGGAGCAATTCAATTTCAATCATCCTCCTCAATTTAGAAGCCGCAGATCTAGTCTTTCACCAGAATACGAGTGCACGCTCATCTAGATCCGGATCATCTTCAAAGATATTCCGGCAGCGGTGGAATTATTCATCAAGTCTATTCTCAAAGAAAACGTGCTCCTTTCATGATGCGTAATCAACCACTTGCCCCCGCAGCACTGCTCCATGGGGTGCAGCCTTTAGACTCGAATCGACTCGACTCCTCCTATGCATGATCTACCTAAAGGGACGAGAAAGAATTTTCCAAAATTCTTTGGAGATGGAAAGCAAAACCCGGATGATCATTTGGCGGCTTTCTTTATATCCTGTGGAGTACTTGCAGTTGAACATGAAGATGTATCTGTCAGACTCTTCATAGAGACTCTGCATGACTTGGCTGGAAAATGGTTCTAACGGCTAGCTCCTCGGCACCATAACCAATCTGGGTCTACTATGTTGGATGCGTTCTCAAAAGATTCAAGGCAAATGAAAATTCCAAAGATATTGATAACTCAACTCACTCATTGAAGAAGGAGCCACATGAGCACATGTGGGATTTTATCGCAAAATTTCAAAGATTACCGTACAAAATTCCGGCCGCTTCTCTCGAATGACGAGAATCAAAAGGTGTTCTTCATCAATGCTTTGCTTCAAGTAAGCTATCAATCAGTAAGAGCACGCCCCGCTGATTTGTTAGCAGCCCGTAACATGGCGGTTGAAATTGAAGACGACCTCATCATGGTTGGAAAGATAAAGAGCAACACTTCTAGAGCTGAAAGTTCATCCTCTGCTACTACTTCCGATTCACTACTGCAAAAGTTAGCAAATGAGATGATGCAGATGAAGAAACAAATGGCTCAAATGGCTCAAGGCAACAATACTGCCCCTGCTCGGAATTTCAACAACAACCGGAACCGCATTGTTGGTTTCCAAAGATTAGCAATGAAGCTGCTCCTATAAACAACGTGGAGATGAATGAAGAAGACCAGGAAGCTGATGCTGATCAGTTCGAGAATGATGATTTTGTAGCTCCTGCTGGCGACTCCAACATTAATTACCTGAACTACAAATTTGAACATGACGATGAGAAACTTCATGAAGATGATCATGGTCATGCATATGCAGTACTTACAAGATCACAAACTCGCCAAGCTGAAGCATTAGCCGACGAGCAAAAAGGGGCATCTCTTTGCCTTCTTCTTTAGCTCCTGGAAGTATGCATGCGAGTTCTTCATCTCAACCACAAAAAGCGGCTCAGGTATCTGAATCTATTTCTTCTTTTGACATTATTGATCATGCCAAGAAAATTAAAGTTCAAATGTCAGAAGCCGAATACCTGAGAGCTTTTCCTGAGCAGTTAAATATGCTAGTCAAATATGTGCAATCACCAGGACAATCCAGTACATCAAAAGGCCTTTTGCCTAAGCCCAAGGATACTCCTCCCCAGAACAACACTGCAGTTGTTAAATCCTCACCATCTTCTGAAAGAGTGGAACCATTCTATGTTTCTCTATTGCTTAATGGTTTCAAGTTAAGCAATTGCGTTTTAGATTCGGGTGCTTCTGATAATATCATGCCAGCTAAAGTTGCAGATGCTCTTGGGCTTACCTTGACAAAGACCATAAAAAGGTGTTACTCCATGGAGAGACAAGTCCCTTTAATCGGACAAATCAAAGATGCACAAGTTGTTCTGGAAGCTTTTCCTGACAAGAGATTAAAGATGACAATCTTAGTTGCAGATATTCCTGTCTCCTACGGGATGTTGCTGAGTAGAAACTTCTGCAAAGAGCTGGGAGGAGAAGTAAAGATGGATTGGTCCTGTGTGCACATTCCTATCAAAGGGCTTAACCATAAGGTGGAGCCGGAAAAGAAGTCCAGTACATAGTTACAAAAATCGAGGATTCTAGATCTCGATTCTTTTCGTGAATCGACCATGGGGTCTATTTCGAAACGAATAAAGATGTTCCAGAGCAAGAACTTCAACCAGAACTAGAGCCAAAGAAAAGAAGAAGAAAAAGTTTGGAATCTAGAGTTTAAAGGCACATGTTGTTCTTTTGGATCAGGAGCTGGCGCTCTACTAATATCTCCAGATCATGAGGTATTTTCATACTCCCACAACCGATGTTCAACAACACCAATAATACGGCGGAGTATGAAGCATTGCTTCTAGGAATGGAGCAAGCTAAAAAGAAAGGAGTAAAACTCCTCAAAGCCCAAGGAGATGCTGAACTTCTGGTAAAGCAGGTTCGAGGGCAAAGTCAAGTCAAAAGAGATAAGCTGGAGCATTACAGAGATAAAGTGCTTTCGCCACATTCGATTTTGCAGCCTTCTCTATTGACTTCATTCCAATAAATCAAAACTCCAAAGCAGATTCTTTGGCAGTCACAGCTATACTATTGAATCCGGATAGACCACCGTCCATATTCAGACAAGGAAACTATAAAGTGGAGATGGTCTACCACCCCAGAGTCCATGAACAAACATCTGCATGTCTGCATGTTGAAGGGAGTGAATCACCACCACGACAAACAGTCAAAGGAAAAGTTGATCCAGGTTATGATGACAATAGTGGAGCAATCCAACCAAAAGGTAACAAAACCCCCAAGGGTTTAGTTTCCTTAGTGGAGACTTTCAACAAGCATGATCAGTACCTGAAGAAGAAGAAGGAATATGGTTCTTCCTCAGAAATACGGCCGGTAAATATGGGAACGGAGCAAGTTGATGCAGACTTACATGTCATGGAGAGAAGAAAGGATGAGCCACCACAGATGAAGTTGATAAGGACTTGCCTAGAGTATTTCACAAGAAGGCCAAAGAAAGGAAGTTCAAGATCGGAAATTGGGTACTCTGGTGCGACAAGAGACATGAACCGAAGGACATGCATAACAAATCCGATTCACTCTGGAAAGGACCCTTCGTGATCAAAAGAGTTCAGCGGAATGGACACTTTCTTCCTTGCCTACCGGGATGGAATTGAGTTACCATTGCCTTTCAACGAGTAGCATCTCAAGTCGTTCGTTCAGAAAAAAAAGCGAGGATAAAAACTGTATGTACATAAATAAAATTTTGTTTGTTTTTTCCTTGTTTTGTTTTTGTTTTTGTGTTGTGTTTGTTTCGACCTCTGCACAAAAGACAAGACACGAAACCAGAGATCTTTGGGATCTCATCTATTCCTGTCATTCGACAGAGAAAAAGATGTCCACAGATAAAGCTAATCAGGTGTCACCCGATTTCATTCGAAATCTCAAATGCAACAACACTATCAGAAAAAATTTTGTACTTTTAAAATAATGGGTCATTTTGTGTTTTTATTGCCTCGAAAGTTCTCAGTATTGCGTCAAGATAATCCCAAAGAGCCATATTAGTTTTTTTCGCCAAATACCCGGATGCCCAAAGTTGTTATATTTTGTCGTCGGGATTTGTCTGCATGGAAATTTGTATTTAATTATTTTGAGCCCCGTATGAGGCTATTTCCGCTCCGTTTAACTCTATTATGAGCGAATATGTCATTATTCCTATGTGCAGAAGGGTTTTAACTTGGAATAAGTTTTGGGCTTTATTTGTAACTTTTGGCAATTTTCGTGTTTTTGTGGTGTCCCGTTTCGTTTTCTGTGAAATTTCTCTAGAACAATTCCTTTGCCGGGCAAGCCCGATTTTTGGCCTGGAGCAGCTGGAAAACATATACGCACATTATGCCCAGAGGAAGTCGCCATCGGAGGTCCGGATCACGGAAAAAGCGAAGTCGTGCACAGAAAAGCCCCTGCGGGGATGGGCGCATTTTTGGAAAACAAAGGATTTAAGCTGCAATGGGAAAAATAGAAGCCGCAGGCAGGGTGGGAATTTTGTACCTGCCTGGTAGGGTACTTTTTCTCGTGATAGAAAATTCACTTAAGCTGCAGTGGGAAAGTTAGAGGTCAGCAGCAAAGGCGGGGAATTTATTGCGCTTGCAGGTTAAAAACTCCCATGGTGAAATAAAAGAAACGTGACTTAAGTGAAATCACGGGATTTTATTGTCCTTTGCTCGCAGGTAAATAATCCCATTGTCAAAGTCAAATCACTTAAGTGGATCATGGGATTTCCGGGGCTGCCTTGCAGGGTAAATAATCCCATTGTCAGAAATTCTTAAAAATAGAATTCTATTATGCAAAAAAGTGCGACCCACATTGGGTGAATAATAATGCATTAAATAAATATTTGTTAATATTTATTCACCCAATTTTGGCACCCAGGCTTGTGGAAAAGTCAACAAAAGCAAAGGGGAATAAATCAATTGGAAATAGAATTCTAAAATTAAATAAATTTAATTTATTTAATGCAGCCCCTTTTGAGAAGGAATTAATACTTTTTAAAGTATTAAATGATTATATTAATTCCTATTTTCAGTGGCTATGGTCAAAGCACACTGTGAAGCTTGAGTGAAGTGATGTGTGAAGGATTAAATTGGATTAATTTAATTGATTGGATGGCTGTCCTTAAACATGCTATATTTAAAAGAAAAGAGCATAATTTTTAATTAATTAATTGTCTTTAATTGTTAGAGCAATTATTAATTATAGAATTGTGAGGGTTATATAAGCATGGGCAGCCATATGGGTGAATTATTTAATTCACAGGTAAAGAATTGCAGCCAAGAAGAAAAGTGCACCCCATTAGAAGAAGGATTTTGCTCATGCAAGGTGGCAACAAGGCTAAAAGCTTCCAAATTTGGCACATGCTTTGAAGAAGGTTGATCTTTGTCTGCATAATTGTTTGCACAGGTGTTACAGGAGCTCAAGTGTTTTTGAAAGGATTCATGCTCTCTTTATGTGCAAATTAAACACCATTTTTTGGGGCAGCAGGCTTGAAAAGTGCAGATTTTTACAATTAAAATTCACTATTCATGCTCCGGTGGCCATTTTTGTCTGAATAAATTGCAGGAATTCATTACAGGTGCTTTACAAAGGAAAAGGAGCTTTTATCAATGTCCAATACATTGCATATATCCTCCGAATCTGAAGAATTGTCCAGATCTGCACCAATTTTGAAGAATTCCAGTCAAATAAGAAGAAAAAGAATTGTTCAGACAAAGATAGACAAAGCTATGGCGAAGAAAGATGAAAAAGAAAGCACAACGGAGTCATGCATCACTTCTAAATTTACAGATATTGGAGACACGGATCTAGGCTCGAAACCTCTTGCTGAATTGATAGACAAATCCAGAGCAGGAAAGACTTCACTCATGCGTGCAGGAGAAACTTCACTCATGCGTGCAGATTAAAAGCAGTGGAATTATTCGAGTTGCAGCTTTTCCATCCATAGCCCAGTTGCCAAAGTTTGTTATGCAGGTGCAGATCCATATCCAGATGCAAATACAGATGCGATGCAAATCCATATGCAGATCCAGATCCAGATCTCATAGTTGCAAAAGCTTCCATGCACAAAGGCTTCATCCTCTTGTTTCGAATGCAGCCCATGAAGAAGACAGTGCGTGGAAAATTCCTTCCAAGACCTTGTGCATGTGCTCTCATCTTCCAGTTGAAGCCTTCATTGAATTTTCATTCACCCTGAGTGCTTTCCAGAATTTTTAATTGCTCATATGCAATTAAAAATAAGGATGATGAGTTATCTACGGCCAACCTTGCACTGATGCATGTACAACAGAAGAACTGCAAAAGCTTCAAGGATAAAAGAGAAGACAATGCGAAGGCAAAATTCCAGCTTGCTTCCAATTCCAACTGCTTGCAATTCCAGCTTGTTTCCAGATCCAGCTGCTTCCAGATCCAGTTTGAATCAGCTGCATGCAGACATGAAAAAGGACAAAGTCAGCTTTCCTCTTCCTTCTTCTTTCCTCCGACAAAGTCAGCTTTCCTCTTCCTTCTTCTTTCCTCCGACAAAGTAATTGAGCGATCAATTAAATTATACAACTTAAGTGATTGGTTTAAAAGCCATTACTTGAAGAAGTCAATTACTTGGAGATAGGTGGCAGGCGTACAAAATAGAAGGTTCTATTTTCAGTTGCAAATCATACATGTCATGCAAAGAGGAATTCCAGGAGGAAGATTGCCATTGTTTCTTTTCGACTTCCACATGTGCCGGTTCTCAACTAAAGCTTCCACTTGTAATTGCCCCTCTACATTCTATAAGTAGAGGAAGAACCTTCGGGTTAATATGGATCGAGAATTTGTAAGTGTGAATCTTGTGTTTTAGACTTTGTGCTTGAACCCCGAGAGCAACTTCAAGTAGAGGAATACAAAGGAGCAGGTTTCCGGAGAACTTTGTGTCACGGTGTACTTTGTTTCTTGCTTTGAATCTTAGATCTCTTGATAAACTTTGTGTTATTTTAGATCTGGATCTAGAGCTGCCTTTGCTTTATAATTCTGTGTGTTCATATCTATTAAGTTTCTTCTATGTGCATGCAATTAGCTCGCTTATCTACTAATGGGACGCACATCTTCCCCATTTCTTCTCTGTATTTCCTTTACTTCTTTCTTCTATAATTTTCCTTTCTTAAACAACTGCTTACTTGCTGCAAAACTTCTTAGTTATGGTTCATGAACTAAGTGGTTAAAGTAAAACCCCCTGATAGATAATAACACATTTATATTGACAAATCTGACACAAGAGCCTCACCGGCTAAATGAGGGAGATTTATCTCATGACTCGCCTAGTTTTGATGCTATGCAAAAAATCTAGCCAACACAAAAGATTGCTCAATTAGAAAATATGTGAGTGTGCAAGAATGAGCTCTATTACTCCCCATACTCCTTTTGTAATTTCCCCAAGCAACAAGAGGCCCAAAAGACCCCAATCTACCCCTTCTAGGGAGAACCACAAAAACATAAAGTAACTTAAGTTATTTTTCCTCCTCTAATCGCCAGCATATAGGGACTTGAGTTACCCCAACAAAAATTATACCATTAAAGTGTCATGAGTCCCCTCCTTAATGACAAAACATAACATTTGTTCCCACCAAGTCACTTAATACTCATGTCAACGCAAAAATATAACAAATAAGCAAGGTGGTAACAGTCATCCATACCCAATAGCCTCCAAAGGTCGTTATCCCCTCAAGTATGACCAAGGCTAAGACGAATTAAAAACCTCCTAGGCCATCTGCTCGGAATTGTGGGCATTACACACTTGGAACTATCTCATGGACCCGAGAGGTAAGAAGAACAAAAACACAAACACCCTCCGAAAATAAAAAGACTAAGCTTGAGACATGTGGGGTAATGTCATGCGATCTTTAAACACAAAGTACAGTCAATAACAATAGAACCCAATTTTTAACATGAATCTTGGCGTGAACATAAAATCTCGCTCAATACCAAAGGGAGTCAGGCCAGTTTTATTAGAAGTATCAAATATGGGTTACTTTCACTTCTGTTGCTAATGGTCTCGTCTCATTTCATGGAGGCATGGAGCATAGTACAAATGACTTGACTAGCATCCGTTTGATTCTTCAAACGATGTATAAGCAGCATTGCCTTTGCACAAGCCTGAAAAAATGAACAAAGTGCAAGTCCTCCGAGCTCATAGATAAGGCTTATGATAGATTGATCTCAACCACACAAGATGTTCACTCTAATGCCGCAAAATGATATCAACACAAGCTTGCTTTGATGTCATTTAATCACAAACAAATGCCCATCAAAGTGGAGCTTGTTCTACCAGCCACATCTCTATGCTTGTCATCAACATATTCATCTAAATACCTATTATAGTTGCTATTACGGGTTGGTTGATTCATTATGATACGAGGAACTTTCTTAGGAGAAAGCAGTCGTAAATTCATGCATGGTTGGTCGATAAAATGGCCACTTATTGGTGCAATGCAAGTTCAGCTGTAAGATTCTTCTTACAATCCCAAGACCCTTGCAAGTTGGTGCAACTTATGTATCAACAATTTCCATGATCATGTTGCTGTTGGCTCTAGATAAAATCAACTGAAGTGAATTTGAATCACTGTCCACATTTTTCCTGCCCATCAGCAACTCCAGAAGAACAATGTCATAATGTAGGCATCATATTTCTCATCAAAGGCTCAACCCAATGGTACCTATAATATACGTAGAGGACTGAGGTGTGATGATCAGAAGTGACACTAGTTCCAGATGTCAGCCATGATGGTCTAAATCAGATGCTCCAGGGATTGGATTTTTGAAAGAAAAACTAGATTCAAAGATATCGACATTCTGCACATATCCCAATACTACCGAGAGAATTCATTACAGTATGATGTTCATGCACTCATTTCCATTGGAAGTGTCCTAATGGATGATTCTCCTAGATACAATTTTAAGGGAAATTGGAACAGCCTGGTTTATGCAGATTCTGCCATGATTGGTATGTTTATTTATTATAAAACCCCATTGCACGCACATTCCATATTTCCTGCTCTGAAGGCAAGATAAAAGATTGTGGAGCCAAAAAGATGGTAATGGCCACAAGTCTCCTCTTAATCACAATAATCCCGGCCTTTTCTCTGCAGCTCTCAGCTGATTTTAGAAAGAAGGAATAAATTGTATTAATGTCCACAGATGACCAAAATTAGGTCAATGGACTCAAGGATACAGCAATTAGCAATAGAAAGTTCTAGGAAGAATCCTAAAAGCAAACTAAAGAAATAAAGTACAATAGACAAAATAGAGCCGCATGCCACTAACACAAGTGGCAAAGAAACCAATACAAATAACTATGGAGGGCGAACAAGAGCCCCAAAAGCATGTGTCAAAAAAGGAGGCAAATCTCATCCAATGTTTGTGTTTGTGCTTGAAGTGGAAGAGTAGTCTAAGACATTATCAATCACTTTGAAAAATCTAATAATGCTCGCCGGGAGTATACAGAGTCGAGGAACCAGGTTGGGGGATCCTAGGAGGAAGTAAGATACTTCCTCTAGAATCACCCCTAACATCTAAGGCCGGTGTAACTCCCATAGTAGAAAAGAAGCTCATAGTATTTGTTTTCCCTATGATCGGAGGGCAGCTAACAAGTAGTAGATATATGTTGTCGGAGGAGGACCAAGCCACGCCAATGGAAAGGAGCGGAGCCACGATGTCGAGAAGTAGGCTTGGAGATCTAAGTAGCCTAAGAAGTAATGATGTGCTAAGAGAAGCGCCGCCTAACTGATCTATCAGTTTTGATGCATGATGTACCGGTGTCCAAAGGACGCTTAGTGATGCCAGTCACTTGGATGGTTTGGAAGGAAGAGGTGATCAACATGTGGGCTATTGTAGAAATTTGTGTCGAAGGGTGGCAGATATATATCTAATGAAGGTAGTTAGAGTGTTGTCAAAGTCCTTGTAGAGGCAACGATATCTTCCCTGGTTCTCATAATAAATGGGACATCTAAAAATGAAGTGCTCCTCAGTCTCCACCTTTTGGAGGGAGCAAAGATGATAGATCCGAACCTGATGGAGAATGTGATGATCAGTTTCAACTTTCAACCCATAACTGATGGGAACATACTCTCATCTGGCTAAGGGGAAACCTCAAGTCGTGAGACCAATGGCATTGGAGATGGTGAGGATGGTGAATAAAACCATCTCGCCACCTATAAGAAAAGTGATGACAAATAATACCATCCACCACCTATAAGAAATGTTCGGCATCAAAAGCAAGTTTGGGGCCGAGCAACTCACGAGGGGAGATCCAAGTGGTCTGGATATACTATCTAAGGATGTCCTTTGTGGCAACTCTAGTGATGATGTCCTTTGTGGGAAGAAGCCTAGGGGGCATCCATGGATTTCATGAAAGGGGGTAGCCTATCAATAGAGATGCCAATAGAAAGGAGCAGCCTAGTCTCAAAGTACCAATGTGCACATTTAATGGGGACTAGTGAAGCAATCCTCTCTGAAGAGCAAAGTGCTAAGTAGGGATACCTCTCATGACTAGAAGCTAAGTCCCCAAGGATCTGAGCTTGTGAATGTAGAAAGTAAGCCTAAGATATTCTCAAGGCATAGCAGCTGAGTGGCGAATTCAGCCTGGATGACGCACTGAGGAATAGTCCGCTTGCAACAGATCATGCACTATAACATGTGAGTTTGGACCCTCTCAAAACAGGCCCAGTCAATGGCCCCTAGGCTAGGTCTCCATACCTTTGACCCATACAAAATTGTTGGTTTGATGGGCATATCAAACAAGTGTGACTTGGAGTGGATGTCCTCAAAGTGGATCTGGAAACACTAACATTCCAAAATGGAAAGAGAAGCATACCCCTTGCAAAGGCATAGATGAACGACAAACAACATGCTAAAACATGGACCAATAAATTGGTCCCCCAAGTATATGAAGGCTGATGTGATCTCAAGAAGTTCCCCTTTGCAGAAAAACTAGAATCTGGAGAGAGAGCCTTTGGAGATATTGAAGATCATGATTTTAGTCTTACTACGGTTGACCGTTCGCTGTTGGAGTTCACAAAAACGAGCAAAGCACCAAGTTATCACTATAAGCCCTCTACAGATTGTGAAACCTCCTCCGAAAGTTTGTCAGCGATAAGACAAATTTAGCTTGTCAAGCTCCTCAATACCCAAAGCTCTGCAAAAATCTCTTTCAAATCAACAACTAATGTCACTGAGAGTGTTCTACCAGATAACTCTCCTCGATAAAGTTTTAAGGGAAATTGAAACAGCTTGGTTGTTGCAGATTGCACCATGATCAGTATATTTATTAAATAAATATACCATTACACACACGTTCCATATGTCATGCTTTGAAGGAGAGATAAAAGATGGTGAAGCCAAGAAAGATAGTGATGGCCTCAATTCTCCTCCTATTCACAATAGTCCTGGCCTTTTCTCTGGAGATCTCCGCCAATTTTAGAAGCACCCACCACAGAAACCTCCTCCAAAAATCCATTAGCGATAAGATAAATTTAGCTTGCCAAGCTTCTCATTACCTAGATCTTTGAAAAAATATCTTTCAAATCAAAGACTAATAAATTAATAACACCCAATGCATCCCCACAAGAAATAATCTCAGTAGCCATGACTCTGTCATCTGACAGAGTCAGGGAACCCAGAAATTCTATCTGCGTTCCAAAAATATGCTCCCACTATCACCTGAATTCCAATTACACAGTCGCTATTAGGGACTGCTTAGATTCCCTGGATGATTCTATGAGATATGTTGGTAAGAGCAGAGGGGGCTTAAAGACAATAGATCTGAAAAAGTTAGAACTTGAAGACCTGGATGAGCGCAGCTTTACTCACCAGTATGACTGCATTTCAGCTTTATAGTATGTTAATATTACAAACGGAGTAATAAATGCAATGGAGCATCTCATAACGGTCAAATTACTAACCAGGAATGCCCTCAGCATGCTTGACACCCTTGACAATTATGGAGCTAATATGGTCATATGGAGGCCCCCTTAACAGAGAGATCATCAAGTCCATCAGTTGACCGACGTGCGAATTCCAGTTTAAGTATGTACAGGAATTGGGTATGTTGAAGATAGAAGGGGTGGTTTCAATGTGCCCATGTCTAACGATAAATCTTCCATGAGCATTCAACACGCAATGGATTCTACCCCTAATGCTGTACAATGCAGAAGAATGCAGACCCAGATAATTATTGCAGTCTTCAAGACTTTCTTTTCATATTCTGGAAGTACAATATGCGTCATAATGTATTCAAAATAGTGGAGGAAGGGGCTCAGGTAGTCATTCAATAGTGAGATATCAAATAAAGTAGAAGTTCTTATATTCTGCAGGAACTGGCCTTGTTATCTAAGCATTATCATCCAGATGTTTCAGAACAGAATAATAATGTTGCTACCATGAGTGCATCTCTTAGTTAGATGTTCCTCTCAATTCTCTCCATAAGAACCTTTGACGATATAGTAAACAAAGGAAAGGCAACTAAATTGAATAAAACAAAGGAATTCACCAGTTGCAAGGTTTTGCTAGAAGCTAATTCATTGCATGAGACAGCGCTGAGGTGAACTAGCGGTCACTAGTGCTCCCGCCTCCGCCTCCTGATATATATAGTAAATAGGGGGTTGCCAGTATGAACATCCCTTGCAGATAGGCCAGTATGGAAATCCTTTCCGTTGTCTTCTCACCGCTGAGGTCATTTCTCTGTGAGCATGCACCGGTGAACCCTGTTGATTGAAAGAGGACATTTATGCATCAATACAAATATATAGTATAGGGGCCAGGGCATTTATGCCCATATATAGGAAACAACTCCATTGCAAAACATACAAAGATCCAACAAATATGTAAGAGCAGGTGAAGAATGCACAAGGACATGCCAAGTTGCACACGCTCACTTCTTTTTCCTCAAGTTATTTCTAACTTGACTTGGTTTCAACCTTTTATGCTTCGGGTTCACGAGATCGTGCCTTGCTTCCATCCTAGTTGCATCATAATTATGGTTCTTCTCAACCTTTTATACTTGTATCCCTTTGTGCTACAAAACTCGCAAGATTATTACACTTCTCATTGCATCTGGACGGTTATAAGCTCAGGAAACAGTAAGATCTAGGTTTTTAGTATTTTACCTAAGAAGTAATCCTTGAGTTTAACTAATTTACCCTGGGTTATGTACAGTCTTGGACTCTGGGAAGCTATTCTGATTGTACCACAATGTCCAATCAAAAAGATGAAGCGTATCCATGTTTATGATTGCAAATTACAATGCTATTGAAAGGGATTTTTCTCTTCAATGATGTGCTGTATACATCAAAAAGATTGGCCCAGCATGGATAGAGTTTTCCAGGGGATGGACACAGCACTGATACTACAATCAAAAATTCTGGGCTCTCAAGTCTTGCAGGCAATCCTTCCCATTGAGTCGCCATTTGTTACCCCTGCAACACCACACCATTCTATTGTCTCAGGATCACAGGATTAATTAAATTTTCTTATTTAGTCAAACATGAGCATTAGGAGAAAGTTATTAACTATTGGTTGTTTGAAATAGGTCCCTTTTAATGTATAAATCTTTAAGATGTGGGTAACTTAGCTTGCCTTTGAGATAAAAGGCAATGTATCTCATGGATGTAAAAAATCATATATATGCAAGAACACAAGGTAAGCATACCTTTTTATTAGGAGAAAGCATGCATCAAAAAAATCAATATTTAATTGATTTCATAGAAGTTTCTCATCTGTTAAATGACGCTTTAGTTGCCCAAATGGCCAGAAATGCTGGAAATGGTTAGCATTCCAAGAGAAAACATTAGATGGAGAGGAGATTGGATAGGAGGACGACAATGAAAAGGACATTACTTCAATTTTCCTGCCGTGACAATGGTGATTTACAGGAAACCGAGATTTCATCCCTTCGGTAGTTCATGTTCAATATTTAAATCAAAGTGATTTGAGCATATGTCATGTTGCTTTATTTTCGATATTTATTTCACCTTGCATCCAATGTTACTCTGGACTTTCGTTGGCCTGGTATTTACCGCTAGGTGTATGTTGTAGAGGTCGAATGAGGGTTTGAGCTGTTTCTGTTCCAGCAATTTAATCTTCTCCAATTCATTTTTCATTTGCATCATTTCTTATTGACTTCAGCCCACGCTGTTTCACTAAAGAACTGGTCTCTTTCATTGAATTAATTCGATATATCTAATGCCAGATTCGATTTAAAACTCTGATTTAATCTTTTCTCTATTTTTTTAATCAAGATTTAAAGTAGGAATTTGATTCCATTTTAAATGCATATTTTTTGGACCTCGAAAAGGTTTCCGGTACTGCGTACCATAGCCCAATGGATAAGACTTAAAACGGGAGGGCAGCTTGCCTCTTAAGTTGGTGTGCCGAAAGGCCAATCAACAGAGCCTTTAAATTTATAGCAAATTGATCACATGCTGTATTAGGGATCCATAAGTAACAAATTTGATAATAATGTATCAACACTCTGAAATATGTTAACTGCAAGCATAAATATAACCTGAGCAAAAAGAAGATTCAGAAGTTCTGATCCAACTTCAGCCAATGCACTTTCGAGGTTGCCAGTGTCAAGCCGCCCCAAAAGAAGTGCTGTACAAACAAGAAAATGAGATCTTGTTTCCAGTGCATTCCGTTTCCTTGCAGGGTCCTCTTCTTGTTCATCAATATGCGTGTAATGCTGTGTGAAAAAGAAACCAAAAGGAAAAATAAGATTGGGTAATTTAGTTGTAATTTGTAAATAAACCAAAGTTAGCATTATAGTCCCTATACACTTTTATCCCATTTTTCAACATGGTCTACCTGTCTTACAGCATGAACAAGTTATAGAAGTGCAAAGATAATGCAAATAGCAAGTGTACTACCATCATTTATGATCCCACATGGCAAAACTTCTGATTACTACTCATTTGATTTAAGACTTTCTCCTGACAGTCAAAAAGGAGAAACTGTGATAATATGAAAAAGCGGCTATCTTTTGTTTCAGCATATCAAAGGCTCTCTAGTGCTTACTCCCACCTGAAAGACTTATTTCACACTTGTCAAGGAATGCAAAGGAGTTGCAATCAATGAAAAGTTAGCAATAAACTTCCTCCAATATTGGACTGCCCTAGGAAGCTTCTAACTTCAATTGCATTAGTAGGTTTGGGCCATTTCATAATAACTTCAACTTTAGAGGGATCAATTTTCAGTTCACCACCCCCTACAACATAGCCCAAATAAACCAAAGATTTTTTTCCTAAATTCACATTTTAACATCTTCAAGTATAATTTCTCCCTTTGCAAAGTTTCCAAGACTTTCTTAATGTGTTCAATATGATCTTCCCAACTTTTATTGAAGATCAAAATATCATCTAAGTAGACAATAACAAAATCTTCAATGAATGGCCTAAAAACATCATTCATAACCCGCATGAAGGTGGCAGGTGCATTGCAAAGACCAAAAGGCATAACAAGCCACTCAAATAGACCTTGTTTAGTTTTGAAAGCAGTTTTCCAAATATCACCTTTGCTGATCCTAACTTGGTGATAACCACTTCTCAAGTCTAACTTAGTGAAATAAACAACATTTTTCAACTGATCTAATAAATCATCAATACGAGGAAGAGGGTAGCGATTTTTCACCGTAATCTTGTTTAGTGCTCGGTAATCCACACACATCCACCAAGTGCCATCTTTCTTGGGCACCAACACAATAGGTGAACCACATGGAGAAGTGCTTGGTTGAATGACTCCTTTCTCGAGCAACTCCATAACCTGCTTCTTTATTTCTTCATTCTCAACCACGAACAACCTATACATGTCAATATTAGGAAGAGGTGCATCCTACTACAGATGAATCTCGTGTTGTATATCCCGATTAGGAGGTACACCTTGTGGCTCCTGAAACACATCATTAAAGTTAGATATAACTTTAACTATCTCATTTTTATGTTTAGGATCACAACCCTCTAATGCCTTGGATTTATCATCATCCTTGGCTTTAACAATCATGAGTACAAAATTCTTGCTTGCATTCACAAGCCTCTTCATTTGTCCTATAGATACAAGTGACAAATTTGCTTTTATCCGATGAGCTCTAACAATGTATTCAATCCCATCCTTAACAAGCAAATACTTATTCTCTTCCCTATAGAAGATTGTTTTTCTATCAATAAAAAAGGACTACCAAGAACAATGCCACAAATATCAAGTGGAACCACATCTAATTCTACCTCATCAATGAATTTTGAGGTGATTGCAAATCTAAGTTTGCATGTTTTTGTGACTCTGCAGTTTAATATCATCACATACCCATCCCAAAAGGTACAGTTTTGGATGTGGTTTGGTTTTAAGTCCCAATTTCTTAACAACTTCTTCAAAAATGAGATTAGCTTGAGATCCACTATCAAAAAGAGTATCAATCTTAGTATGTTTGAAATAACTCTAATGTGGAAAAGCTCATTTCTCTTCTTTTCATGCATAGATTTAGAATTAGAAGTATGAGAATTAGTGCTAGAAGAGGAAGAAGATGAACCTTGTAAACCCATGGCTATGATCTTGGTCTCATCACCTAAATTAGATCCAAGATCTTGCATCACTGCAGTAGTCTTTTTGTCACCTCCTTTCTTGAACCATTTTGGTTTGAGCTACGAATGGAGCTTCCAACACTTAGCATTTGTATGCCCTTCTTTCTTGCAATGTGAACAAACAAATTTCTCATCTTCTTTTTCACCGTGGAAGTATGTTTTGCTTTACCCTTTCATTTTCTTTGTTTTCAGGGTGTTGTTTGCTTGATTTCTTTGCGAAGCTTTCCTTTGTGTTCTTACCCTTGGCTTTAATGCGGGTACTTGGACACAAACTTCATCAAGGTTAGTGGGATTAAACATAAGAATAGCATTTTCAGATAACTATGTAACCCACCAATATATTTTAACAAAGTCTCTTGAGTATAAAGAGGAATGCCCAAAATCAATGCTTTCTTTCTAAACTCTTGAGTGTAATCTTGCACACTTTGACCCTTAGTTTGTCTTAGATTTTGTCAGTCCATAATAGCTTGTTGCATATAACCAAGTGGATAAAATTGTTTTTCAAAGCGGAAACAAAATCATCCCAAGAAGAAATCACTTTACCATGTTTTCCCACCCAAACAAAGATTATACCACCCAAACAAAGCTGAATTTTTGCTTCCTCGTCAACAATCTTTTGAACCTTGCAGTAAACTTCAATCTGCTTGATCCAATAATCCAACTTTTATGCATTAAGCTCTCCATTATAAATTGGCAATTCAAATTTGACATCAAGTTTTAAAACTGATGGAGCATTAGAAGAAGAACCAGAAGGTTTAGAAGGAGATGGAGGAGGTTTAGGAGATCCTTCTTCTTTACCTTTGTCCTTACCATCTTCTAATTTACCTTCCATTCTTTGTCTTTGTTCCTGGTAAAGTTTTTCCAACCTGCTCTTCATTTCCACAAAAGCCTAATGAAAGCCATTTCTTCATCTGATCTTCTAGGAGACTCTCTAGGAGATTCCATGCCTATACTTGAACTTGTGCGTTTTGAACCAATTTCGGATCGTATTCTTCCAACTTCACCATGCCTAGATTTTGACTCGGTAAGCATTCAAAACTGTACATGCAAATCCAAAATTCAGTGTTAAAAAGCCCTTAATCAGCAAGCTCTGATACCAAACTAATCTGAAAAAGGTAGTTAAGTGACTCACTGATTCAGATTAATCATTTTTGGATTTTTCCCATAAATGAAAAATTGGCTTTAAAATTACTTTAAGACAGAATTTAAATCTGATAAACAGCAAGCAAATGAGAGAAAAATACAGTAGACAGTGCAAACCAATTTTTGACGGAGTTCACCCAAAACAGGCTATGTCTCTGGGTCCGGATAAGCTCTTAAACCGATCAACTATGATACAAAAATGCTTCATACAACAATAAATTACATCAAATATGTCTTTGGCCTGCATAAACAGTCTATGCTCAATCTCTAGGAGGCTCTTATCAAATCACTAGTTGTTCTCCCGCACAGAAAACTCTCCGGGAATGCTCAAAATCCTCCAATAGGTCCTACAAAATAACCAAGTTAACTCCTCAAATGCAAATTACCCCTTTTTATAATGTTTACAAGCCTCATGAGCTAGTGGCTAAATGCATATCCTTTTCTCGACACATCCAAAGTTCGTATCCCCTCCCATCGCATTAGCTTTTGCTTTGTTTATCCGAAACTAAAGGATTAAAACTATCTCCTTGGCTATTGTTAGCAAAGCCATACCTGGCTTTAACGGCAAAGGCCTTTGAATAATCCACGTGGGGTCATGGGTTCAACCCCCACTCCTCGCGTCCCAATTTTACTTTGCAATTCACATGCATTGTGGGGAATATATCCCACATTGATCAGATTTTGAAAGAGATTTGGCTTTAATAAGCCTGCAGTGGTTGATAAGCTATGTGGTTGCGGCCACACTACACTCTCATTTTGTTAACAAGCCCTACGAGCTCAACCCTTGGCACGCAAGTTGGTTTCGAGTAACTCATCAATGGTTGAGTGAGTTGACTTTGAGCTATGCACGAGTTGGATGTTGAGTTGTGTTGTTGAGTTAGCACGATGAGTTGGAAGTTGAAGTGGCTCAGCTACCGAGCTATGTGAAAATGCTTGATGACTCAGCCTCCAACTCGCCGAGTTGGTTCGTTTGTGGACTTTGGTAAACTTGGGATTTAGTCCCACATGCAACAGAAGTTGGTCTTCCATAGGGTTTATAAGAAAAACCCATATAATACAATGTGAAGAAAGGTGGCAGGGTCCCCTCTTAAAAAGAGTGGACCCCACCAATTGTTGGGCCCCCAGCCAACACATCATGTGGGCCCCACATCAACCGTTGAAGGCCGGAGGCTAAAACCTTTTTCTTTTCAGGAGCAAAATGCCACTTGTCGTCACCACATTCATCCACTTGTCCAACTCTGATTATGCCACCTCATCTCTATGCAACCTGCACTTTTATTTGTTTGCTAGTTGGAGAGAAATTTCAGTGGCCCGTATCTTCTGTGTACTGACGTCCAGTTTGCCACGTTCAAGAGGCGTCAGAAAGCTCTCGACAAGCTCTTCCATATGCAAGCAGTTTCATGACTTGTGCAGACCATATGATTGATTCGAAGTGAGTATCCTCCTGGATCAAGCATATGAAACTTTTGTACTGCTCACAATTTCAGTAAATATTATATGTGCACTTTTGCAAGCCTGTATTTTTCAGGCGAAATATTATGGTATGAAGCTGCATCCCCAAAAAAATCTATTTAACTTAGGATGTAGAATGCTGCTGCTTTTGGTACTTTGAAATGCTACCTTTTAGCAATTAACAAGAGAGATTATGAAAAATACACATAAATCAGAATATGAGATGAATTTATTAAAAATTAATTGTGCACCAATGTCTAAACCGAACAGGATACAAATGGACATGCCCTTCCGTTGCATATGGACAGTTCATCTTGGAAAAGACAATTGAGCTTTGTTTGAGACTTTGGGATTAATTATAGGTAGAATGCTACATTATATGTCCTCTTCAAGAATTCACTGAACAAGCTTCCAAGATAATGCCGAACTCTTGGGCTGATATTTGTTACAAGTTACAACATTTTGGTAGCTTTCATTAAAAAAGAGATTTGAATCTGTGTTCAACAACTCTATGGCAACTAAAACATCTTTAGCTTTATTGTTATAGCTTCATTCCCAGTTTCTCTTTCGTGTATCAATAGCCTATGTTTTTAAATAGGTAGAAAAGAATTATATAATAATATATTATATAACAAAATATTCACAGAAATGCAGGCAGTACAATATAAACAGGTCTTGTCCATCACAGTCAGCCATAAGTACAAGAATTATAATATATCTAGAGGAACATTAACGGAGAGAAACGGACCTGCAATGAGCATAGGCCTAAACCATACCAACAAACAACAGACGATAACAGCTAAATTTACCCCTTACAGAAAATTTGAGACTCCAGGCTGTTAACTTTTGAGGTCACATAATTGGTATCATCTCTAAGAAACGTCATTGCACAAACCTCAAGATACATGCCATGAGAATAAATGGAAGATAGATAAATACTCAATTGAATTTACCCCTTCCAAGAACATCATTTTGAGGGTTTTGATAGAATATAGGCATGTCATATCTTCTGTAAAGTTTCAATGCATACTTTCGTAGTCCAGAAATTTTTTTCTCGAATGCTGAGTGGGATTTAGTTTTTCGTTTCAAATTCATGCTTCTATGACATTGTATTGGTGAATTATGTTTCCATACTAAAGGCTTCAATGATGCCATTATAAGTTCTCAGAGGGTCTGTGTTCCTGCTTGTCCATGAACAGGTTTAATGAGGTATGGACCTGATCATGACGAGGTGTGGACCTGATCATGACCGAAAAGCACCACCTCCCTTGAAAGACCCATCACCTTAAGCAATGAATTTTTAGACGTTCATAAAAATTAAAGAATAATGATTCCTCGGAATAAAATCGGCCTATTTTCAGTTCTAGCTTCTAAAGTATTCCCTCCAAAGACATCCCAAATCTCTGCAACCATCTATGTGTTAAACATTCACCGCTGCAATTCAGCTGGTAATAACATAACACAGACAATCAAACACAATCATGCAAAAACCCTGCAGAAGAGAACTCTACAAATGCAGACTGATGGCTAAAAGACTACAAGAATGTTTATGATTCTACAAATATCTACCTGCAGGGCTGCAATGAACTGCTGAAGAGTTTCCTTAAAAATATGAGGAAAGCTATAGTCTTCTAAAAGCATGAGCTTTCCATACTGCTTCCAACAGGCTAGAAGTATTGCTTTTCCGATCTTCATCTCAGATTCACCTATGTCTGGAATGAAAAGTCCATCAGCATGAAATTATACTCAAGAAAATAATGACTTCACACAAGAGATGATAAATATAAAAACACACGATGAAAAGGGAATTACACCCGAGGAAATAATAATTTCACACAGGAGATAATCAATTATTGAGACAAAATGGAAAAAGCATCCATACCTTGATTCAATTTGAGAGAATCACGGTACGATATCATCTCCTGCAAGCGTTTAAAGACTTGATGCAATCCCTTTTCGTGCAGTGGCCTGCTCCTTTTGCTCCACTACATAGAGAATCATGTCATTTAGCTTGCACCATAATACAAATTTTTCACAGGAAAGATCTACAAAAAAATCATTTTCCAAACTCAAAAGAACACAGGACTTGCCCATTCAACATCAAAAATGCAATAAAAATGCTAAACAGAAATTTTTCATGCAACAATAAAAAGTGATCAGAGTATTTTGCTAAATTGATGCAAAGCCAATGATAAGACATAAAGAAACCATCGGCCATTATCTTAAGTTCTAATAGCAATCTAGATTACATCAAATCTAGAACCTAGCATAATTCACAGAGACCTCATCCTCAATATTATTTTCAGAAACCTCAGCAACAATACTAAATTGAGTTATCTTATTCGGAAAATCAATACAACAATAAAATTTGGCTTGCAATGAATTCAATGGCACATTATTACAATTACAACATTGAACGTCTCTTACATCCTCAGATCTATTGACAGTTCCAAGATAAGTACTTTTCACAGATACCAAATTTTAGAGCCTAGGAAGACCACCTGTAGTAATATGTTTTATTGGAAAGATAATACTTCCAAGACTCATTGTCTATACCCTCTTGTCAACTCATTTTTCAGCCAAGCACCATTACAGAAATTACCATGCATGAGTACGTTCAATATTGTAAACTTCTTATCTATCTTTATTTATGGTAATATAAGATATCTCCCCTTCAGCTCGTCTCAAGAGTGGACTCTAGTTTCATCTGAACGGATTCTTATCAATTAAATCCTATGTTGACCAAGAATCAGTGAATAGGAACTTGAAAACTCTAGGACAGGGGATTTCTTGAAATTCAGACAGCTAGGACTCCCTGTTGGATAGGAAATCGGGAAAAATGAAATGGCATGAAACAAGGGAGCAGATGTGAAAGAAAGGTTACATGGTCAAAACAAGAAAAATGCCTGCTTTTGGAATTTATGTCATTGTTTATTTCCTCCTTGTCCTCCATGACTGTTTTTAGATTATTTTTTGTAATATTATATTAATGTAATTGAAAGTAATTTTTATCATTTTGCAGGGTTAGTGACATTTTAAATGTTAGTGGGTTTGACTTTTGTGTTTCTAAAAGTTGTTTCAACAATGACAGAAAACTTCCCCAATACCAATCCAGATGACATTCTAGGTGAAGCTTTAAAGTTCTGGGATGATTCAAGTACTGAAAAAGTGTACCATCAAGCTGAAAAATAATTGTGAACTCATAGAACTCGAGGTCTTGGGCTATTGATCATCAACCCAAGTTCCATTACCATCGAGTTCATTGGATGCTTTCGATAAGTGGCCATGGGGACACCTTGAGGTAGGGTCGAACTTCTCCATATGAACCAAGCGGAACATAGCGGGGCACTCCAAATGTGGATCGCTCAAATGGACATTAAGGACCCAAGCCCACCCCCATGTCCCACTTAGAGAAAGTACTCCACCACTCTAGTTCATAGCTCTAGTATAATAAAAGTGTTAAAGGAACCAAATTTTGAACTCAAGGTCTTGGGCTATTGGTGAGTTACAAGTAGTTTGTAATCATCAACCCAAGTTCCATTCCCATTGAGTTCATTGGATGCTTTCAATAAGTGGCCATGGGGACACCTTGAGGTAGGGGTCAAACTTCTCCATATGGACCAAACAGAACATAATGGGGTGCTTCGAATGCGGATTGCTCAACGGACATTAAGGACCCAAGCCCACCCCCATGTCCCACTTAGAGAAAGTGCTCCTCCATCACTCCAGTTCATAGCTATGGTATAATAAAAGTGTTTACCATCCAAATTCTTGCCAAGGGGTTTGGGTGGAGCGGTTAAGTTGGATGGTTGTTTCCGGCTCCACCTAGGTTCAAATCCCACTAAGGCACGATCCTGTCCCAGTGGTGGTAATGTCCGAGGTGGCGCCGCTGATAGGTTGGTTTCATTGAGGTAGTTTCTAGCTCGAGAAGACTGCACTAGATGTGTGTTCAAGCATGGCGGCTCGTGGTTCGCTTGTGGTGTGTGCATGCATGGTGGCTCGTGATTCGCTAGACGTGTGTTCAAGTGTGGCGGCTCGTGGTTCGCTAATTGTTGAGCTTAATTGATATATCTTGGTTGATTGTACTCGGTTCATAGCTCGGTCAAAAGTGTTTATCTATAAAAAAATGTGAACTCATACGACATAAATTTAAGTTGGGAGACTTTTCATTAGCCGATAAAAAGATATAAGAGTTGTTAAATTTAAGCTCAGAGACTTTTCATGAGCCGATTCAAACATATAAGAGTTGTTCAAAAATATCCAAAAGACTTCAGAGGTAGCTTAATAGTTTTACAAAAAATCATTAGACTATGTATATACAATTTATAAATTCATAAAATTTCTTCGGAAAATTCTCAAGGCGGATACCCATATGTAATGTAAAAAGAATGTCACAGGTTTCAGAAATCTTTTTGAAGCAGCTGTAGACCATTGTAATTAATAAAAGCATTGTTTTCAGAGCCAACCTTGTCAAAAATGTGCAGGATAACCCCCATTTGAAAGGTAGCTAAGGCATACCAATGTACAAATGACATCGGATTGTAGGCACTGAGACTCCATCTTCCACACTATGAAATGGCCTTCATCTTGTCATCTTTGGCTATGCTAAATTGATTTTATCTAGAAAAGCTATTCATTATATGATAAATTTTGTGCTCATCTACATCAAGTACGAAATCTGTGAATGGAATATGGCAAGGATCCTAAATAGCAATTGCGTTCAAACTTCACAAGTCAACACAAATTCTTAATTGTCCCAACTCTTTCTTTAGACTTATCACTATTGGAAAAACCCATTCACTTGTTTCCATTTCAAAAATTATTCCTATCTCAAACATTTTGTCAATCTCTTCCCAGGACTTTGGCAACATAATTCCAGTTCATTCTATATGCTTTCCTTTGACTGGACTTGTTCCTAGTACGAGAAGGAATCTTATCTACACACAACTCAGGTGGTACTCCATTCAAATCTTTGTACATCCGGAAAACACATCCTTATAGTCCATGAAAATCAGAATGCTCTGACCTTGATCACTCGACCATAATCATTTGGAGATTTCATTCGACCCCAATTTCACCTTAACGGTGGAAGGTTGTTAATATTTCATTTCCTCAACGATCCCAAGCTAGCAAGCAAGCAAGCTTCTCATCTAATTTTGCATCACCCACTTTATATCCAAAGTGTACTTTGGAGGGTAAGCCAAGTGTGAGGATGACACTGACTTTGAAGGACTTGACATCACTGACTTCAATTTCATAACATCTTGCTACAAGGATATCAGTTCGAAAGATCTTGGTCTTGCTAACTTTGATTTTCATTCAACGTGTTATGCAAGCTTTTGCCTTCTTCAATCCCCATAATCTCCACAAAATTACAATCAACCTATAACACTTTAGTCTTTCATTTTGAATGGACAAGACCATTGAGGGAATTTGTCTCATCCTCAAAGCATGAATATATCTCCAAGACTCCATCATTCGGCTCATCGTACTTCAGTTTCCATCTACCAAGCGTTCTTCTTGATGTGTGAGTCGATGAGGTTGTATCCTCACTCTCTGCCTGATTCTTTAGGTCTATTATATATTTATGGCCTTTATTTCCAATTGAGAGCATATATTTCTTCCAAACATCATGAGCTTTGGCTGCTATCAACAGCTGACTCAATAATGCATCATAGGTATTTTTAGCAACGAGGTAGCCAAAACTTAGTATAAAGGGTTATAAAGCGATAGCATATGTTGGGAATGCTTCACAACATATCAACTACCTTTATAGATATAGTGGTCTACAAGACTTGTCCTACTGATAGCATTGTCTAACTCGAATCAACTCATCATTGTGCTTGTGTGTTCATGCAAGTGACATCATTCTTCAATCATTTGTCTCTCGACTTCCACCTTTGCTTTAGCGAATATTTCCTTCTCCATTCGTGGGTAAGGGTAATTACCTTTCTTTTCTTGTGATGTAGTGATTTTCATTACCTCCCCATCCTCGACTACATCATTCACTTGTTATCATTATGGTGCTCAAGCGCAGACACCATATACAAAGAAGTCTAGTGTTATTTTGATTTATAGGACAATCATTTGCAAAATAGCCCCACTCATTACACTTCTGACAGTGTGCAATTGGCCAACCTTGGGCATCATGTTGGATCTGACATACGCTTTCACCCGTAGTGTTCTAGTGCCTATGATTATTTCTTTGGTTATGAAAGCAGCCAGGAGATGCCCAAGGTGACACAACTATTCTTTTGAGGCTTTTTAGCTGTGACGCCAGGAAATGCCATAAGGGGTCACGTTTCAGGCCTGAAATGTTTTGGAAACGGGAAACGTCCACGAAACGCTTGGGAAATGTCTGGGACGTTTCCACGGTTTTTCTATTTTTATGATTGAATTATTCTTCTATCATGCATGCGAAGGTCCATCTAATGGTGCTAGCGTTGGGATCAAACCCAACAAATTCAACCCCAATACTCCTATGTACCAAATTTGATGTGCGACTCCCAATCCACCCCAGCAAAGTTAAGAATAATATGACTCTGCAATGAGAAGTTTAGGAATCTCTCAATGGCAGATAAAGCAACACGATGTTGAAGCAAACTACAAAGAATAGCCAAACAGAGGATGACTGGTGGAAAGAGTTTCCAACGCATGGATCTATGCAAAAGACAAATCTGATCTGCCCTACCTTCAAATTATTACTTCACCCTCCAAATTACAGCAGAGCGTGTAGTGTCTAAATTGTGGATTCTGGTTATGATTAAAAACTCTCCAATAGTGTGAAAAGGATCTCTCTAAACAAGAGACAAAATGATATAGGTTGAATGTAGCTGGACAAAGTGAATGAATAGATAAAAAGATGTATGGATTGGAAGCACGAGTTTTACAGGTATGCTAACTAATATGTACCCAAACGTGTGAATAAAATATAAACTATCTTTATCTTTCTTACAAAAATTCTTCACAAAATATCCTCTTCCATTCACGGGTGAAGCAAAATACAATTGCCCCACATAAGTGAATTATTCTTCTATCATCGAAATTTTGCTCAGATACAATTGCCCCACATAATTTTGTTGTTTAGAAGTTCAAATTTCAATGAATACAAAATATTTTGAGTGCTTTATCAATTATCTCTTATGGTCTACAATTATAAAATGAGTACTATATATATATATATATATATGTACGGACGTTTCCGGTAACGTTTCGTATCCAAGGTTTTTTGAAAATTGTCGTTTCCACGTTTCGTACCCATTTCTGTTTCCATTTCCTGGCAACATAGCTTTTTAGCAGTAGTCGGTTGTGTCAATGACTCCCCTTTTGTGAAGAATACTTGGTGACTGTTGTCACTTTGATATTGCATCCATTAGGCCTCAACTTAATCTCAGCTGCAACATGGAGTTATTTCTAGGTGTGGGGCCTTCCTGCTCAGAAATAACTCTCCAGAGAGGGCTGGTTCCCTTCTAAACTAAGCTTGAACCTAAGAAAACACCTAATCCTAGTATCAATCTACTACTGATTGGGGTGAAAAGAGAATAAATATGCTAAAATGAAAGGTGGTGATGCACCCAAAAGTTTGGAGAACTCCTCAACTTGCTTGAAAAGCACAAGAAACCTCGGAAATGATGAAAAACTCTCACAACCTTCACATAATTACTGCATATAGGTAAGGAAAAGAGATAACCAACACTATAAGGGATGAGAAATGTCTACAATTCACCTCAGAACAAGCTCAAAGAGACTGATAATCCACAAATATTCTTAAAAAATCAGAGATAGACACAATATTGCAGCAATGAAAGAGGTAAAAAAATCAGTTCTTTTATTGATTTCAAGGCACAAGCATGTGTACCAGCTTTAAAAAATGAGCAGAGTTTTCTCTGTCTTACCATAGATAGATCCTTTTTCTGTCTTAATACAGTTATAGAGAGTACAAGTACATTCCAAGAGAAGTCAAAGCATTACCTTGCCCATCCAAGAATCTAGGAGAGAAGTTTTTAAATAAGACCTCCTTGAATGCCTTAGTTCCTGATTGTTGGCCAAATCCAGACTTCTTGGGCGAGTTGGAGACAAAACATGCTATATTCCCTCTATTTGCTTCTTGAGGAGCTATTCACATTGTTCTTGAATGATTACCTGGTCTTCTTGCTTGAGAGGGTCCTTAAAATGTTCTTAGAACTCACCATCTTCAACTACAAACATGTGCTTATTGCCCATTAGTGTTTTATTTTGACTTATTTTCCTTCCTTGGATTCTTCACTAAGTTTTATGCAATAGAATAGGTCTTAAACTGCCATAACAGCCCCCTTAAAGTGCTCACAACATGCTTTGAAGAGGTTACAGAACATTAGGAGCATGTCTATCCACGGTTTTAGGGTAGCATGAAGAGGTCTTCAACTGTCAAACACCTTCTTGACCCTTGTATGGCATAGAAAGAGTCTTCTTCTTTATGAAAGTCTTTCTTGCAAACTCAAGTGAGGGGAAAAGGTTGCCAAAACTCTCATGACCTTCACAATACCACCATTCTGCCCAGAACAGGGTTGATGTCCTTCAATTACTCTTTCTCGCACTCTGCAGGCCTCAGACAGGGTTATGGGCTATATTAAAAACCCTGCAGACTGTTTATCACCTTCCACGCCTCTAGAGCTCCTGGTTTGTATGCCAAGCTTTTTCCATTAAGGGGATCTGCAGGCTTTGATGCTATTCATCAACACTTCAAAACAACATAAAGGACCCTGTAGACCTTTTCATTTCCATATACCCTGTTCCCTTGAGGTCCTGTACCATGATGGTGATGATGGATATCTCAAAACTCAGCACAGTTATTGAGAGTGCAAAGGGCTAGTTTGTAATGAAAACAGGATTTAGGATTCTATCACACCGTCCATGAAAGACCAGTTCAAACTTTTAATTCATCTAAAAGGTCCTGTGCCTGGACTGTATTTCTTTGAAGAGCTCGTGGAATAACAGCAGACGTTAGTGAATTACTAGAGATTACAACAAGAGGGATTTGATACAAGCAAAAGCCTTGTGAACTCCTCTTACTGTTATCTCTCTCTTTGCTGGGGTTATAATGCAAATCCTTCCTTTCTTCATGATCGACGTGCTTTCTAGTTCCTTTCAAAGATTTGAATGCATGAAAGGGTCTTGCCATAGCTGCAAAAGCTCCTACATATTCATCCAATTGCCATGCACAAGGGGAAAGGTAAGAAAAGGCTGATTGTGTTTATCCTAGTAAAAACCCTGTCGACCATATTGGAGGTGCAACACAATGCATGAGGGCATATTTAATGTATTGGGGAGGTTTGTGAGGCCCTTCAAGGGTGTTTGGAACATTCATGGAGGCAATAAACCCCTTTAGGTGGATTTCAATCCATGGAGGATTGTTTGAATGCATGAAAGCCTTCTTGGTACCTTGACAGGCTTGAAACCTTGTAGACCATCTTCATATCATCTATTTGCTTCTGTGTAGACCATCAGACATCTCTTTGCTTCTCTGTGCGGGCATTTGGAGCTTCTAAACCTTCAACAACATGATACAGGACTGTTTATGCTTTAAAACATCTAAATCTTCCTTCATGGGAGGTGCTTCCACTATGACAGCCTCATATAATACCTTCAAGGGCTTTGAAGTTGCAATCTTTCCTTCATATCATACTCTCTACCTGTTGATGACTGTTAAAACCCCCTGGAGGTCTCCTTGTGGAAGATTATATTTCTCCTTGGAAGGGCTCCCACAGTCCTGCAACAATGGTGAAATATCCCTTGTGGGATACCACTCTAAAATGCACAACATATATATATATATATACTGCAGCAAAATAAAATTTCTGATTTTTGCAAAAAATAACCAGCTAGGGCAGCGAACTGGTTTCAATTGATATCTCACAAAATACTTGCTCAAAATGCACAAAATTTTAAAGAGAGCTTGCAACAATGATAACAAACACTAGAAAAATATTTTTGGAATTTTTTGAATAATATATAACTGCCAGAAAATTTCAGAAAGCCCTAGACAGCTGGAAATCTTCAAAAATTCATATCTTTTCAAATACAAGTGATAAAATTCTAAAAATCTGGAAATAACATCTACAAATAATGTAAATGAAAGCCCAACCTCTAAATCTGAAAATAGCAATTTGAAAACCCTCCAAAAAATGTTGCAAAATCCCAAAGTGAGACATCCCCCTTAGGAAGAGGCCAAAAACCCTCAAAAATGTCTCCAGAAATGGTGCCAAACCCTGCTCTGATTGCTGCAATAAATCTGATCTGGAAACCCTCGATTCTTCTCCACAAAAAGCCTCAAAATCCTCAAAAACCCTTCTCTGGAAACTCTGAAAAATATCTCTGAAAAACAGCCCTGAATCAGCTCCAAAATGAAAAACTAGGGTGGATCTTTCACCACCGAAGAGTGCCCTACTAGCTAGGAATGGATCTCTCACCACCGAAGCTAGGGTTCCTGTGGGATCTTACTCCACAAGCTAAAAATTGCAAACAACAGTTGCTCAATGAGAAAAATATGTGAGTGTGCAAGAATGAGCTCCCTTTCTCCCCCAAACTCCTCTTATGATTTTCCCCAAGCAACAAGAGGCCCAAAGATCCCGATCGACCCCTCTAGGAATAACCACAAAATCATAAAGTAACTTAAGTTACTTTTCCCCCTCCAAGTCGCCATAGGGGCATAAGTAACCCCCAACGAAAGATTATAACATTAAAGTGTTATGAGGTCCCCCTTAACGACAAAACATAACATCTAGTACCACCAAGCCACTTAATACTCATGTCAATGCAAAATTATAACAAATGAGCAAGGTGGTAACTAACATCCATACCCAATAGCCTTGATAACCTTAGCCCCTTGGGTATGACCAAAGCTAGGACTAAAACTTGGCCCTTAGGCCATCAGTGAAGGAAAGGGGACATTACAAATGGAAACTCCTTCTCTAAGCATGTATTTGATCTTCATGAAGACTGTATGAGGTTACTACAGGCCTGTTTATATTCTCTTTTTGGTTACTGATTTTAAGAGGTTTTTGTGCCCTTATAGGCTTCTATAAGCTTGGAACTGCCTCCATGAAATCTACAAGTTGGTGAAAGACTCCTAATAGGCTTGAAATTGCTTCCTCATGCCAAGTTCAAAGACCTATCCTCTCTCTTCAAACTACAATATTCCCTCCAATACAAAATGTATAGACCTCGCGGCTTATAAAGCTCTTAAACCTCTAAAACCACCTTTATACACCATTGGCCATGTTTATATTCTTCATTAGGGGACTTTTGGATTTCCTAAGCATGCAAGATACATAATCAAGGCTACTACGGCTTTTAAAAGACACAAATCAGCCTTTCACACTATTAAAGACCCAAAAGATTCATAAAGATGACAAATACCTCAAGGGAGACTTGAAAAGTCAACAATAACTTTGTTTTTAAGTTGTATGTGAAATCTTTGACTGCTTGGCTTGTAACTTGGTATAATTTTTATAACATCTTTGAACAAATGGCCAGGGCATTACCTATTTTGCAATTTTGCACTAAAGGTCCTTTCTTTCTTTCTTGGTGTCCTCTTTCAATTCCTACATGATCCGGACCTTGTTGGCATCCGCTTGCTTTAGACAATTAACATCATTATGGTCCTTGAGCCCACACCAAATACCAAGAAGCACAGTGTTATTTTCATTTGTAGGACAATCTCTTACAACAACAATGTACAATCGGCCAACCTTGTGCATCATATTGGATTTGATAGCCGCTTTCACCCGAAACGTTCTAGTGTCTATTATTATTTCTTTCGTTACGATAGCTACCAAGGACACCACACATGGCATGCCTTTAATCTTTTGAGGATTGTCGGGTGTGTCAATGGCCCCCTTATGTGAAGAATGCTTGGTAACTTTATTCTTTAAGAAGTGTCGAAATCTTTGACTACATGGCCCGTAACTTGGTATATTTTTCATAACATCTTCTTTGAACAATTGACCTTGGCGTGACCTATTTTGCCATTTGTGCTCTAAACGTTTTCTTTCTTTCTCGGTGTCCTCTTTCGGTTCCTTCATCATTTGGAGTTTGTCCCTTTGAAGAGATTGCATTGATCCCGGTTCACTTTGTCACTAGAGTCCGAGTCATCATCCTCACTCCTCGAGCATGAGGATCGTTTCTCGTTGTTGCCAATATCCATTCTTTATGTTGTATGTGTCTTTGTAAGACAAAATTGGAACCACCTTCATCTTCCTTTGCAATGTTGATGCTAACCCTTCAACGAACCACTACTTCAAGCCATCAATTGGTTCTTTCTCGAGTTTTCCCAACAATTCTTTGAACCTTTTATTGTAGGCTCATACATTTTTCATGTTTACCTTGTCGGAGCATCATAGCTTTCAGCGACAATTCATTTTCGTCTATGAGGAGCTTAAATTCCTTCTCAAATTCTTTTTGCAATTTCTGGCATGTCAACTTATCAATAGTTGGTGCATCTATGTACCAATCAATAGCCACTCCTCAAAGTGTGGCTAGAAAACACATGCAACCACTGATGCGCATGTAACTTCCCATAGATGGTCCAGATTGTGATTCAAATCTTGTAATGTTGGATCTTCATATCATTCACCAATAAAATTTGGTCGCTTTTACTTTTCCGGAGATGAAGTTGGTGGGGTGTAATGGGCTAGCACTGGGTGCTTCTTACGTGGCTCTTCAAACACAATCCTTCACCTTGGGAAGGTCTATGTTAAGACATTCCTATCCTCTCCCAGCACTATCAAACACATCACTATACTCAACACTCCCTTCAAAAATAATCCATACACTATTATGCTCACCATCTGGTTCCCCACTTGTGTTTTTCTCGCTCCAACTTGTCATTTGGGTAGCCCTGGTATTTCTAGCTCTAGATCTTCTATGAATAGATCTTCAATCATGCAAATTTTTTCTTGTAAGCAGATCTTTCTTCTTTTGCAAAGAATTTTTGATAAACTTCACCTCGGAATAAAGACTTACCTCAGAAGGAGGGAGCAAATTCGACGAATCCTCACTAGATTCCATATATGCTTTTGAATAACTTACCAACTGTATTTGATCGTCAAGGTCAGCACTTACTCTAAAATGGGAATTTGTCTCGTATTCTCCACCCACTATGCACTTATGAGCACTACACAGTATTATGGTATTGGCTAAACTTTTGGTTTTTGCTCTGGTTTCAGCTCCAGCATCAATTTTCACTAATGCTTCCTACTTGCCTCAAGGAGTTTATAGAAGTGACCACCTCTTGCAAACCTTTTCTTCACTCTTGTTGCTCCAAACGTTTAGTAGACCATTGGAGTTCTCTGTCCAATCCCCTATCGTGTTGTCTCCTCCTACCACCTTTTTTGGGCTCAATGGCATTAATTCCTTCCAGTTCAATGTTGGTCTTCATATCCTTCTTCTTCACGTGCAACAATTACCCTCATACCATTGTAAAATTTGTTGCGGTACTTCACATCCACGTTCAACACGTAGATCTTGAAGAATAAAATAGTGGTTTGCAAGGATTTTTGGTAGATTACCAAGCAATATATCTACTTCTTTTGCCACTACCAAGAAGCCCCGGATAGAATCTGCAGGCAATTGGTTCCTCTCGGATTCTTCTTTAATGTACTCACACAGAGAGAGATCCACAGATACTTGAAATCTCTAGTTCGGTCGTCTTCTCTTTGTTTGTTCCTTTCAATTGCTTCTTCAATTGGTTGACCCATTCACTCCATTGTGTTTCCATCTTATGATGTATCTTTGTTAATAAGTATTGTCAACCAACTTTCACTTTTGATCCAACTTTGCACAAAGGCAACGACGCCAAAAATATTTGATATGAAAACTACACTGCCAAAGGAATATCAATTGCAGAATTATAAATACATACCACAACATAACATAGAAGAACATAGAGAATAATAGCTTTATATCATAACGTAGTGCACAGTACAAATTGTTCTATATAGGAAAAACCTATCACACAGCACCTTTACCCCAATATGTTACATTCTATTCATATAACAAAAGACTCGACAAGGTTCAGTTAACACAACCAAACATAACCAAAGTTGTCGGTTTGTTTTGGGTATGAATTCAAGTAGTGCAAATTAGGTTTGCCAGTATGGAAAAAAAAATTAACCCAAGTATGGCTCAAGAATGGCTATAAAAAAAGTATTTAAAAAATAAAATATCATTATTCTAGCCTAATAAACAAGAACAAACCACATAGTATGCATAGAATAAACAAAATAACTATGCAAACATTATTGATGAATTGATAATGTTGATTCAATGCCTAATGTCATGATAACTAATAAATTATTAAATCAAAATTGGAAGTCATCATCATATCGCTCTTCATTGGGAACATCAACATCAAAATCAAAATCATTATAAAAAATTACAAAAACAAAGGCAAAACCTTTGGGTTTGTCCCAAGTCTACCCTAAGTACACCCAAGTTCTTCAACAAAACCCGAACATACCCGAGACTTCCCTGTTGGAACAAGTAATGTTTGTGGGAACACAATTTGTGTGGCCCACCATAACTATGTCTCCATTAATAAGTTTTTACAAACTTATATATTACACTATGTTGTAAATTAATCAACCTATTTGTTTAACATTATTAAAGAGTGAATTGGTTCAACCAAAAGGTTGCAACCAATGCACCCACTCTTTACAGAGGGTGATCTCCTATTGGAGATTGGACACATTACATTATTGCTATGCATATGAAAATATTGTGAAGAAGTGATAAAGGCGGATCTACATGTTGGGTTGGCTTGCACTTGTCAGGCATTTGTTCCTCATTCATATTTGAATAATATACTGGAAGTGCATTTATAGTGGGCTTCTTACCTATTTATAGGCTTTCCCCACTCAAATATTGTGTATCTTATGTATGTGTTCATTGCATTCACTTTTTGTATTTCCTTATAATTCTATAATTTACTAAATTGATGTATAATGAAAACCTTTCATATCAACTTGAAATCTAACATCCTAAATATTTTAATTTATTATTAAAATCTTTGAGTTCTAACAATCCCTGACATACCCGGGAAGAACTCAGGCGTATACCAGACCCGCACCCGTAAAAGGTACAAACCGGACAGATATCAGGTGCAGCCAAATCAGTACTCTAGAGCATAAAGAAAGAACTATTACAATATTACCTAAAGCTGACAATAGAATAATGATAAGGTTGGCTACAAAACAATGCTTTTATTTATCATAACGGTCTGCAGCAGTTGTGTTTATCTTTTATTTACCGACATTTTAGTTCTAACTTCTAGACCCCTCTTCAAGAAAGAAATAAAGAAATCATATCAATGTCCACAGATGACCAAAAGTATGTCAATGGGACTCACAGATACAACAATTAGCAATAGAAATTTCTAGGAAGAGAGAACCCTAGAAGTAAACAAATGAAACAAAAGTACAAAGGACAAAATAGAGCAGCATGCCATGAACACGTGGCAAAGAAACCAATACAAATAGCAATGTTGGGAGAACAAGAGCCCCAAAAGCATGTGCCAATGAAGACTAAAGGCAAAACTCATTGAATGTTTCTATCTGTGCGAAACTGGAGGAATCTTGACCTGCTATCGATCATTGCGAGAGATCAGATAATGCTCGTCAGGGAGTAAACAGGGTCTGAGAAGCCAAGTTGGGGATCCTAGGAGGAAGAAAGACACTTTCTCTAGAATCTCCCCTAACATCCAAGGCCGGTGCAACTCCCGTAGTAGAAAAGAAGGTCGTAATAGCAGTTTTTCCTTGTGGTCTAGGGGCAGTTAGCAAGTTATATACCCATGTCATCAGAGAGGGATAGAGCCACGCCAACGGGAAGGAGCAAAGCTACAATGTCAAGAGGAAGAAGACTTGGAAATCTAAGTAGTTTGAGTAGTAATGGTGTGCAGAGAGAAGTGGCGCCTTACTGATCTATCAACTCTAGTGTGTAATGTACCAATGTCTAGAGGGCACTTAATGCTGCTAACTGCCTAAATGGGCCGGAAGAAAGAGGTGATCAACATGGTAGCTCTAGATACTCTAGGCTCCTCCTAAAGGGATCTGCGCTAGAGGGTGACATCCTCATGAAGATAAAGAGCCAGGCATGACTTATATGAAGAAAGCAGCTAGAGTGTTGTCTGAGTCCCTGTTGAGGCAGTGATATCTGGACCAATGGTAATAATGTGGAGAGGGATAGAGCTGCGCTGACAGAAAGGAGCAAAGCTACAATGTCGAGAGGAAGAAGACTTGGAAATCTAGGTAGTTAGAGTAGCAATGGTGTGCACAGAGAAGTGGCGCCTTACTGATCTATCAACTCTGGTGTAAATGTACCATTGTCTAGAGGATGATTAGTGCTGCTAATTGCCTAAATGGGCTGGAAGAAAGAGGTGATCAACATGGGAGCTCTAGAGCCTCTAGACTCCTCCTAAAGGGATCTGCGCTAGAGGGTGAAAGCCTCATGAAAGTAAAGAGCCAGGCATTGTTTATATGAAGAAAGCAGCTAGAGTGTTCTCTGAGTCCCTGCAGAGGCAGTGACATCTGGACCAATGGTAATAATGTGGATTGATTTCACACATTCATAGCAATCCACATTTTAATTTTTTACCATTGATCCAAATAACCCTAACGAGTAGTCTAGAAGTTACACCTGAAAGTTACACCTGAAAATTTGGTAAATAAAGGATAAACATAGCTGCATCCAAATAGATTTCTGAAATGTTTTCCTGTAAAAATCGTAAGCCTTTAGTATGCCAGCTTGTATACAATTCCTTCTATGAAGAGATAATGCTAATCAAAGAAGCCCTCCAAAATCTGCCGTGAAATTTAACAAGACTCAAAATCACAGCCTTTTACAAATTCAAAAACCCGACATACCATCTTAAGTTGTTGAACGAGGACAACTAAATTGTCCAGCTGCTGCCATAGCAGAGTCTCCCTCTCCGCAGCACTCAACTCTCTTCCTGATGTGCTAGGTAACTCAACCCCAGCAACTCCTCCCAAGCTTCTATCTGTATCTATTGGAGTGACTAATTGTCTCTTCACTGTTTGATAATCCTTTGTTTGGCTATTTCTAACAGATGTTGGAAAAGATTTGTCTTCTGTTAATGCTCGAGTGAAGACCAAAATGCAATCAGCTGCAGCTATTGAAATGCGTCTTGGAAGCACAAAACCATCCTGATCAACACTGTAGATATAAACAAATCAAACAAAACTCAGACCTTAAAACAGCACAAACAACTTTTACATGAATGCAAAACTTGAGAAACAATATACAAAGTTGAGCTCTGCATTTAAAATTTTGAAAACAAACTTGTATTTATGAGCAAAGACGTCTGTGCAGTTCCCAGGATTAGGATGAATCCAACATCCACCATACCACTTCATTTCATAGTGGTCTGACATGGGAGATTTCCCTTAATATCTCAATTATCTGATTACCTGCTATACTAGTTCTGAAAATGCCTAACAAATATAATCCCAAAAGTGAAATAACATGAATGTAATAATGCGACATCACATATAAACACCTAAAATTCACAAAGCCTTCAACATTTCTAGAATCTTCATGATTGAAGAGTTTTTAAAAGAGTATATGACAATTTACAAGAATGATAATCGACTGTCATTAGTAAGATCTCCCAAACATGATTGGAAGTCAAAAATGTGTCCAAAGAACAGAATATAAACTAGATGAGGAAATACAAGTATCAGACTGAAAGCCATATAATTATGATTCAAAAAAATTATAATAATTCAAAGAAACATTCTATATTAATTTAAATTACAAACAAAGTAATGGGCAATAAGACTGGTGAACACTGAAAATAAGTACACAAAATTCCCAGGATTTGTATAGTAAGGGTTTGATGTTATCTAGGATGTTTCACATGAATTATAGATAAATATCAGTTCTTGTGCAACTCGTTCGTGGGGAAAAAATAGTACTTAACTTTTCACTCCCTATACTCTGGATGAATCTGAGAGCCACTTTCCTGCCTGTAGCCTCATACATCACAAAGAATGTCAGTGTTCACCACCTGCATGTGATTGAGGTAACAATAAAACATCTCTCCCATCATCAAGATAGGCATAGGACAGATGATTTTGAGTGACAAACCAAAGTCTGCTTTAAAGGTTGAACATAAATGTGAAGCAATAGCTTGGAATGTTATACTATAATCCCCATCATGCCCAATGTCTCTAAATGGGTTTGTGCTCAACTATACTATCACCCACAACTATACCATCCTCGAGATCACAAAGATGGATGTTAGAATCTTCCATAGGCTCGTAACAGACTTCATATCTTGCATATAATCCAAACTAATATCGCTTCCTACACATTTTTATGCAGTTCACATGTGGCATTGTATCCTTTAAATTATAAATACTTTTAATTGGCTTTGTTAAAATATAGCTTCATCTTCACATTGCATCTTCATTGCTAATAAAATCTCTCATCTGACTTGATATTATTCGGCATTCATTATATTTTATAGACATGGGCAATTGTTAACTGTGGAATTGCAAAAATTGTTTAGACTGAAAAATAATAATTAGCACTCTAAATAAATTGATTAAAACAAGATTTCCTGTCAGAATTAAGCTTAGAATCTTGCATGGTGGAAAATTAATTTACTATCTGAACTTGATGTGCATATCGCAATATTGGGTACCCTGCTTATCTCCTATATGGGAAAACAGCCACTAAACTGATTTTTGAATATTTGATGTCAGAAAGGATTATTGTTATGATAAGTCAAATTCTGGATTATGTCCCCATTTAAATGAAGTTTTGGGAGATTTGTATAAACTGGTCACACAGGTTTGAAACAACAAAAGGTTTGGAAAGGGTGCTAGAAAAAATATTCAAGAGAAGGCTTCTCTCTCCACATACATGGTGAAAGAATTACAGAAGGGCAGTGAAAAGTATAAAAAGTTATATATTCATTTGCCCATGGGTAAACAAACACGTGTTGAACAACATTTCAAGTCTTCGTCATTCAACCACATGGTTAACGGAAACAAAAATAACCAAAAAAAAACAAGAAGGGTTCTATGGCACAAAATTTCCCAGTGAATGCAGGAAACAATGCAAAATACATGGGAATGTTTGCTAAACTTACCATCAGCTGTGATTGATTATTGAAAGGCTTATCTTTGGCCAAAGTTAGAGCAAAGAAGCATGGAAGATCCATAAGAAAAATCAAGCAATTATTTAGCCTCAAAGGGACCAAAGAAGAAAATGGAAGGGGAATTTCTCAAGAATTAGGAACAATCAATGACATCAACTTAATCGGAGTAAAGTATGGTCAGGTGGGTGAAAAGCTATATATAACTCAGACATACTTCATTTTGCTTCATTTGAAATTGAGATTGATATCAAAGGAAAATGCACTAGGAAAGAAAAATTATCTTGTGTGTTTATGACAGTACCCAAAAGACCAGTTTCAACCATGAGGAGTCTTGTGCTGAGAGGAAGAACTTTGGCATGTAAATACGTGTTTTAGCATTTATCATGCATGAACCTTATGCCTATGACTCCTAAGGTAATATAGGTCTCGCGTAAAATGTCAACTTTCTGCATTTCAAGAGACTTGCTGCACTAATCTTTGATAGTTTTGTTAGAAAATAAAATGTCAACTTTCTTCCCTAGAAAAGAGTATTCTACAATTTGTGGCCTGCATACCTGCTTGCTTCTGCTATTTTGATGTCTGCATAAGTGCATAGAGATTACTTGAAAGTCAACATACTTTAGAGGGAGTGTAATGTCCCCTTTTCCACGCTAATCACTATGACGGCCTTGGGCCCATTGCACCTGCCGTGGGCTTCAAGGAAGGATTGCAAAGGAGCTGAACATTGCCACAATTGTAAGTGATTGTATTTTCCTTATTTATGTGATTACTATTTAGGGCTTGAAGAGATTCGATTAAGTGATAGGTGAATAACAAAGCAAAAAGGAACTTCTATCTTCTCCTTCATTAAAGTCGGTCTTCTTGAGAACTGCAATGGAGATAAAGAAATACGCTTTCCCTTTTTATGAGGTCGGTCTTCTTAAGTGAAGATTAAAAGGCACTTCCCCTTCATTAGGAGGTCAGTCATGAAGATTGATCTTGTAATTCATCCTTGGCACCTAAGAAGGATACTTAAGGAAGTTCAAATGGAGGAGAGAAATTATTATCATTCATCATTTGACATTTTCTTGGATTTGGAGCTATTGCAGCTTCTCTTCTTGCCATTGAAGGACGAAACCCCTTCCTTGGTTACCTATTGAGGATGAAAACGTTCAATAGGATGACACTTGGGGACGGAAACCCTCTTGTGTGCATTGGTGGCTTCATTCAAGAGTCATAAGTGGACTTCATTGGCAGATTTCTGGAACAGCAAGGTGTTTATCCGTGCATAGGGCACTTCTACTCCAGCTAGGGCACTTTCAAGGGTGTTGGCACCCTTCCTCCACTTGATCTACCCACCTGGGAAGTTTGTGATCACTTTTGCAGGGGTCTCCGTGGTTAGAAAACTGTGAGTTCACTTTTATTTGATAATTGGTCTCTCCGAGATCATTTTGAGCATTTGTTTGTGTTGAAACTCCAAGTTATGAATTTTTGAATTTTCAACTATGTTTGCACTTGAATTAAATTTATAAAATATATATTTGCTCCAGATTTCATCTTGCTGGACTTATGAAGTGTTTGGGATATTTCTATATTGATTTTCAGTCTATATTGCATGAGAATATTGTCTTGAAGAGCCCATACAGTTCGCTTCCCTAGGAAATAGAAAATCAGGTTCATTGCTAGGGCTAAGTGGTGATATTGTTGGCTGTCATATGAATTCCTTTGCTGTCATAAATATTCAGATCTCTCTTGGTTGCTAATGGCATTTTCAGTTTGTTCCTCTAGGGTTTGAAGTGATTGACAGGTGGCTGTAATAAAAATCAGAAGTTGTGATTGGGGTTTGAGTCCAAACCCTTGTTTTCTGTTTGATGCCCTAGAAGGAACTTTACAGGGAGCTGTCCAACTCAAGAAATCACTATTCGTCCAAAGTGACCCTGATTTCGAGGTTGATTGACATTCAGGAATTAATCCCTGCTGTGAGATTTCGAATTTGAAGGCAGAAAAAGTACAGTTTTATTGAAGAGTACGGAAAGATCTATCGCCAATAATAATGTTGTGATGCCAATCTTATTAGCTCACATAACCACTGTCTACATTTATGGATTATTCAGGACTTCAACCCTCCCTCTCTTCCCCCTGTACTCGTCCGTTTCATTCCTAGGTTCAATCAAGGTATGCTTGGGTTCGACCTCTATCAGACCTAGGCATACAAGACCGACAGGCCAGGTCGAACCCACAGGGTTTTCCCCATTTTGACTGAACAATCAGTTTTTGACTGATTTCAAATCTCACTTAAACACTAAAAAAAAGGTCAACGAACAACCTAAAAGCTAAAACTATCTAACTTGCCTCTCATTTCACCAAAGGAAAAGGGAAAACAACGCGCTTACGTCTCATTGCACACTTACTTTTCATGAATACTTAGGGTTGAAACTTCATGAAACTAAGATCCAACAGCATTGCTTGCCTATTCCTACGCCACTCCAAGTGCCCATTTCCTTCCAAGGGAATTGAGGAGCTTGAAACAAGGAGGATTCTAGGATTGAAGGTAAGTTTTTATGAGTTTCTTGATTTCCAATCTTTGCATGGGTTTTTTTTTTTTTGGTGTTTTTTAATCATTTTTTCACTAAGTATAGGTAGCCTAGGATTTGTTTTTAGTTTTTTTTTTTTTTAAACTTATAACTACATGTATATGTGACAATGGCAGCAAGCTCTAGCTTTGTGGGCCAAGGACCAACACACATATTCAAAACCTATATTTTTTGCCACTTTAGAAACTGTGACTGACAGCAGATTCCAAGTGGAGGTAGTTATGTTTGCTATTGCAGTAAGTGTAAACTTGAATACAAGAGCTCATACAGTAAAGTAATATCCCAACAGTGTGCAATTCGTGGACAAGGAATTAGACTTTGCGTTGGGATGGACATAAAGGGGTTGCCAGCAAGAAAAAAATTTAGTGCATATCAAAGAGCAAGAAGATGTGGATCAAGCAAGTACCCTAAAATTGAAGCATCCCTTGTCAATAAAAGGATCTTGATTGAGCAAGCCACCTACAGCTTCATCTTGAACCCCAGTCATGGCCACCTCACAACCTTTTTTGGTGACACCCTCTTCAGATGAAGATGCTCCTCTTACCCACAAAAGAACAAAAACGTGGTCCCATTGTTAGACCACTTAATAATGAGGCTAGGTATCGTACCCATGAGCTCATTGCGCAGTGCATGTATGCCAATGGACTGCCATTTAACCTTGTTAGATCACCATACTGATAGGAAATGGTGAGACGAATCAATGAAGCCCCTAAGGGGTACATAAGGCCAAGTTATGAAAAGGTATGCACCAAATTATTGGGAGAGGAAAAAGGATGTGATGATTCAATGCAGCCAATAGGGATTCTTGTATCAAAATGAGGGCTTCCATCATTTCCAATGGGGGAAGATTGCAAAAGTAGGCCCTTGATTAATGTGATTGTGATGTGCCTCAAGTGGCAATGTTTTTGAAGGCAATTGATTGATAGAACGGAGGGTGAAGGATACATAATTCATCATTGATATCCGTATAGAATTCATTTGATTCGGTGAGGCCTCAAAACTAGGATACCAATTTAGCACCCCTTGCACTTAGTACCGATCCAATCTATACCCGATGACGGGTCTAGGTCCAGTCCGATACGCCCACAAGCTATGTTCCACCAAGTTTCAAATATTCATACGATACCATTGATAAAGCATTCATCACACACATTATAGAACCTTAATACATAAAATTGGAGCTGAATTGAGATTTCACATAAGGTTCAAGTTTCAATTACAATAATAATTACAATGAAATGCCCAAGGGCTGCAAGTTTCAACTAGACAACAAAATGTCTGAAACATAGAAAAAGTATATAGTACACAACACCTGCACAAAAGTCTAACAATTCAAATGCAATCATATGCATCATCAAGCATACAATTAGCAAATGCATTGTCACACTTTTGAGCAGGCATATTGGAGCGGTCATGATAATAGGGTTTTTCATAATTGAGTAAAAACCCGCTGTTTTTTTCAGCAAAACATATTACTTTATGCTTTGTTCATACACCTTTTCTGCACAACACAGCATTGAACTGAATAACACTCTTTTTCACCAAAACATTTTACTCTGTGTTTTGTAGTCACACACACCTTTCACAACATTGAGTCAAAAACAGTCTTTTTTGGAAAACATATTACTCTATGCTTTGTTCGTACACCCTGTGCTGCACAACACAACATTGAACTGATACCACAATGTTTTTCACCAAAACATATTACTCTACATTATGTATTCATACACATAGTTCAAAGAATTGGGTAAATACCCTGTGTTTTTCACGAAAGCATATTACTCAATGCTTTGTTTATACACCCTCTGTTGCACAACAAACCATTCAACATAATACCACAATTTGTTTATCACCAAAACATATTACTCTATGTTCTCTATTCATAGACACGTTGCTGCATGAGCAATACAAAACTATTAAATGAATTCATTGTAGATTATTGCTCTCTTGCCTTCTTCTCACTGTTGTTCTCTTTTCTTCTCTCTGTTGTTTTCTTTCTTTGTCTTCTCCTTCACAAGATGGGAAATGACAAAAATGAGCTTTTTTTGTTTTAGTTGTAAGAGAGGTTGTTTTAGGTTTAGGTTAGTTAGAAATGAGTGTGGGGGTCCTTGTGGGCCCCCATATTCCTTTTTTAATTAACTATGTTTTTCTATAAAAAAATAACTTTACCTTTGTTGGGACGTAGGGGATGCCGGGCGTCCTCAGACGGTCGGGGAACTTGTAAAAGTCCCCTGAACATACCGAGGGACGTCCCGGCATCCCCTCCCTCTTGTCCCTTGCTCCAATTTTGACGTCCCTGAACGTCCCCGATTTTTTTAGCAGATTGGGGACGGGTAGGGACTTTTCCTACCTGTCCCCGAATTTCCGAAATGTCCCGTGCGGGGATGGGCCTAAAAAGGCAAGGGACGCGTCCCCGTGGAACATAGCCCACAAGTACATCCATGACAACCCAAGTACGTTTCAGGTTGTGTTGATGAATATCCCAGGCATACTTTAGTTGCTCCTTATGATGACCTGTACGTTTGGGTTGCGTTGATGAAGACCACAGGCATACTTGAATTGTTCCTTATGTACCTAGGGCAAACCTACAAGGCGGAACCGAAAGCGAACTGTAGGTTTTGCCTCATTTTTCCATAAGTTTTTATTAAAGATGTTGATATTCTCGTTCTCGATGAAGAACAATATGACTACTAATTTTGATTTTATAAAATAATTTTTTAATATTTATCATGACATTTGGCATTAAGTAAACATTATCAATTTATCAATAGTGCTTTTGAAGTTTTTATTTATCTATGTATACCAAAGTGGTTAATTTATGTTTATTAGGCCAATATTTTTTATATACTTTTTTGTAAGGTCATACCTCGGGTGAAAAACAATCATCATCTTCGGGCAAACCCAACTTGTTGTATCTAAACCCATACCCAAAACAAACCAATAACTGAACCTCAAAACATTGTCCAAGTCATAATGGACAACGATAAAGATTGCATGACCATTGGGATGTTGACTAAGGCAAGGAACACCTTGTGCCTATCATTCAATAAAACTGTTGATGCAAAAGATGGGAAGTAAAATCGACAAGAGCAAACAATTGTATCGAGGTCGATGAAATATAGATGTTTGTCACCCATCATAACGTCTTGTAGCCCATCTTCAACATTCTCAAAGTTGGAGCTGTTATGGGTAAGTAAGCAATCTTTCTTTTATTTTTTATTTACTTTAAATATTAGATTATCTAGTTTTATAACTACAATTTATTAATATAAATAAATGATATTAAAATTCATAGATTTTTAAATATTTTTAAATTTTATTTGTTTTAATTTCCTATTAGGTTGTTGAGGTTAGATTCGCATCAAACACAATCATTTTGAGACAACTTGTGAAGATGTGAGGTGCATTGTGTAGAAGATGGCTATCTCTGCAACCTTTGGGTTGTATGGACACGATTGAACATAAAGAGAGCCTAAAAAGTGAAAGGGAAGATCCTAGATAACAATTGGTGGGCTAGATGTCACAAGGTTTGTGTTTGGCAAGGATAAAATTCAAAAAAAAAATCGTCATCAATAAAAATCAAGAGAAAAATGGAGAATTTAAAGTGATAATATTTGTGGTAGCGGATTGCTGCAATGGAGCAAACGAGGAGAGAGAGGATGCAGCGGATCATTGAGGCATATGCGGCGCATTATTGCTCGCCAAGCTGATCGCTTAAAAACCCTTCTGAATGAAAAGGCAGATCGCATTCTTATGGGCTTGTTGGAGATCAAAGGTCCAAGGGACAAATGGTGGGTGACCCAACAGCGAGAATCGTTGAAAGTTAGGATGCCAAATCAGACTGAAATTGACATCCATCTCTGCAACTAGAAATTGAGCGAAGTATGGGGAAAGCAACGGCAAATTTAGGGCAATTGCATCCAAAGAATGGGCTCCCCCATGATTCACCCGAGATCAACTGCAGAGTGATGGAAGATCATCTAGGTGCAGACAACAAGGTGTTAGGGCTAAATAAAATGGAAATTGTTCCAGGAATGGGCACTTGGGCGGAATCAATCAACCTCTCAGCTAATCCTAAGGAAGGTAGACCTCTAGCGGCACTTGGGTCATACTCTTCTCTGAGTACCTTTGCATTCCATACAAAGGCGAGCTCTTATCATGTTTGATTTTTCTTCTTGTGACACAGGACCTATGTCTCTTCCCACAAGGTTTCATGTTTTAAGTCGGTCCGAATCCTAACTGGGTGTGCCCTTTCCCGATAGGTGACCAAGCCTCCTACGGATGATTTCGCGATTACAAGTGGGTTTTGGTCTCTCATAGAAGCTCTTGGTTTCTTCATTGTTGGAGCACGGGAACAAGTTGGATACTTTTATTCGGTGGATAGTGCATTGGACATGATTGAGGAATGGCCTCATCTTCATCCTACTCCTGATTTGACCTGGGTTCGAATGAATGCATAGTCGGTGGTGGTGGTTCCTCATAGGGATTCTTGGGGAAGGGTTTGAACTATTTCCATTTATCAAAGGTTTTGATTGGTTGCATTGGGGATTGTTCTTAGAGTTGTTGCGGTGCTGCAAGGTGAAGTGGAAGGCCCTGCCATGTCCACCTCTTTCTCTCTAGTTTTACCTTCTCACGCAAGAACTTTTGGTTCCCAATTACGGTAATGAGGATTTCCTAGAATTCTGAAGCGATTGATTGCATCGGTTATCTTGGGAGGAACTTTTTGTCATCTCGTTGGGGTGGCGCTTGACGACGGAATTGGTGTTGTCTATGATCTATGTGATTCAGTTGGATTTGCCTTTATTTTAGGATTTTGTATTAATTCAGAGTTTTCACCCATGGTAATTTCTTTATGTTTCTCCTCTTATTTGTTAAGGGAGCATGAATGGCTATTCAATTTTGGCTTGGATTAGTGCTTCAGGCCTGTTGTAATCGTGTCACTAGTTTTCTTCGGGTTGATGGGTGGGCATAGAATGCTACCCATGTTGTTGTTATGATCCAAAATTGCAAAGTCTGCTGAAATCACGCTTCAATTGTAAATCTTTTTGCTCTTTATACAAACAGGAAAGCGACCCACCAATCCTAGTTTACGGATCCAAAAGAAATCAAGAGAAAAGTATGATTAAGCTCAAAGAATATAAATTTGCATTTATTATATTTTTATTTTTCAATAAGAATAAATACACAAGAATATTAAAATATATTAGCAACCCACACTTTATATATTAACTGTCACATTGCCCAATTAGAGAGATTAAATTGTTCTCTAAGTTGGAGCTGTTATAGGTAAATCAGACAATCTTTCCTTTATTTTAAATTTACTTTATTAATTTAAATTTTAAATTTAAATATTAAAATATCTAATTTTTCAATTCAATTTTAAAAACCAAAAACAAAATAGATGATATATAACTTGTATAGTTTTTAATGTTTTTAAATTTTCATTTGTTTTAATTTCCTATAAGATTGTTGAGACTAGATTCGCCTCCCACACAATCATTTTGAGACAACTTGTGAAGATGCAAGATGCATTGTGTAGCATGGGTATGAGCAACCTTTGGGCTGTATGGCGCAGTGGAACATAAAGAGGGCTGAAAAAGTGAAAGTACAAATCCTAGATAATGATTGGTGGGCTCTAAGATACAAGATTTGTGTTTGTATTCAGCAAGGATAAACCTCAAAACAAGCTTGCCAGTCAATAAAAATCAGGTGAAAATTGTGATTAAGTTCGAACAATATAAATTTGCATTTATTATTATTATGTTCAAAATAAGAAATAAATACAAAAGAATATCAAAATAGATTAATGACCCAAATTTAGCATATTAACATTCACATTGCCCAATTAATAAACAAAAGTTATTAAAATAAAGCTAGAATACTTATAATTATAAATTCAGATTTGTATTTAATAAGTTTTTATTTCAAACTTAAAATGCTTATAAAGATATTATTTATTAATTTTCATCCTTTATAATAGTTTGATATCATGGACGCCTATCGAGAGTGGGAAACAGTAAAACTCCAATGGCTCCAAATGCAGCCACCCACTCCAACTGCAAACAACCACAACAAGATGAGTGAACAATGATGGTTTCATCTACAAATTTTAGCAAACACCCACTGTAGCTGACCAGAGACCAATGAACTACTGAAAAAGTTAAAACCCACAGCACATGGGCTATCCCAAATAAGAAGTTAAACTGAAAACCATAACAAACTAAACTCCCCAAAGATTTAACAGAAAAATCCCTACAAAACGTCACTAAATTAGGCCCTAAACTACCTGCAAAGGGTCGCTAGAGTGATTTGCAAGTTCTATTCGTAGCTAGTTATTTACAAATACCGAAATAATCTGCAAGTCTGCCAATAGGGAAACCCTACAGAAAAATGAAAAACCTGAAATGAAATAAACACGCATCACAGATGGACAAATTTATTTTTAAAAATTTTTAACAAGTCAAACATTTACTGCCGAATTTGAGTTGCACGAATTTAATCACGAATCTGTCTGAATTCTTAGGAACTCATTAAATTTCAGTTACTTTTGAATTTTATTAATAAAATGTGACGATTTATGTGATTTATGGTGGCCTCGTGTGGATTATTTGCTTTAATTTACCAAGCCCATCATGAATATGATCAGATTTGCTGATATGAATTAGCCATGTTTGCAAGTGCTATGATGGCATCAACTCGATGACATAAAAATTAAGACCATTGTAAATGTGAGAGAGCAAGACCCTATGGCAAAAAAATTCAAGAAATTGGAAAGAATCCTTATTGAGCAATTGAACAAAATGACCACCCCACAGTAGCTCCTTGCCTTTGCATTATCTCCAAAATAATACAACACTAAGACCTTTCTTTTCCCTAGAGTGAGATACTAGATAGGGATGTTGAAGTTAGCAATGCAAATAAGGCGACATTCACTAGGATCTTTATTCACAATAGGTGTTTGCTCTCCTTATTACAAGCTATGTGCAAGCTATGTGCCCCTAGGCAACACGAAACCGAGGACTACAATTTTGGACGATTCCAAGTTTAATTTATTGATGGAGGAGATAAGGGCCACATGTGTCTCTCATGGATGCAAAGTTAACATCAATGAGTGGATGAAAATTAGACACCGCCCACTCATCAATATCATTGCCTCTTATAAAGATGGACCTTACTTCCGAGGATGGTTGACTGTTCAAGCAAGCGCAAGGATGCAAAGTTTCAATTTTATATTTTTAGAGACGCGTCATTAAGGAGGTTGGCCCTTCCAATGTCGTGCAAGTAGTTACAGATGCAGCTTACGTGTGCATAAAAGCATGTAAACAAGTTGAGACTGCCTACAAGCATCTCTTTTGGACCTCCTATTGTGTGCATTGCCGTGAACATTGCACTAACAAAAATCGAAAAATACTTGATTTGGTCAAAAGGTAGTAGCCAAGGCTAGGGAGGTGAAAATGTTCGATTCGCAACCACTACATATAACTGGCACTCTTCCACGCCATTTGAGGAAGGAATTTTTCAAGCCGGTGGACACCCACAATGCATGCTACTTTATTTTTTTGAATAGGATGCTTGACTTGCAAGATCCTTGCAACTTACGATCGTTGATTTTCAGAGATTTCCACTGTTTAACATAGTGCTAATATATATTTGGAGAATTATGTTCAAATTATTGAAGTCCAACGTTTACGCTTCTGGACTGAAATCAAAGTGGGAGACCATGAAATCTTCTTACACACCAAGATGATACATATTATATAGTACATGTACGTATAGAACAAATGTGCCCCATGTATGGATGGCAAGGGTCCTGCATGCATTCAATAGGAAATGGTTACGTAACCCTCAATATCTAAATAAATTATCAAGCATTAAGACATATATACTGTACACTAAGTCAATAAAGTAAACATTGCGTCGAACACGGACTTGGATCTTAGAGAAGGAATTGGACAACATAGCCAATTCATTTTCAAAACAGAAGGTATGTGAACTAGAGGTCAAGAGAACTTGGTGTGGCCATAGGAGCACTTAATGATACCTTTATAGTTGTTGTGGACCAGCTACAGGATTTTGAGCTATAACAAAAGAAATTTTAGGAGGAAATAACATAGATTTGCAGAAAAAGCAATTTAAAATAAGAATAAGGCTTTGATGAAGAGAGTTTTGATGATATTGGAAATGCATTTTCAGCATCAACACCAAAATCAACTCATGCAGAATTTACCTCTGTCACGATGACTCATATCTCTAGTTCAACAGTACCTTCATGTGATCCAGACTCTTTAAAGTTGCCAGAATCAATAGTTTGTAATTCGAAGCTCTCACAAAGACAAGTGTTTGATATGATACTATTGAGAAAATCACTCAAGACTAATTGGTGGGGAGATGTTAGCCAAAAATCAGTCTCATTGTATCAATGTTATGCAGGAACGTATACATAGATTTTGGTAACATCCTAGGCATCTAGAACGTTTCAGGGATTTGGGGACTTGGAGGAGGGGCTTGAGGACTTGGAGGATGTCCCCAAAAAAATTAATTTTTAATTTTTTATTTATCTAATGCTTTAACTCTAAAAAAGATAGTGGTTGCTAGAACTTTCTACCAAAAATATTGAATCCAAATCCCAGAAGTACCAGAAAATAAAGTTTAAACCTAGACTGCACGGATACGGGTACGGGTACGGGTAAGGGTACGGTTTCGTTACGCTGAAATGGCAATTTTTTTAAAATTGCGGGTACGGAACGCTTTTGGGTACGTTTTTATATATATATATATATGTATGTATGTATGTATGTATGTATATAAATTATAAATTTAAATAAGCATTTGCATACTTATTGAAATTTAATTCTCATACATTGCATACTTATTGAAATTTAATACTTAGTCATGGTGCATTTACACCTATATTTGGCGAAGTCTTTCTTTTCACATTACATCATGTAGTAGCAGAAGAGGTCTTTTACCACTCATCTATAACAAATCAATTTACAAAGTATCAAATTACTGATACATTGCTTTTCAAAATAAATAAGTATTTAGATTGTACATTCTAAGGAAATGATCAAGAAAACAAGTGTGGTAATAAAAATTATCTGAAAGGAAGGAGTTGAACATGGCAACTCCATTTGCTTCATATTTCTCTATCACAATTATTTATCTTAGTGACTGTGATAAGATTCAAGGAGTTTTGATTGTTCATGGTGACCTTCCTTGATCCACTTAGCACGATAGTATTGTTTGGCATATTTCCCGAAACATCATAACTAAGCAGGAAAAATATGGATCCAAGCTGGCAGGTGGGACGATTAGTCCGAGCACGGGAGAATACTCGCCGAGTTTTGGCGAGTACTCACCGAGTTTTGGAAAGCTATCCAGTATTTTTAATTACTAATCTGTCTACAAGCGATCAAAGCTCATGATTCTTTCAGAAGATTGCAAGAAGTTGCTTGGTCCAAAAAGGTGCAAAAATGGATTTTATGAAAATAAGAAAAATATTGCCATCAATGCGTAGAGCTCGAGAAAATATACACTTTTAGAGAAAACGGCACCTAAAATGGAGCCACATAATGAAAGTTATGGCACATGCAAGTCCCCTAACGTACTGTAGAACGCACGGTACCCTATGTCTCGTGGATACATTTCCAGACGTACCCACAGCATACCAGTCCTCGTACCAGTACCTGGTACATTTCCAGGCTGGTACGAGGACCTATATGGCATTTCCGTGCAGTCTAGGTTTAAACCCTAAATTGTCGATACGTTTTGGATATGGGTACGGAGTATATACAAAGAAATGGGAAAAAAATGACCCCAGATATGGTTGTACAAAAATATATAAAAATTAAAAATATATAAATTCCAGCCTAATAAATAGGAATTAACCACATATTATGCATATGAAAAACAAAATAAGCTAAATAACCACAAAAAACAACTCATAATTTGTTAAAGGCTTAAATTAAACACAATGTCATGATATATTAAATTTAATTATTACACCAATGATCAAACTACTCAATAGTCATCATATTCCTCTTCATCGAAATAAATTTAAAATACTAAACTAGCTGCAGTATTATCAGCAATCCCCTATGCTCTATTCACCAGCAGACCTACACAGACAGCATAATATCAAACTTCATTATCATTCAACAGGGGAGGCAGATTTATTCCTCGTTTAGAAACTGCCAATACTTGCAGCATGGTAGCAACCTGCATCTGCAACATGGTTGATCCATGAAATATTTGCTTTCAGATATTTCTACATGAGAGGACTAGTAAAGGAACGTGATCCGTGGTCTTGGAAGAAGTAGCACATCTGCCTACGATGTCAAGGACACAACAAACACAGTTGAGAAATTGAGGACTGCAGCCCATTCTTCAGATGGTTGATCCATGAAATATTCCCTTTCGGATATTTCTACATCAGCGGGCTAGTGAAGGGACATGTTTTTAAGTTATGTGTGGATTTGGAAGAAGTAGCACCTCTGCCTAGGATGTCAATGACACAACAAATACAATTGAGAAATTGAGGACTGCAGCCCCTTCTTCAGGCCTTCCAGACAGTTCTCTTTAAATTTTCCCTCAAAAACAGCCATCTTCTATGCCACATCAGTCAACACTTATGCATTGTGGTCTATAGTCTTTTCCGTTTCTTCCAAGCGTTAATTCTGAGCTTTCACTATTGCCTTGAGAGCAGACGCTGGTGCTTTCAGGTCCACCACCCTTTCAGCATCCTTTTTCTCTTGTCCCTCCTAGATGGACACGGAATTGGCAATATTCATGATCAGGTAGAAACATAACACTAATCATAAATAATATCATATTAATCAGGTTCAACATCGCATCCAAGACTGGTTTTTGTTTACAAAGGTGGGAAAAAAATGTTTTGGCCCGGAAATGTACCGGGAGCTGCCAGGGTATGGCCGGGACAGCCTGGTTATGTCTGAAGAGGTACCTGGGCCGTCCCAGACTTATCTTGGCAGCTCTCAGGTACATTTCCAGGATGTACCAGTACCAGGTACGTTTCATACCTGTACCTAACCCCTGCCCCTGCCTTACCGGTATCTTAGTTTAAACACCTAAATTTCATTGAATAAAGTTAAAATATTTTAATATCAATATTTACAGATTTTTTTCATAGTTGTCTCCCTGCCATCCCAAAATTCTAGAAACAAAATTGCCATCCCGAAACTTAATCTCCCCTTCCCAAAAATTAGCTAATTATGTTTTACATATTGTACAATAATGCTTTGGTTTCTATAAAAAAAGTAATAAGATAGACTTTATTAGTATGTACATAATTATCTTCCATTTTGTTAGTCAAAACAATTACCCAAGGGTTTCTTGAGGGTTCACCAAATACTTATTTTATGGTTACCCAAAGGGTGTCAGAGAGTTCACTGAAAGCAATCTTGACAATTGGCCCTAGTTCCTCGGAGGTTCAATTAAAATTTAATTAATAATTATATAATCATATGCAATAAAGCATTTTAGTGATAGTGAGCATAGTTGCCAGGAGACATCAGATACAAGAACAAAAGTGAGGACAATTGTGTCGTTTTTTAAATAGAGTATGGGAACATATGAATAAAGGTGCGGATATACTACATTTAAATAAAGTCGCCAAGAAAGTGAGCATGGGTATAGAAATGGGGTTCCCATCCATGAGCCCAAGTTTCTTGGTGACTATGGCAGTAATATATACAGTACAGATGGTTGTTTCCCAACTGTTGTGAACCTCTGCATATGAGTAATGTTCATGTCTATTTAAAGTCTCATATTTACTTTTTCCATTATGGTTCCAGTGAAAGTGAGAGAGACCATCTAAGAGACACAATCAGTCTGTGGTCAACAATCCCGATTGGTGATACCTACAATATGTACTTAACTGAATTCTATTAAGTCAGATGAAGTTTTATGTGTGATCATTTTGATAAGATAGGATTGCAATATTATAAACAGTGATTCACAGTTCATCCTCATTTTATCAGCCCTGTTGAAGTATCAAATCCAAAGTGATTGCTAACTCTAATGGAAGTCAACCAATATTTTCAAATAGTTTATAACTCATGTATGTTATGTCTGGAGTTAAATTGGGTGTCTTTGTGATGCAGTCCCAGATAGAGGGTCAAATGAAGGACTGTCTTAGACCATGCAGCCTAAACACTAATGCAAACAACAATGGATGTGCACAAGAAGAGGTCCATGCGCAGCAAGAAACAATCAAGCTTTGATGTTCTAACTTCAACTGAGGCATTACAATTTTAGGCACAACACATCATAATTTTATTACAAATCTTGAAATAACAAATTTTACAGCAACCCCAAATGGAACGGAATGCACTACACACTAACTAGACTTGCAGGCTTCGCAAATCCTTGTGTGAACTAGAGCTGGTTCCTTCACACAGATCGTAGCTACTTGCAGTCTCTTCTTTCAGACTAGGCTCTGTATACTCTGGCTGCTAACCCTTTGATGGCACTGACCCACATATTTATATGCACTTGCAACTGTTACACAAGTTGAAACGGTTCAACTTCCTTGTCGGACAACCACCTGTTTGTGACTTTTGGCTTCCATCAGTTATGTGTTCTCAACCATCAGAGTCGTTACAAATTTCTCATGTATTGACATGTAACAACATTGGACAACACAGATTTGACTGACACATGGCGTGCATCGTATGCTCCACATCGCAGGAGTGTGCAAACAACAATATGTTGCACACAAGGATCTTCTGCCGAGTGAATGCGCAAGTTGCGCAGACCGTCACATTGTGTAGGGCTGCACAAGACCAGTCCTATTGTGTAAGACATCTAGCTTCTCTCAAAACATGCCGCACAAGACATTCACGCACAACCCTCATCCCTTCATTGTGCAAGGCTCACAGAGCTTCCACAATCCTGTTCAAGGCTTCAAGTCTGCATACGAACCCAAGTCTTTATTCTTCTACAACCAAAGGTTGCGAACGTAACCTATGATGCAAGATTGCTTGTGAACCCAAATGCTCATGCATCATACAACCCCAATAAGAGAAATGAACCATGAGATCCAAGTCATGTGCATTCCATGAGGTCTTCGACAAATCTTTCATACTTAGCATCTTCAGATATGCTCAACCGCATCGCATCTTCATTTTCTTGTCCTTTCCATTTCACCAAATATTTTGTGTTCCTTCTTGCACGTCCTTTGGCCGACTATGGAATCAATTACCTGCTCAATCTCTTCACTAACTTTCTCTAGCAATTTTTGCCTCCAATCTACCTCTCCACAATCTTTGCTATCATTCGATTCACTTGTTTTTCCTTCAAAGTAAGGGTACAAATCAGAAACATTGAAGATGGGCAAAATGTCTATCCCTTCTAGTAACTCTTATCTCATATGCGTTAGACGCGAACTTCCTCAATACCTTACATGGTACGATTTTCTTCTCGCTTCAGTTTGCCATACGTTACTCTTGGGAACCTCTCCTTCCCCAAGTAAGCTAAGATCATGTCAACAACTTGAAACTTGTGATCCCTCCCTTGATTACACGTTGTTTATACCACATACTACTCCTCTCCAATTGTTCGTAGTACGTACACTTATTGTGCACATCGCACATGTATTCAGCAAAGTCTTCCTTCGGGCTCTTCACCTTCACATTTCTGATGTCATTAAACCTAAGTCACCGCATTCCAAATTCGCCAAAGATAAAATTCGTAAAAAAATCGTCGCTAAAAAATCAACGATAAAATTTGTGATTAAATTCGACTACAAAAAATACTTATATTTTTAAAAATATAAAATAAAGATATTACTAAATACAAATATAATAAAACTAAAATACATATAATATAAATATATAATAAAAATGTAAAAGTATTGTATATTAAATATAAATATAATAAAAACGTTAAAAATAAAACCTAAACTAAAAAATTATAGGCATACAATATAACTAAAATTGTAACTTATATATCTTCACACAGACATAAAAGCTAAATTAAAACCTAAAGTGAACTGAAATAATAATGTGACATGAATGGCAATGGAACTGTCCAAATTTGTCGGCCATGACAGAGATCATGACAGAGGCATGGTATTTTCAAACGAGTTAGGGCATAATAGCGTGAAGCTTCTAAACACAATCGGGTACGTTAGCTTCAGTCACACAATAACACTTTTCTGGAATTTCAAACACATCGGCTAGGGCAAAACAACCATATAGCGATCATATTTTCAATTTAAGTTGTTTTTGGCATGCGGGAATTAAAATCGCAATTTTGGACGAATTTCGTGTCAAAGACATGAGATTTGATGAATTTCACACTTTTGCCTTTAAAATCGGCAAATGTGATGACACAACATTAAACTATGCGCCAAGACTAAGTCACACAATCCCATTCTCTCCTACTAAACACCTTAACAAATTACAAATAGTCCTATTTAACCACCTCTATTTAACCATCTATCTCGAGGTTGGTATGCATAATTGAATTGTAATTCAGTGATAGGATCCATTCACAGAGCCCTCCAAAACGCCCAACAAATTTGGTATCTCTATTAGACAAAATGTTGTGTAGTAATCCGTGTAGATTTCCTAAAAACAAATTAGCTACGTGTGTAGCATCATTAATCTTTTTACAAGCAATAAATCAGCCATTTTTGAAAATTTATCTACCACAACAAATATAGAATCATAGCCCCTCGTGTTCTAGGAAAACCCAAAACAAATCAATGCTCAAATGTTCCCATGGCTTCTCGGGAACTCGTAAAGGTTGGTACAACTCTACACTTTGATTTCTCCCTTTAGCCAACTAAACTATCCCACATCCCTCCACATACCTTCACACATTTGTAGCCATTCTAGCCCAAAGAAATTTTCAGTAAACTACACCAATGTTTTGTCAATGAAATGACCAGTTAATTCTCCTATATGCTTCTCCTGGACCAAATTTTCTCGCGTAGATCAGCGCAACATGCACAATTGCATTCCTTTGAACAACAAACTTTCTTGCAGCAAATAATCTAACCATGGTGTCTTATCCACACTCATTGGTTCTACGCATGTTTTTCAAGCCTCATTGAAGTATTCATCTTTTGCATATAGCTCCTTTATGGAGTCAAATTCCATGACTTCCACATTCATCCCAATCAATAAAACAGATTTTCTACTCAACGCATTTGCAACTCTGATATACTTCCCACTTCCATGCTTGAAGACAAATGAGTGACTTTGCAAAAATTCAACCCATTTCATGCCTTTGGTTTAACTTACATCAAGAATTTATGAATTAAAGTGCTTGGTGGTATGTGTACAATAGAAACTCCTTGGGAAACAACTACTGCCTCCACTCTTCAGGGCTTGCATTATGGAATTTAACTCCTAATCATAAACTGAATACTTTCTCCTTGGGTTATTTAGTTTCTCGTTGAAGAAAGTAATAGGCTTACCTTCTTAACTCATCACAGTTCTAACTGTTGCACCACTAGCATCACAATCAACCCAATATAATTTGTTGAAATCAAGAAGCTCCAACATTGGCTATTTTGTCACCTTATTCTTCAACTTCTGGAAACCATATTCTATGTCATTAGTCCAAAAAAATTCTTTCTAATCACCACACATAGCCTATGTGATAGGTGCCCAAATCCTATTGAAATTTCTTGTGAACATCTATGGAAACTCGCCAATACATGAAAACTTCATGCTTCTAACATGCTCTTGGATGAGGGTCATTCATTAATAGTTCTCACCTTCTCTAGATCAACCTTTAATCCTTGTTGGGAAATCACAAAACCCAAGTATACCAATTCTTCCTTCATAAAGCTACATTTGTTCAGGTTTATCAGCAACTTCTCTTAGTGTAAACGCAACAACACTTGTCTCAAATGCTCCAAGTGTTCTTGTTTTTTCACCTAAAATTTAAAATGTCATAAAAATACACAATGACAAACTTGTCACGAAAAGGTTTCAACACTTCATCATGAGTCTCATGAATGTATTTGGTGCATTAGTTGGCCCAAATGTCATAAACAACCATTCATACAACCCATCTTATGCTTTGAACACAATCTTCCGCTCATCTTCCTCTCTAACTTTGATTTGATGAGATAAATCTTTGTTAAGTATCTCGCTCCACTAAAACAATCAATCAAGTCATCCATGTGCAGTAATGGAAACCTGTACTTGATAGTTCTTTTGTTGATTGCTCTAGAATCTATACACATTCTCCAGTCTCTGCCTTTGGCATCAATACTGCAAGCATTGTGCATGGGCTTAAACTCTCTCGAATCAACCCTTCTCCAGCAATTCTTGAACTAGCATTGTTACTTCCTCATTCTCCTAGGCATCATCTTGTATCCATTCTTGTTTGGCAAACTGGATCCTATAATCAGACCCATGTGGTGACTTATACTACGCATGGGTGGCAAACCATCAGGGAGATCATTAAAAATTATCTCCGCAAACTCACCCAACATCTCACGTACTAACTCCATGCAAAGGCACTTCTTCCCTTTCTACCTTCCCATCCTCCACAGACTTGGGAATGAAATAAAAGCATGCTTTCTCCTCCATCTCATTCAAGAATTTCTTTCCCGAAACTAACAACACCTTTGGACTACGGTCCACCTCTTCACTTTTTATCCTTTAAAGGATTCAAAGCGTACTACTTTCTATCTTTCATAAAGGTACAAGCATTTTCTCTTCTATCATGCAAAAGCTTTCCTTGAAAATTGCCATGTTCTACCCAATAACGCACACATTGCATACATCATCGGCATTATGTTACACAAAACTTCATCCTTGTATGCGCCAATTTGGAAACTTACCAAACATTTCTCATTAACCAACAGTTGATGTCACTTCAACAACCAAGACACTTTGTACATCAATCTTCTTCAAACCAAGTTCCTCAAACATCTCATTAGACACAAGATTGTCAATGCTACCACTATCAATAATAAAATCAAGCACTTACCTCCAGATTTACAAAAGGTCCTCAAAACGATGAACATCAATGGATGCCTATCGACAAATAGGTTTAGTACAAGTCATACTCCATTCCAATCATTGCAGCTTGTTTCTTGAAACATGTTATTTCTTTAAGCCCAAGTGCTACTACCATGGTAACCTCATCTTGCGAGTCATCTTCGACCTCTCATTGCCTACTTGACCCAACACTCGCTCTTCTTTCTATTTTTGTTGAAAGTTGGTTATTTCTATTTGTATAATGGATGTCTTGTCTTATTTCATACTTGTACTGTTTTATATCCACGTTGAACAACTTTGGGCATTTGTGGGCATTAATATTATTTTTAAGCTAATTTCATTTAATCTAATTACCTACTTACTATTTTTGTTTTTTATCATTTGTAAATAGCATCTTAACCACAAAGAGGCCTTACCCTTGACTAGGAAGCCACAACTAAGGGTCTATTCTATGGAAATCACCCAACACTTGCATGTGGCCAACACTATTGAGGTACACTACACTCGGAATTTGATGTGGCACACTAGTCAAATAAAATGTCTCCCAAAGATTTGAACCTGGGACTTTGCCATGAAAACTGCAATAATGCACAACTTGAGGATAACCGATGTTGGAGCGTACAAGCAATCTTGCATCCCCAAAAAGAGTTTGCTATTGTTTACAATGAAGGCGCAATGGGGTCACAATAGTTGCAAGTTTAATGGCGGTCACTTAGGAGGTTTTTGAATGCACAACATGGTTCCAAGGTATTTATTAAGTGCTTAAAAGGTGAGTCCTCAAGTCACAAGTTAAGCATAGCTTTAAAAGGATTGATGATTCCTTGGGTCACTTAATACTTGGGTCACCTTATGTCTTAAGTCACCTTATGTTTATATATTTAAGTTCACATGGCCCAAATTATTTCTAGTCTCGGTGTCACTTTATTTGGCTTGGGCTCATGGGGTCACTTTATAATCTAAGGGTTCTGGTGTCCCTTTATACATTGAGCCCACTTAACACTTAAGCTCACATTCAGACACTGTACAATTGCAGAGCTCGGACACAATCTTTCCTCAACAGAGCCTAAAAGGACACAAAATCCTGAGGTGATGCAAGTGTGACAAGTGTCACAATCAGACCCAGTAAAGTTCACGGAGACAAAAGTGTCCAAGAGGATGTAAAGGGGACACATGGCATATTCAGACTCAGTCCACATCTGATGTAGGGCCCACACCTTTCTTTGGTCACAGTGCTCAATTAAAAGGAAGACGCAATGGACTCCTTAAACATGGACTATAAAGTCACAGGTACATGCTTTAATCACAGAGAGTCCATTGAGCTCAAGCACCCTGTGATCTTGACACGTGGCGCAATCATACAAGGTACTCTAATTTAACTGTGCATAGCAAAGCCGGCGACACAGGTAAATTTCAAATGGGCACAGCTTCCTCAAGAGGGCACAAGAGACTTCAAATTGGGTCTTGTTGGAAATCTCTCGTCAGAAGCTTTAGAATGGCAATGGACTCAAGATCATTTGATGCTTGTGTGGGTCCCTGTGAACACTCAGAGGGAAGCCATTGAAACCATTACTCAGAAATTCAAATAGGCGCCAAAAGAATGGGACATCCAAGCACAATGGAGATGGTCAACACAGCTGTCTGCAACTTCTTAAGTCATGCCAACCACGAGAGAAATGCCTGGGACCTTCTAGATTGGCTTGGGGAGCACGCAAGGAGTCAGAATGCAGCATTAAGGTAAGGAAGTGCCAGAAACAGTCAGTCTCAAAGAGGAGCATGGTGGTGAAGAGTTTGAGAGCGCTTGAGATAAAAAGGTTGCACCAAGAAGAAACAAAAAGAAGCAGAGCGTATAGAGTGAGTGCATTGCGAGTTGGAGAGCACACAGAAGAGTAGAGAGAGCACAGAGAATGTTGATAGAGCTCAGAATAAGATTAGAGAGACACATTAGGTGATAAAGATTCACTGCATTTACTGTGATTTCAGATGCCATATGGCTTTTAGTTTTGATTTATAATAGAATTGTGCTTTGTGTGTTTCTGATTTCATCTCTGTAGGATTCTACTGTGAAGTGTGTTGCATATTCTGGATAGCTACTTGGTTAGGCACTTGTTAACTTGAGCCCCCAACATCGACTGCATCATTTATGGTATCACAGCCTTGAGTTAAGTTCTTAAGGAGAGATTGAATTAGAGATTGAGAGAAACTCTAGGATTGTTCCCACATAGGAGTGTGATTGTGATTTGTGTCTGTAGGTTTCTGGTGTTTAGGATTGTGAGTGAGCGAGTTACACAAGGTTGTAACTTGCAACCAAGAGTGAATCACAACAGTGAGACGAATTGTGTCTTCTTGAGAGAGGAAGTTAAGAGAGAAAAAGAGTGAGTTGAGAGAGAGGCCAGAGGGTCTGAGAGTTGAGAGGAAGTCAGAAGTCATGAGGGAGGTAGGAAAGTGTCCTACAAGCCTGTTTTCCATATCAATGAGAGAAGAGAGGTGGGGATAGAAAACAAAGGTGAGAGTGACATCTTCCAACTGTGAAGAAGTTTGGGTAGAAGGTGTCTGCTTGATTGAATGAGTTGTGATTGTCCTCCAGTGTGTGATCACTGGGTAGAGGCCAAAGTGAAAGGAGAGAGAGTTGCAGTTAGATTAACAAGGAGCCGTTCTGAGGGACAGATTGGATGTGAAGGGCTTTGAGCAAGCCTTGAAAGGAAGAGAAGATAGTAGAGAAGGATGTGCAGCTACAAGTTGTCAGAAGGAAATGGGTGACAAACAAGAGACGCAGTTCGAGTAAGTAATGATGGTGAAGAGCATGATTTCAGCAGTATAAGAGAAATTAGAAAAAGAATAGAGACTGTGGAGAGAGGATAAACCATCATTTTTCAAGGAGATGGTGAAGATGATCGTGGAGTGGAGGAGGTTGCAGACTTATGTGGGCACTGTAGAAGCTCATTTTAAGGAAGACATGGAGAGTGACAGTAAAGGAGAATATGAGAAAGAGAGTGAAGATTGGAATGGAGAAGATAAGTGTGAAGGTGAAGAAGAGAAAGACTATTGTTACCCTGAAGACGGAGAGATGTTGGATCATGAATGGTGAGTGGGGAAACTATGAGGTACTCCTAGAAGATGGAAAAGAGAACAAGAATCTCTCGGGGAGGATGAAGAAAGGAGGGAGTGGAGAAAGTCACAGCCAGGTATCCATGACTGCACAAGAGTGGACACAAGTGGGAGCAACTCACTTTATTAAGGAAAGAAAGGAAGAAATAGAGGCAAGAAAGGAGGTTCATGAAGATCACAAGATAGAGAAGCATGTGGAAAGAATATGGAAGAAGAAATGGTAGCAAAACATGAATAAACAAGAGAGCGGGAAGAGAATATACTTGTATGTGACAAAGAGGAGAATGGAGAAAAGAGTTTGTTCCAACTATATGGAACCTAGATAAGGAAGAAGAGGAAGGTATTGCAGACTTAGTGGCAAGAGCAATGGAGATGATGAACAGCCAATGGGGAGACCCATAGAGAATAAAGACATCATGTACGAGTTGCATTTTGAGCAAAAGAGTCCTGATAAATGTCAAGCAGAGGAGGAGAGAAGAGAAGAAGGAAGTAAAGAGGAGGACCCACTGATTCTAATATCAGCGGGTGTAAGTGAAGAGACAAGGACAAAAGGAGTGCAAACTTGTGAATTTAACTCAACTTTTAAGGAAGCCAAACAAGAAAAGGGTCCCATTAAAGAAATAGAGATGAGAGCAGAAGAAGAAGAAGAAGAGAAAATAAAGAGCATAGATGACTAGGAGATAAGGGGAAGTAAAGGAGAAACCAAGAGGTGCTCTTAAGCCTCATGTTTTTAAGTTCACTCGTGTTTGTAATGTATGTACAGGTGCTGAAACAGGGAGACAGAAGGCTGAATTGAATGGATCACATGAGGAGCTCATAATGAAACAAGAGCATAGATTGAGAGCCAAGTCTATACGGCACACGGAGGAGTTCACAGCAGAGACGAGAAATGAGTTGCACAAGCTCATCAAAAATGAAGTACAGGAAAATTTAGCTCTTTAGACAGCTCTTGCAAATGAAGGGTTTGCAACAAAGCCTAAACATGCAAAAGATAAAGTAGGGACACATATTACAGCTGATATAATGAAGGAGATCACAACTAGCATAGTGAAAGAGGAGTTGCGGGTAAATGAAGGAGAATATTGGTGGAGAGACCCTACTACAAGTTGGACAAGTAATGGACACAGTGACAGAGACTTTTGGAGGAGGCAGCCGGGCTATGCTGGGTTAGATCCTACAAAACAAAGAAATAAAAGGAGAAAGTCGAGGTACAAAAGAAGAAAAAAGGAAAGGGGAAAGATGTGAGCTAGGCAGAGTAAACCAGGTCAAGAGCCACTAGATGGCTGGAAGTGGAGGAAAAAGTGCAAAACGTTGTAGAGGTACCTAGTTATCTGGAAGGGGAGACCATGGCCATCAGCCTCAATGGCCAATAGAGTATTTTTAACACTTACCCAATGCATTGGAGCAGGAGCTCACATTTTAAAATACCTCAAGTGTCTAATGCAAGAGCATCCAAGGCGTACAAGCAATCTTGCGTCCCAAAAAGAGTCTCCTCTTGTTTTTTATGAAGGTGCAGTGGAGTCACAGTACTTGCAAGTTTAATGGCGATCACTTAGGACCTCTTTAAATGCACAACAAGGCCCCAAGTTATTTATAAAGAGTTTAAAAGGTAAGCCCTCAAGTCACAAGTTAAGTGCAGCTTTAGAAGGACTTAATAATCCTTATACATTGAGCCCACTTTACACTTAAGCCCACGAAGTCTAATAAAGTGTGAGAGCCGCAGTTGATGTGAATGTGACAAATGTCACATCTGGACCCTATACACTTGTCAGGCTCGGACACAATTGTTCCCACGGAGCTTAAAAGGTCGCAAGAGTCAAAGTTGATGTGAGTGTGACAAGTGTCACAGTTGGAGACCAGCAGAGTGCATGGAGACTAAAGTGCCCGAGTGGATGCTAAGGGGACACATGGCCTATTCGGAGTCAATCCACATTTGACGCGGGGTGCAGTGCTCAATTAAAAGATGGATGCAAAGGACTCATTGAACCATTGACTATAAAGACACGGGTAAGTGCTTTAGTCACAGAGAATCCATTGAGCCCGAGCTCACCATGATCTTGACAGATGATGCAATCATGCAGGGGTCTCAGATTTTACTGTGCACAGCAAAAGTGATGACACGAAAATTTCAAATAGGCACAGCTTCCTCAAGACAGCACGAGATGCTTTGAATTTGGGCTTGTTGGAAAGCTCCGAGATCATTATTTGTTTGTGTGGGTCCCTTTGAGAACTCAAAGAAGTGGGAAGCCATCTAAACCATTTCTCAGTGATTCAAATGGGCACCAAAGGAATGGGACACTTGGAGCACAATAGAGATGGCGGGCACAACTGTCTGCAATTCCTTAAGCTGCACCAACCATGAGAGAAATATATGGGACCTTCTAGAATGGCTTGGGGAGCACGCAAGGACTTAATACGCAGCATCAAGGCAAGGAGAGTACCCAGAAACAGTCAGTTTCGAAGAGGATCACAATGATGAAGAGCTAGAGAGCACTTGACCAATGAAGGAAGCACCAAGAAGAAACCAAAGATGCAGAGCATGTAGAGTGAGAAAATTGAGAGTTCGAGAGCACTCGTTGGAGTAGAGAGAACACGGAGAATGTTGACAGAGCTCAAAATGAGATTAGAGAGACACATTAGGTGATAGAGAGTCACTACATTTATTGTGATTTGAAGATGTGTGTCTCTTATTTGGTCTCTGAAGGGATCTATCGTGAAGTCTGCTGTGTATTCTGGATAGCCGCTTGGTTGGGCACTTTTAACTTGAGCCCCCAAACTTGACCACATCAATAATCTAGGTGATGTAATTAATCATTATTGGTCACCAGCAGATATTGCCACGTTTCAATTCCAAATCGAATTTTGTTAGGATTTGTTAGATAATTTGAAAAAGAATCCAATTTTACTTTTCACGAACATGATTGGACATATGAAGAGAATCCATATAACTATACTCCTCGTGGTACTTATTTCTAGATTGGATAGAGTCATTATCTAGTTATACCAATAAATTCAGTTCTTTAAATTATTTATGATTAGTAATGGTAATGATAAAAGAGAATTTTTTCGTCCCAGTCTAGCTAGCACTACCAACTCAGCTATGGGAACCCCAATGTGTAAACAAAGGGACTTTACGACTTTACCTGTATTTTATTTCAAAATCATACACCTCTCAAATTTCCACCTCATGACAAAGTTTGGGATGAAATCAGACACTTGTCAAGCCAACAACACCTCTAAAATACATGGCTTCATCTCATTCGATGCCCATATGTATGTAAGCATACAGCGCATACACCATTCACCATAACCTTGCCATGCCCACATTATATTTGCTATTTCATGTAGTCAGAACAGATAACTTCAATCATTGTCACTATTGATTTAGTTTACTTTACATGCAATAATTTATTATATTTATTATTTGTTGATAGGTATGTACTGTTAAGTGTTCTGGTGCCTGTACTGTTGCTTGATAATTATCTCTATTAAATTTGAAATTAGAAGAAAAGACACTTCAAAATTATTGCATACCAATGGGGTCCAAGAACGAACACATGCATAGAATAGACATCATAAACTCTCTAACCATAACACAACTCTTATAATTTGATTATCACAAGACCAACATACCTTCTTTCCTGAACAATGCTTAGAAGTCGAGGGATGCAATGACAGCAGATCTTGAATAAATGTCCAGCATATCCATGTCGTGTCCCTGTTTTAGTAAGATACAAATTAGGAAAGGAGATTATTCAGATTGAAAAAATACATTGTATTCCACAGGCCAAAAACCATCAACAGGACTCAAAATTGCATGTGTGTGCATAGTACAGCAAGGGAGTGTGTAATCTGCATTTATAGGCTCAACAAAAAGTTCAAACAGTTTAGGTAATAAGACATGTACTGTTAGATACCTATCTGGTGGTAAATCTGAATGTCATTGAGAGATTTTCCCTTTCTCATTCAGTACTGCATTCTCTTTTAACATTTAACAAATGATAAAAACTAAAACTTGTATGATCAGGTGTCTCTTGTTCAGGAAGATAAAAACATAGTTGAAGCATCTCAACTACCGTCCAAAAGTGAAAAACCTTGTTTCAGGGCCTCCATTAGACCTATAGGATCCTTCACCCTTAACAACATATACTATAAGGCTAAATCTGTTTTCTGGTAATCTTAGTTACAGATAGTGCAAATGGACTGTACAGAATACAATCTCAGGAAATGCAAAATTTTGACAGAATTGTGAGAGCTTTGGACATCATTCTTCAGATTGTCAACAAATGGTCAACTTGTATACAATTCTTGATTGGTGCAAGCAAATCCTTACCGTAATATGATTACTGTCAACTGAGATACCAGATTATCAATAACAGCCATACACAGAATAGTGATTGCGTAACATACCATGGCAGAGCAAAGCATCCATACAATAGCAACTTTGTGTTCATATAGGATAAGTCCTGATAAAATTCGCACACATGTTAGATATGTGCCTAACATGAATAAGAATTTGTTATCTATCAGTCAACTAACTGATAATCCTAATATCTTTGTAAACTTTTCTAGAAAACAATGTATTGTGTCTGACATCAAGCAAAATAAGGTTGTTGCCCTGGGAATTGGGCATGGTGGTCTATATAGACTTGTTGATCCTGCCACAGTCAACTTGCATGCCTTAGTTGTGGAAGGCAATACCAGTGTTTTATGGCACGAAAGATATGGCCATCTCAACCTTCAATATCTAGCTTGCCTTCATAGAGCCAACATGGTTGTTGGTTTGCCTCCTATCCAGGAAAAACAAGATATGTGTGTTGTTGTTTTGCAAGAAAACAAAAGCGGAAGCTTTTTCCTCTGAAGGTGTGCTTGGCGTGCAAAGGGGCTCTTGGATCTTGTACATGCAAATCTATGTGAGCCATCGTGGAAGACTCCCACAATCCTTGGTGCGCGTTATTTTCTCTTGCTGGTGGATGATCATTCTCGAAAATGTGGGTCTATTTTTTGAAAAGAAGTTTGATTGCTTTGCTTCTTTTGTCAAATTCAAGGCCTTGGTGGAGAATCAAACCAGCCAATGGATTAAGACTTTGAGATCCGATAATGGGGGTGAGTTCACCTCTAAACAGTTCACAAATTTCTACAGTAAAGAAGGGATTCATCGCCAGTTGACAACCCCTTATACCCCACAACAAAATGGGGTGGTAGAACGGCATAACAGAACCATCATGGAGATAGCAAAATGCATGATTCACAATCGAGAGGCATGTCATATAAGTACTGGGTGAAGTCGTTAACACAGCTGTATATATTCTCAATCGGGTCCTTGGAAAGCATTACAGGACATCACACGGAAGAGACTTGATCCACAATCAAACCAGAGGTATCAACATTCCGTGTTTTTGGTTCAGCTGCTTATACTTCGGTTCCTACAAGTACAAGGAGCAAGTTAGATTCCAAATCTTCTAGGTATTTGTTTGTTGGTTATACTTGATCAATCTAAAGCCTATAGATTGATTGATACTTCCACTAATAAGATCATTGTCAATTGGAATGTTGATGTAAAAGAAACAGAGTCTTTCTTTGGTTGTAATCAGCAAGGGGACCAGCAAGGGGGCAGCGATCAGCAAGGGGTCATAACAGAGTTTGGTACTCTTTCCTTGCCCAATCATGAATCGGTTCTTCTCATACTCCTCCACAGACTCCAGACAATCTATACAATCTCCCACTGAGATTTTTGAGTCTCCAAGAAATCAACTTGCGTTGGTTTCTCCTCCGGAACCTCTATTGGTTTCTCTTCTAAAGCAACACAACCAACTACCACATCCTCATTTTAGCGGCGGCCTAAGTCATTTTACACCACTATTCAGGATTTGAGGAAGGAAGAATTGTCTCTTCTCTTAGATGGAAGGTCTCATTTAACCGGTAAGCAAATTGATTATTCCAAGCATGCTCAATTTTCTCTTGCTTCTGATCTTCTTCATATTCATGAGCCACTGAAATACTCGAAGCACGAGGCATACCAGAATGAGAAGCGCCATACGCAACTCGAGTATGATGCCTTGATTAAAATAATACCGGAAGTTGGTGTCATTACCTCCAAGGAAACATCCCATTAGCTGTAAATGGGTGCATAAAATCAAGTGTAAAGCGAGATGGTACTTTGGATAAGTACAAGGCTCGGCTTGTTAAGAAAGGATTTTCGGAACGTGAGGGGATAGATTATGAGGAGACATTTGCTCCTACTGTGAAGATGGTCACTTTTCAGCTTCTTCTTTCTTTTGCAGCTTAGTTTGGTTGGAAAGTATATCAGATGGATGTCAAAAGTGCTAACCCTGAATGGGGATTTGAAGGAAGAAGTGTATATGACACACTGAGGATTTTCGGCCTTGTGGTCGTGAGTGAAAGATCTCCAATAGATTTTTACACTAAATCAGATTTTTTATGACTTGCAAATGATAAAATATGACTGTTGGAAACCACGGCAAGCAAACTAGGGCAAAATTGGATTTATTCTAGGAAATGCAACTAGGGTTTGGGATGGTTTTCAATGCAAATATCACTCAAAAATTATTTTCTTAATCCCAAATGATTACTAATATTTTTAGAAGCCAGAATATGTAAAAATCAGAATTTATTGCAGCCAAAATAACTCAGAAATCAGATCTGAAATCTGATTATAAAACTGCCTGGAAACCCTCTAGAAATAACTCAGAAAATTATGAAACCACTGCACTTTTATTCATAAAAATTTGGAGATGTCTGACAATAATTTTTAGATGTAAATACCTCAAGAACAATGCCAAAACAGTCCCAAACTGGGTCGATCCAACTGCTGCAATTTATCTCCAAAAATACCTCCAAAATGCACTGCTGAAATTGACTGGAAATCAGATTATATTCACTGGGAATTTCTGAGTGAAAAACCCTCTCAAACTCCTGGGGTTTTCGTCCACAAGAGTTAAATTCACAAGGGTTTTTATCCTTGTAATTTTTGCAAAAGATGAGAGTTCAATGCAAGACAAAAATGTCATATAAAATTTTTGGATATCCCTTACACAAGTCAACTTCTCCTTATAAAGGAGAAAGGGCCCAAATGGACCTCCCAAAACAGCCAATGAGCTCTCATAATTTTTCCAAGGCCAGTCACATTTTTCCATGAAGGCCAATGTCACACTTTTCTATTTTTCTCTTCACATGGGCAAGTCGCACCCCCTAGATAAATACAATTAAAATTAATTGTATTTTTACATTTGCACCTTTTAATCCTTTATTTTAATAATAAGCTTTATTAATTTATTATATGTGCATTTTATAATGTTTTTATTTTAATACTTGCACAATATAATAAAAATAATATAGCTTAGTCACCCTTGACTCATCCTTTGGTCGTCGGGTAAACAAAATAGACCAAAGGTCTTTAGTATAAGTCATTCGGAAAGAGGGGACATTACGGTGAGCACCTAGTATGCAGATTGATTAAGTCCCTATATGAACTTAAGCAGCTCCTCAAGCTTGGTACATCCAAATAGATAAACATCTCAAAAATGTAGGCTTCACACGGAGTCATTTTGATCCGAATCTCTATGTCAAAAGCAATGATGATGACATTGTGATTCTTACTGTTTATGGTGATGACCTTGTGTTGGCTAGAATTTTTGCATAGCTAAAACCTAGGCAGTCATGAGATAAATCTCCCTCATTTACCGGTGAGGCTCCCGTGTAAGATTTTTGTCAATTATGTATTCTAATAACTATCTGTGGGTTTTACTTTAACTGTGAAGCTCATGAACCATAGCTAAGCAATTTTGCAACAAGTAAGCAGCTGTAAAGAAATATTTGCAAAAGGGGGAATAGTTGAATACGGGAAGAAAGGAAAGAAGATGTGTAATCCAACCAATAGTTTATAGAGTTGGTCTCATACACATAGATAAAACAAATAGATCTCACAATACAAAATCAAAGGAAAGGAAAGCTTCTAATCTAAATCTTAGACAATGCAAAGTTTATCTAAAGATCTACACAGAAGTAAGAAGCAAATGCACCGTTGACACAAAGTTCTCCGGAAATGTGTCTCTGTTTAATTCCTCAACTTTCAGCAAAGATATCATAAGTTTCAAAGACAAAGTCCGGAGCTCAAGAATGTTGATTACAAATTCTGATCCTCTAACCTGTAGGTTCTTCTTCTATTTATAGTGTATAAAAAGAAATTACAAATAGGAAAGCAATAATCGAATCGACACATGCGGAGCTATAAAGAAAACAACGGCAATTTTTTCCTTAAAATTCTCTCCACATGACATGCATCCGAACAATAAATCAAAGTTTTGCATGTATGCCACCTATTCTCAATTGAGAACCTTTTCAGATAACTAAAAGTAATGGCTTTTGACCAATTACTTTAGTTTTACAATTTTTTCCGAGAAAATAAGAATAAGACAGGAAAGGGAAGAAGAAAGAAAATATGTCGGTCGTCATACTCTACGCTTTTTCTTTGTTCTGAAACTGAATATAACTGTCAAACATGTGACTCAGTGTCTTCCCATTTGCCTTAAGAACGTTTCTTTCTCAGTTTTAAACCGCAGCAATCCTCTGGACAAAGCAAGTGTTAGCCTTTACCTTCTCCAAACCAGGCCCATACCCCTCAATATCTGCATGAAGCTTTACGAGTCCGCCAATTGAATCTAATGTGAAAGGCATGACAGCTTCATCAATCTTATTTTGCACAACCAGAATGAATTTCTCATTGGGAAGCAAGCAACTCATCTAGAATGTTCTCTGGTACTTCCCCCATCTCGTTTTCCAGCAACTGCATCCTTTTCAACATAAGCTTGAGGATCTCCACGCGGAAGGAAACTGCTATCTCTAAGTGCTTCCCCTTTTATCCCGCAAGGCAATTTGGTGATATCATCAACTTCCCGCACAAGATTGGATCATGGAAGACTCCTCAAGAATTTCAATGGTGCTCTGAGGCTTCTTCATGTATCTCATTGTTCATTATACCCACGAAATTTGTTTTATGCTTTTTCATCTATTACCAAAGATTCGCATGCTAAAGATCCCAAACCCGCTTCGTGACGGAAGCTTAAGCAATAATTAATGAATTTTGCATCCAAAAATTGTCTTCTTGGGCATCTCCTGATCTGAACCGAAAATGATAAAACCTTGCATGAAACTCACATAACAAAATCGGGCAATTGAGTTTAAATAAAGCAAACAAGCTTGAATTACCCGCGTAAGGATGATCTTTCGATGGCTTTAGATCTCAATCAAATCGGTGATAGGTTATGTCCCATGTGTATTTGTATCATTGATTTATGAAATTTCCGGAAACAATGCAATACATGATAAATCTTAACCCTTCTCTTTCATCATGCTTCATCATGCCTAGAATAATCAATGTCCCAGTTCTTTTTCTTTTATTTTTGCTGAAGATCCTGGAATTGGATCAATTTATCTGCAAGATCATGCAATCCCTTCGATTCGGAAGATATATTAATGTATCCGACATTGATTTTGACTTCTTTTCTCCAATATGAGCACTTAAAGTTTGTGATGAATTTCAAATGATTGCAAATATGGAGTCCATGGCATGAATACTTAATTTATATCGCCAAAATCTGCTTATAAAGCCTGCTGCCCTAAAATTTGAGACTTTGTTTGCATGTCAAGCAAGCAAGAAATATTATTTAATTCCAAGGCAATACCAACATGTGAATCTTCGAATAATAAAAAAAAAGCTTTCAACCCTAGGCGCCAAACCACGAAGCTTCTCAAGGGTATCCGTCCTTCGAGAGTAATTAGCAAGACTCCTTCCTTGCGTTCAAAACTCTGCAGCATGCTCCATCAAAAAGAATTAATTGTCTCCCTCCTTTTATGAGCGTCCCATTTCATTAAAAGAAATATAATTAATAAATATTTAATAGTAATTTCTTCCTATTTATGGCAAATTAATAATAAGTTATGTTTTTTTTCTCAATTTGGGCGCCCAAGTTTGCATGCTTTAGCTTGCTTTTCCATGTAATTATTTTATTTATTTTTAGCATGCTTCTTTGTCTTCTCTTTGGCTTTCCTTCATGCTTTGACTTTCTTCCTATTTTTGGCACCAACTTTATAGGAATAAATAAAATAATATTAAATAAGCATGTATTTATGTGAAGGTGGTTTGCATTTTTGGCTAGAAGACATGCTAAAAATAAGAAGGCGATGAAAGCAATGAGAATTTTACCCTTCCGGGCAGCTAATGGAATCTCTCTTTCAATCTTGGAGAAGTGATTTGTCTTTAATGATGGGAAATAACCTTCCAGAAGGCTTAAAATTCTCATCTTCCTTATACATCAAATTTCCATTCGTAGCTTAAAACCTTCTTTCAAAAAGTGTGACTTGTATAAAAAAGAGCTTCTTTCTTAAAAATGTGACTTGCATGGGTGAATAAAACTTCCTTGATGGGAATTCTTACCCTTCCTAGTAGCCCCAAAATTCTCATTGGTACTTTAAGTGATTTATCTTTAATGATGGGAAAAACAACCTTCCAAGAAGGCTTAAAATTCTCATCTTCCTTCCACTACCAAAATTCCCATTGGCAACTTAAAACCTTCTTTCCAAAAAGTGTGACTAACATGGAAGAAGCTTATTTCACTTACATCCTTCCTTCTTTGTCAGGAATTAGCACTCCATGATTAATTTCTCTCCTTGTTTGAGGCCATGGATGACTTCGAAACTTTAGATGCGCAATCAAAGGCTGATACAAGTCCCATGCGAATCAAGGGGAATTTAATTGATTTCAAGAAAAAACTGAAAACAAACAAAGAAAATGAAATAAATAAAAGCGTTGCTCTTTCATCATTGCTTTTTAAAATAACTTGTCGGATAGTTGGTTCGTAAAAACTCTTCCCTGGTGAATACCCTACTAAGAGGCGGGAATATTGGCATAAAAATCTTTAAAGGTTATTCAATGTATCCGACAATTTATTTTGACGAGAACTTTATTTATTTAATAAATAATTAAATAAATTTCTCTAAGATAAAATGGCGAAGGAATAAAACGAGTCCATGGCATGTGGGTAATTTGTCGCCAAAATTGGCTTATAATGTTTCTTTGGGAATACTTTAGACTTTGTAATGGAGACAAGCAAGCAATAAAAACATTTAATTCACCGGGCACTTACTTTGGACAAAAATGAAAATTAAAAAAAGGGGTAGTCTCCAACCCTAGCGCCAAAACCAATGGGAAGCACCACCTTCCCAAAGCAATGAAAAATATTCTTTAATGCAAATCATGATTCATAAGCGTAAAATCAAATTTAGGCAGCATGCTCCACAAAAACATTAATTGATTTAGGCCCCCTTATATTGATCTTGCATGTATATTTTTTGTTTCTTCAATCATTTTTGCAATTCATTCTAATAAGTTAATTATGTTTCCACAATTTGGGCACCCAAATTTCAGATGTATTTAGCTTGCTTTTCCTTACATTATTTATTTATTTTGAAACTCTCAACTCATGATGATTCTTCATGCTTTGATGAATCCCTATTAGCACAACTTTGGATAGTTTGATCCATAAAACAACATAATTAAAGCTTTGTATTTATGCTATTGAAGCTATCACTCTGGTTTTTATCTAGAAACACCAAAACTCATTAAGAACAAGGCAAAGCAAAAGAATGAGAATTCTATAAGAACCCTTGATTGGCATATCAAAATCTCATCTTTCACTTAAGTGATTTGTTCGGGGAGTTGTCGCTTTAATGATGGAATAAAACAACCTTCCAGAAGGCTTAAAATCTCATCTTCCTTATACCAAATTTCCCATTGGTAGCTTAAAAAACCAAAAAGTGTGACTTGTATAAAAAGAGCACAAGGTTGTTTTCTTAAAAATGTGACAATATGGGTGAATACTGATTTTCAATTTCACAATTCTTACCCTTCCTACACCAAAATTCACTCATTGTGATAATAAAGGTGTTCTTTAAAGATGGGGAAAAATCCCCTTCCAAGCATGGCGCACTAAAATTGAGATTCATCATCATTATATTACCAAAATTCCCATTGAACGGTAATATCTCTCTTCATTTTTGTCCTTCGGATCAACATGGAAGTAATGACTTAAACCTCTTGGTCCTTGTTATTAGTCAAGTTTCCAGAGATAAACTTGGAGTTGTTTGAGGTTAGTCAAAGGGGGTGTTGCAAATATAATGAACACTTACGGTTTTGAACGAATCAAGGGGAATTGTAACTACGTTCAGTAAACTCAATTAAAAAACTTAATAAAAACTGCAAATGTTATCATAAAACGAAAAACGCTGCAGTTTTTGCCTTCTTGTTTTTACGTGCTTCTTCTCATACTAACATGCATGTCAACTACCCTGCCCGTTCAATTCGTGAGCCATCTTTTTATCAAATATTGCATCCTAAGACATTGAATTCATCGAACTCTTTAAGGTCAACTTCCGCTATGACAATTCTAAAGGACTTGGCATTAAATGAAGTCTTCTTCTTGTCATCTCATCCCACGCCTTGGCCTTAAATAATCTCCATAATCTCTAAACACTATTGCAATCAAGTTGGAACACTTTGTAGTCTTCAATCTACCATGTGGGAGCAAGCCCGTTAATTGGAATTTTGTCCCATCGTCGGAGAATACTTTAACTAATACCCTTCATTGTTCAGGATCCATTGTACCTCGGTTCCCATCAAAAAATGGTCTTCTTGGAAAAACTGAATAAGTCTAATGAGGTTGCTTCCTCAATTATTGTTTGATTCTTCAAATCTATAACAAACTTCCAACCTTTATTTTCAATGGAGATACAAATTATTTTTTTAGTTATGATCGAATTTTGGCTGCTTCAACCAATGCCGACCCATATTCCATCATAGATTTTTTTCAACACAATGACAGAAAAATTCAGCAAAAGGATTGGGTTCCAATAATTACCTTTTGACCCCTTGCCAACGCACCTAATACTTTGATACCCGATTGATTTTCTCCCACCGATTGGAATGTCAGGTGTTTAAACATAGTTGGCTTCCCAAGACTCTTCAACTCTCCTCTAGAATAACATTCACCAAAACCACCATCGATAATGGAATTTGTCAAATTCTTGCTAAGAACTTCCAAATGCACAATTGTTTCTGTTGGGCTAGGTTCATCGTCAAGAGCATAGGATCGACCACTTGGTCACCTTCTAAGGGGGCTTTACTATGAATTCACTCTTTTGCTCACCCAATACTTTGATACCCTATTGATTTGCTCCACCGGTTAGAATGTCACAAGCCACATAGTTGGCTTCCCTGAGCCTCTTCACTCTCCTCTAAAAGAACATTCGCACCAAAACCACCATCAAAAATGGCGTCTGTCAAATTTTTGCCAAGAACTTTCATATGCACAATTGTTGCCTGTTGAGCTAGGTTCATAGTCAAGAGCATAGGATCACTCACTTGGTCGCCTTACGAGGGGGGCTCGACTATGAATTCACTCTTCGCTTTTTGCTCTCCCATCACCCAACACTAGGTGCGCGCGCGCATCATTGAAGCTCATGATCGGGATAATGTCTTGTATGGTAGCAATGAGAGCATTCTTGAGTTCTGGAATACTTTGCAATAAGTCGGCTATCTTCACAGGTATAGTGGTCTACAAGACCTTTTGTGCAATAACTTTGCCAAACTCCAATCTACTCATTGTGCTTGTATTTTCATTCGATTGGCGTCATTCTTTGACCATGGCCCTCTCAACTTCCACGCTTGCTTGATCGGATTGAAACATTCCTTCTTTGCGAATGAGTCAAGGTAATTGGCTTCTTCACTTGTGCTCTAGTAATTTCCATAACTTCCTTCGCTCAAACTATGTCAATCATATTGACATTAGCTTGCTTTGGACAATTGCCATCATTATGGTTCTCTAGCCTCGCACCACATACAAAGAAGTCCAGTGTCATTTTGATGAGCGCAATCTCTTACGAAATGGCCCCATTTACTACACTCCCAACATTATGGTCGTCCTTCGAATTGTGTTGAATCCAGTTGAAGCCACCATTATTATTCTATCTCAAGTAGTTCCATTCTTGGCATGGTGGGTGGCATCAATAGCTTTTCTTGTGTGAACATTTCTTGGCAGCTCTTATTCCGCAAATCGTGCAAGTACTCCTTGAATAAATGCCTTGTAACTTGACAAATCTCACACAAAAGATACTTACCTTCATTCTTGTTGTCTCTTTTTAGTTCATCATCTAGAGCATCTCCTTTCGCAAAGCCCGCATTGATCCAAGTTCACTCTCATCTCAAAGTGAGGGTCATCTTCTTCACGTCGTTTCGAGCACAACGACATTTTTTCTAACTTCCCACATACATGGCACGATTCTATGCATCTTCGTGCGATGAGGGTGGAAACATCTTCATCATCCTACCACAATAGCGTACTCAACCCCTTCAATGACCATTGCTTCTTCAAACCATTGGCAAGTTCATTTTCAAGTTTTCCCAATAGTTCTCTCGAATCTTTTGTTATAGGCACAAATGTTCTCATGTTTACCTGCAAGGTATTATAGATTTCAAAGACAATCTCATCATCATCCTCAAGAGTTTGAATTATTTCTTAAAGACTATCCCAAGTGTTTTCCATGTTGCTTTCTCCAAGCTTGGTGCATCTATGTAGCAATCAATAGCCATTCCCAAAGAGAACCTAAGAAACATCTTAACCACATATGTTCATCTGGATGCCCATTAGTAGTCCATATAGAGATGCAAGTTCTGCAATGTCATATAGGATCCTCCAATCTGACACCAATGAACTTTGATAGCTTTTTCTTTTCTAGAGATGGCATTGATGGGGTAAGTGTGGCAATGGAGTGGTTCTCCAAATACAAATCTCCCCTTAAGAGGGTTTACATCAGACGTTCCTCTACACTCTCAAAACTATCAAACACATCCCTACATTCGATCCTTCCTTTAGAATGATCCATAAAATATCTTGCACACTATTAGGCCCTTTTCGTGTAAGTCCCTCCAACTTGTCTTTTGTCTCCCATAGCCAAACTTTACATGTGATTTTCTTATAGCACCCTCCAACCCAAAGTAGTCAAGTAGGGTCCACACTTCCCTCCACTAGAAGGGGCTATGATTCGCTTCGCAACGCCCTTCGACCCAAACTAGTCGGCGGGGTTCACACTTCCTCCGAAGGGGGCTATGGTAGTCTCTACCCACCCTTACTCCGAGTGGCATAGGGTCCACTAGTTTTGTTTGAAACCTTCCTTGGACTCTAGTTCTAGCTATGACTTCTTACGCTTGCCTTGCTTGATGGTTTTTTAGAATTGGTTGTCGGTCACAGCCTTTATCCTTTTTTGTGTCTCCACCAATAGACTAGACCATTTACTTCTTGGTCTCCTCCCTAATTGGGTCTCTCTCCTACATTTTCCAGAGCCAATAGCATGAATCATTACTCGTACATGTCGGTGTTCTTCGTGAATTCTTTGTGTTGATGTATTAACTTTTGTCATCGTGTTTCATAGTTCAGTTCAGTTCAGTATATAGATCTTATAAGATAATGAGATGCCTCGTCCAACTTCTCTTTCAACTACTTTAACTTGACCCAACATTCTTTAAGGTCACAAAGTGCAAAATGTGGTATGATTAATGTCTACTAAGATATTAGACTACCAATAATGCCCGTATACATAATAGTAATTGCATGGCAAAGCAAAGCATCCAAACAATAGCAGCTTGTGTGTTCATAAGAGATAAGTCTCAATACAATTCACACAAAGGCAAGGAGGCCCTAATACAAGTTCCCTTTCCCCGAATGCATCCTCCTCTTTATAAGATAAATAACTTACGTTTGTGGCAACTGTCAACACCAAACATAACCAACAAGAGGCATTACAAACTAAAATATGTAATTACGCTGATAGCCATAACAATACTAATACGATGGTCTACACCTACCATGAACCATACATATGAGACACACATGCCTCTATGAACAAATTGAGGAGCTGATTCATTAGTATAACTAATCGCCCAAAAAAATTGACTAGGACGATTTCCCATAAGGAGAGTACAATTAGATCATCCGAGTATTTTCTGCAACTGGGAGCATAGCTCTCTAGATCCCTTTATCACCACTCAAAGGCATCTAACAAAAATATCTATAACTGCCTTAGCCAATTGATCAGATACGGCAGACCTATGCCAGCTTCTACTACATTAGACTGAGAGAGCAGCCTGGATAGGTCTCCACATGCCTACTATATATTATTAGCCAACAAAGTTTTAATATAAGTGACTATGGGATGAATCCCCCAATATGGCGGATTGGTTACAGAAATCTGTAGAACGTTTTGGAAATTTTATGTGCTGAAAGCCTAAGAAACTATTCTATCCACATTCAAATACGCACATTTAGATCTTCAACTTTGTGTCAAGATCTTGCTTCAAGCATCCACGTTAGAATTGGAGATAAATTGTTGCAGTAAAGGACAGCATATGTAAGCGCTACAAATGATTGATTTGTACTACAAGATAGAAGAATATTCCTTCAATCACGAAAAATACATAGGAAATAATGTTGAACACCCCCAAGACACAGCTTGAAATCAGTGAAAAAGTTCGGAAAATTCCAATCTTAAATATATACATATTATATAGGAGCATATTTTATAAATATGTAAAATTGATGAATACAATTAAGAAAATTAATAATGTAATATTAAAAGTTGAATATTCAATATTAAATAATATAACGTTGCGGACATCTTTTTTTGCAAAACAATCAAAAAACAGGGTCGACTTGGACTGAACTTATCCAAAATGGCTGAAAAATCCGGATCTGTTGGAATTTGGTGCAGATCTAGCAAGATCTGATCAGTATGCATAAAAGTAAAGGGAAATAGTCTGCAAGCTACATCTTCATGTTCCACATTGAGCAACCTAAGGGATGTGTTGAAGGCTCTACAAGCTCTTCAGCAGTTCTTACTCTGTCATTCTTAAACTCGGGAGATACCCTTCGGCATTTCTAGGAAAAGTGTGAAGCTCACCCAGAACCATTACAACAGTCCCGATTAGCCATGTCAGAGGGGCATTTAGCTCCATACTAAATTTTCTAAGCAACAGCTTAGCTTCGGCTACAGTTGGGGCTTGGTTATTGAGAGCTGGAATGAGAGATCTTCCTTCTACTGAATGAGCTCGAGACCTGCTTTTGTCAGAATGAATCTTCCTATGTTGCTTTAAAGGACTGACTAGGCCTCCTTCTATATCGGATCCAGAACATGTAACTCTGATGGAGAACTCCAAATTTGTTGTGCAATGTGTTGATATGGGCAGAGTTACAGGTTGAAAACACTCCCGTTTTAGTCTAAACCATGAAATCTAAGAATGTGAGTTACCTACACGCACATAGGGCTCAGAGAGATTCACAAACATAAAAAAGAAATCTAAATTAAGTAAAGAATATATAATTTAAAGTTTAAACTATTGATATGAAGGAATAGGGAAAGAAGGATGAATTTCATTCTTTTCTAATTCTTAAGTGGAGACAAGTTAACTGCTGATGGATACTCCAATCCAAAAGAATGTAACTTCTCTACATACAAAAACTGTCCATAATTAAAGCGAGATCCAGATTTACCATAGGCGGTCCATGTCCTGAAATGATTCATTAAACTCTACTTTTTGCATAACCCACGTTCAAACAGAAACTTGAACTTTAACAATCAAAACTATTCGTGCAAACAATATCATACCAAGTGCATAAACAAGCATGAATCAACAAAATATACAACGTGACAACGAATCAATATAGTCAAAACTCAAAATGATACGACATCACATACTACACTACAACGTTGTTGCAGAGAATAGACTACCTTGTATTAAAATTTGTTTCTCCTTAGTGTCTCCTTACAAGAACTTTTAGTACTTATTACCCATTAAAAGTGGGACCTTTACTACAATGTTACATCATTCTTCTATCGCTCGTAGAACATTCAACACCTCCCTCTGAAGAGAATGAAATGATTCACTTGCAAGAGATTGTTCATCTTCCACTAAAACACAGAAGTGCTCTCCTTGAATTCTTTCGTGCCTCAAATAGAAGCATGCACAGCCACTGTGAGCAGTTGAGATAGCAATGCCAACAAAAGAAATCGCCCTTGCCCCTTATGACTAATCTAGCAAGTATCGTGATCCTCTTATCAGGCTCTACCATGATCGTAGCACGTACGATGCACATTTTCCGCCAATATTAATAGGCTTGGAGCCACGTTGAATCATCATGGAAAAAGTAGGGTGCATCATTCTCTGTATATGCCAGATGAGTTATTGGAACAAATGGGGGAGCTGTAAGGGAAAACTCCATCCAACAACCTAACTTGTACCACCAATGCATAGACTTGGAGAAAATCAAGAGTAGCGTGAGTAGAATCATTTGACCTAGAACACTCATGATCAACACCGGGGTTCTTCATGCCTCGAGTCGGCTCTGGATTCTTACTTGGTCCTCCCATCCCAAAAATATACTCATCCTCCGAGCTTGGAAATATGTGAGATATACATTCTTTCCTCCTCACAAAGCTTTCTGTCCATTTCTTGTGTGTTTGGTAATCTTTTGTATATACATAATAAAGAGCAAATTTTGAAACAATCCTTGCTTTATCTGCTTCTAATAGGGCACAAATAGGTTCTTGTCAAACCGGTTTTGGACCTCTTGAAAATGTGAACTCAATTCTCCACAAATGAAGACACGCCATTTGATGGAAATGACACTTCTACAACTTGAGGCCTGCAAAAAGGTGATTCATACTTGCCAAATCGGGATGGGCTTGTGTTGTCATACTAAATGTCAATCATAAAAAGTTGAAATTTTGGCCATGACAATCAAGCCCACACTCAAAAATCCCTAAACCAGGTAATGTGAACCTTCCTCCGGCCAATCTCTGACTATGTAAACCCCATCATGGCCGAGAGGGACGTGCTAATTGGATTTTTAAAGTTTATTTCATGTGCAGGTAAGCTGGTGAGAAACAATTTGTGAGTTCATTATGATTCACCTAGAAGGAGTTGCTCTCAAAGGCTTAGAAAGGGCCTATTTTCAGACTTCTTGCACTGCAAAGCACCCCCAGAGATGTCCCAAGAAGATATAATGCCTTCAAGAAGTGTGTGACAGAGTTGTGAAATCATCGAGGCAGTTTAGGATGATTCTGGAAGAAAATCAGTGTTTAAGAACAAGTTATGTGAAACTGGGTCTTTGGGAGCAGGGTATTGGGAAATGCAAGTCCTAAAAAAGCTAGTCACCTTGTTCCAAGAGTTTCAGAGCTCAATGAAGATTCATAAGCTCATACCCAGGCATTGGAGAGATAAAAGATCATACTTCATGTTGAAATCATCAAGGAAAGGTTTTGGGAACATTGAGAGGTGAAAACTTGTCTGACAAAGTGCAACACAAAGGTCCTGGTATAAGTTGTAACTTGCCCGAAAGGTTTAGGAGCCTCGTGAAGATTTGGGAGCCTAACCAAAGCTCAAATGAAATTATATTTAATGCTCTTCATGACTCATATGATGTGTTCGTGGTGATCATAAACTCTTCCTATCACTCAGTTTATTGGCACGCACCTGGATGCAAAAGTGAAAATTTGGGTAAAATATGATGAAGACTTCATTTTCAGGACTTCTAGATATGCTCATTGGATTCATTGGCCCTTTTCCATAAAGATTCATATATTGGACGACCTATTTTCGTTAAAAATTGCTCCCGAAATGGCGAAAAAAAAGTTCGCGTTGAAACTGCCGATTGGTAACGCGCGATAACCAAATTGTTTGACGCACGTCGAAGGTTTTGGTTGGACGCCGACAACCACTTTTTGACACCGAAAAACAGTTTTGTCGCCCAACAACGAATTTTAGGCATCGAAAGGCTCGAGACGCACGACAATGGCGAGGATGGTTAACGCGTAACATGAAACCCTAGGCGACAATGAAAATGTTGAAGCGCGACAGGAAGGGAAATGTTGAAGCATGACAATGAGGATGGTTGACGCCGACGACACGGAACCCAGCGACAATGAAAATGTTGACGCGCTGATCGCAAGGATGGTTGACACACGGCGGCGAGGATGTTGATGCGCAATGCAAAGCAAGAAATACCGACGCTTACGACAAGAAGGTAAATGTTGATGTGCGACAAGAAGTCAAGATGTTGTCGTGTGACACGGAAAACGAGGTCACTTTTTCAAGTAGACTTTTTGTGACACGGTCAAATGTCGCACATCAAGAAAACGATGTCATACATCAAGAAGATTTTTGGTGGCACGGAAAACAATGTCATGCATTAAGAAGATTTTGAGCAACTTGGAGATGGTATGATCAGAAATGTTGGAAGATGTAAGGTCACTGGTGATGAAGGAACACCAAAGGTCACGACAGAACCTAGAAGGTCAACAGTCGTGAGGGAAGGCGAAAGGTCATGGGGGATACGAAAAACAGTCTTCGACCTATAAATATGAATGGCGCCCTCATTTTAAAGGGAGTTGATGCTTGTTTGCTAGCTCTCACTATCTTTCTAGAAGCAAGTACATCCATTTCTTTTGTTCCCTATCTACTACTATTCTCTCTCCATCTCAACATGTACTCCAGGAGCATTGTAAATTGTGCAACATGATGCAATAAGACTTTGTGTTTCTTGTTGATTGTTCCTCTTTCTTTGCAAATGGTTTCTTCTGATTGATTACAAGTGAAATGTTCTGATTTTGATGCAACAAACTCTGCTATGCTATTTGTTGATTGAAATAATTTTCTCATTTTCCTTTCCTATCTCCCTCACTAAGCAATTTTCTTCTCTTGTATCAAATACAAGCAATTGCCACAGGTTTAGGGAAGTATTCTGTGTGATCTCCGGTCTTCGGGCCACCCCGAAAATTAGTTTAGATTGTTTTCATTTCCTTGTTTTCAATAAATGGAGCTGCCCCATTCAAGCAGAGGGACTCAGTCCCATGCACTGTTGGTGAGAACTCACTAATTTGCCCACTCGACAAATTATTTTGCCAATGACTTGCAATCGATGTATTATAAATAGATTAAAGAAATGAATCATGAGCTTGAAAATACGACTTGACCACTGTATGAAGTAATACGAGTTCTTTCTATAAAAGGAACCCATGGATTGTAAAGTTGTATGATTGTACAAGATTGTAATCATTAGAGCTAGTGTGTGGTGACTGCCATTGATGTAACAGCAGATTTTATTCTGAGTAATAAAATACTAAGAGACCTTTGCCCGTGGTTTTTTTCCTGGTACATTACCAGGTTTTCCACGTAATATTTGTGTATGTGTTTTAGATCTGTTTATTTCTTATTGCTTTCATTGTGATTGTTTCTCTCTACACTGGTTATTTTTCTAACAGTTGGTATCAGAGCAAGGTTAGTGCAGAAGGGGTTTGTTCTTGTGAGAAGTGAAGAATGACAGGAGGCACAGTTACCAGATACGAGGTCCAGAAATTTGATGGTTCTAATTTCGCTTTGTGGAAGCTAAAGGTTCAAGCCTTGTTGGTGAAGGATGGATGTGCCCTAGCTCTCAAAGGGGCAACATCAAAACCTATACCATGAATCAAGCGGATTGGGACAGAGAAGGATGCCCTAGCTAGGGCCACAATTCAGTTATCATTGGCAGATTCAATTTTGTTTAATGTTTCAAAGGAGACAATGGCACAAGGCTTGTGGAATAAGCTCGAAAAGTTGTATGAGACCAAGTCTTTGGCAAACAAGATTCTCTTACGACGGCAGCTATATAATCTGAGGATGCAGGACAGTTCATTAGTCATGGATCATCTCAATGATTTCAACACACTGATTAGCAAGTTGGCTTCAAGTGGAGGTGAAAATCGATGAAGAAGACAAGGCGGCCATTCTACTATGCTCTCTGCTGAATCTTGGGATCAGCTAGTCATGGCGCTTAGTAACTCAAGCACCGCAGGGAAATTAGTTTTTGAAGATGTGGTGGCCGCAGCAATTTCAGAAGAATCAAGGCGGAAGACATCTCAAGGGACTTCTTCCAATGAAGCCCTAATAGCAAGGGGTAGATCTGCGGAAAAAGGGAAAGTTGAGCGTGGACGAACTAGGTCGAAATCCAAGGGGCGGAAAAGAGTTAAGTGTTAGAACTGTGGAAAAAATTGGACATGTCAAAAAGGATTGCTGATTGAAGGCAAACAAGGAGACTTCCAACCTGCAGCCATCCGAGGCAAATACATACAAAAGTTGAAGCACTGTTGGAAGATGGAGAGGTATTGTCTGCTAATATGAGAGGTCAGTTACATGATATTTGGCTTATTGATTCAGGCCTCTTTTCACATGACTCCTCACAGGACTGGTTTTCTTCTTATCGGTCATGTGATGGAGGTGTGGTATATATGGGAAATGATAATCTGTGCAAGGCTATTGGAGAAGGAGAGGTCAGAATCAAAATGTTTGATGGGGCAATGAGGATTGTTCAGCATGTAAGACATGTACCAGGCTTGAAGAAAAACCTTTTGTCGCTTGGAGTATTTGATAAACATGGTTACCGGTTCAAGTGGAGAGAAGGGTTGTCTCAAGGTAACAAAGGGAGCATTAGTAGTGCTAAAGGGAGAAAAGGTGGGCAATCTCTACAGATTGGTCGGAGAAACTTGTATTGGAGAGGCTGCAATGGTGTCGGATGCGGAATTGGGGTCAATGACAACTTGGCATCAACGGCTAGGCCATATGAGCGAGTGTGGTCTCAAGGTACTACTAGATAGAAACCTTCTCCCAAGTGCAAAATCTTTAGATCTGAATTTTTGTGAGCATTGTTTGTATGGTAAACAACATAGGCTGCATTTTTCCAAAAGCACTACCAGAAGTAAAGAACTCCTTGAGTTAATTCATTCAGATACTTGGCAAGCACCTGTTGCATCTATTGGGGGTTCATCATATTTTGTTTCATTTATAGATGATTGTTCCCGTAAGGTGTGGATTTATCTTTTAAAGAAGAAATCAGAAGTTTTTTCTTGTTTCAAGAAGTTTAAAGCTCTAGTAGAAAACCAAAAGAGTAAAACAATAAAATGTCTTAGAACTGACAACGGAGGGGAATTTTGTTCAAAGGAGTTTAATGGATTTTGTAGTGAGCATGGCATAGCAAGACAATTGACGGTTCCTAGAACACCACAACAAAATGGTGTTGCTGAAAGGATGAACCATACAATCATGGAGCGAGCTAGATGTATGCTGAGCACTGCTGGTTTGGAGCAGAAATTTTGGGGTGAGGCTGTTAATACAGCCTGTTTTTTATCAATAGGTCACCTACTACAGCTCTAGATCTTAAAATTCCTGAAGAAGTGTGGACAGGGAAACCTGTTGATTATTCCTTTCTTCGTGTTTTTGGTTCTGATGCTTATGTTCACATTCCTAAAGAAAAGAGGAATAAGTTGGATGTAATGTCTGTAAAATGTATTTTTCTTGGCTATGCAGATGGTACAAAGGGGTACAGGTTGTGGGATGTTGCTGCCCGCAAGCTAGTGATTAGCCGAGATGTCAAATTTAATGAAATATCAGTGCAAAGAAGTAAAGAACAGCAAAGTTCAGAATCTGTTCCAGTAGAGGTGGAAACATATGATGTTGATATGGAGGTGCAGAATGAAAATCAGCCACCTGTTCATGAAAATCAGCAAGATAACAATCAAGATCAGGTATATGATGAGGATGAACAGCAACCAGATGAGCCACAGGGTGACACATCACACTTTGTGAGGAGATCCACTAGAGTGACCAGACCACCGGAAAGGTACTCTCCTAGTTGTAATTCAGCTTATGCATTAGTTACTGATGTTGGTGAGCCTAGCTCATATCAGGAGGCTTGCAAAGCTGAAGATGCAAGCAAATGGAGAGCTGCCATGGAGGAAGAGATGGAAGCTCTACATAAAAATAAGACATGGGAGCTTGTGCCATTGCCTAAGGGGCGAAAAGCTATTGGGAACAAGTGGGTCTTCAAACTGAAAAAGACATAAATGATAACGTGGAGTGGTATAAAGCTCGGTTGGTGGCCAAGGGGTATGCACAGAAATCTGGTATTGATTTTGATGAAAATTTTTCACCTGTTGTATGGCTTAGTACAATTAGAGTTGTTTTGGCTCTTGTTGCTAGTCTTGATTTAGAGTTAGAACAGTTAGATGTTAAAACAACCTTCTTGCACGGTGATCTTTTTGAGGAAATTTATATGCAGCAACCGGAAGGTTTTGAGGAAAGAGACAAAGAGAATCTTGTTTGCAGGTTGAACAAATCATTGTATGGTTTGAAACAAGCACCAAGGTGTTGGTACAAACAATTTGATTCCTTCATGATGAGCTTGGGTTTTAGTAGATGTGAGGCTGATCATTGTGCCTACTTTCAAAGGTATGAAGATGGCAGTTTCATTATTTTGCTTTTGTATGTTGATGATATGTTGGTAGCAGGTCCCAACATGCACAAAATCATCAGATTGAAAGCTCAGCTTGCTAGGGAGTTTGAAGTGAAGGACTTAGGAGGTGCAAATCAGATTCTTGGGATGAGGATACATAGAGACAGAAAGAATAGGAAGCTCTGGCTGTCACAAAAGACTTATGTGGAAAAGGTTTTGCAAGCGCTTCAATATGCAGAATGCACAGCCAGTTAGTACCCCATTTCCTGTTCATATTAAATTGTCTTTGAAGCAGTGCCCTAGCACCGAAGCAGAGAAGACTCAGATGTCTCATGTACCGTACTCATCAGCAGTAGGAAGTCTTATGTTCGCCATGGTGTGCACCAAACCTGACATTGCACAAGCAGTGGGAGTAGTCAGCCATTCATGGGTAGAATATTGGATATGATCATTGGACGAATCGTTACATGGCGAATCTTGGATATGATCATTGGACGGTTGTGAAGTGGATTCTTAGATATTTGAGAGGCACTTTTGATGCTGCTATTTGCTTCAGTGGGAGTAGTCTTCAGGTAAATGGTTTTGTGGATGCTGATTTTGGTGGTGACAGAGATAGGAGAAAGTCTACTACAGGTTTTGTTTTCTCCTTAGCAGGAAGTGCAATTAGTTGGGTCTCTAAGCTTCAGTCAGTGGTAGCTTTGTCCACTACTGAAGCTGAATATATGGCAGCTACAGGCTTGTAAGGAGGGTATTTGGCTTCATAGGCTTTTGGGTGAGTTGCAGGTCAAGCAAGATAAAATGGTGTTGCATTGTGACAGCCAGAGTGCTTTGCACTTAGCACAAAACCCAACATACCATGCCAAAACGAAGCATATAGATGTGCAATATCACTTTGTATGTGATGTGGTGGAAGGACATATCTCTTTAGCCAAGATACACACAAATATAAACCCAACAAATATGTTGACGAAACCCATTGGAAGAGAGAAGTTCATTTGGTGCAGAACTTCTCTTGGCTTGCTTATTAATTGATTAGCAACATGTGGCATTGGTTTTTCAGGAGTAATTCGCAGGGAAGAAATCTGACTTCAAGTGGGAGATTGTTGGTATGTGAAGTCAGCATTGAGTGAGTAGGTAGCGACCAATTTTGGGTGACTCGAGTTCAACACATTTTCATACAACACATTTTGGGGAGTCCATACATACATGCGTTTGTACTACACGGTGGTTTGTACATGTTGTGAGTTCTTTCTATAAAGGAACCCATGAATTGTAAAGTTGTACAATTGTACAGGATTGTAATCATTAGAGCTAGTGCGTGGTGACTGCCATTGATGTAACAGCGGATTTTAACAAAGAGCAATAAAATGCTTTGAGAGACCTTTACCCACCGTTTTTCCTAGTACATTACCAGGTTTTCCACATAATATTTGTGTATGTGTTTTAGTTCACTTTGTGATTGTTTCTCTCTACACTGGTTATTTTTCTAACAAAAATGCGGAGCTTTTCTTTCCCTATTTTGTGAAGCTCATGCTACCCTTTTATAGTGATCAAGGTACTTGAAGTTCATTCTTTAAAGAAAGAAACTACCAAATCCGTCCCAAAAACAACAATAAATAAGAGGATGAGGAATGAAGGAGATTAAAACGAGGTTTCCCAACACAAACCCATTTAATGCCCAGAAAAAAGGGATGATGAAGAAATGGAAAGTGAGAAGGGGGAAGGAAGAGAAGTTACAATTTTAAATACACAGCACAATTACAAAAGAAGACACATTGAAAGCTCGTGCCTTTAAACCAATTCACTAATTTAACATTATTCGAACCATTTAAAGCAAAGTGGCCCTAAATTTGAACAATTTGGACGGTGTTCGAAAACACACACCTTTTAAGCAAACACAAGCAAAGAGGCAGCCAAAAGACATACCTACAGCTTTAAATATTTTGTCACAAATGCATGTTATCTCTAGTTTTTCGCATTTCACATTCACCTTTTCAATCATTATGATGTAAATAAAAGCCATTTTATTAGATTGTCCCATAGTAAGTTGTCATGGCCATAATTGCCCAAGGAAAGTACTATATAATACTAGAAATTATTTTTAAAATACCAATTTCCAACCCCATGACTTTAGACAAAGTTATTTATATAGCACATAAGAATGGCAATATTGAAAAAGAAAGGTGGTTGCTGGAGTCAAATATCTCAACTGGTAAGCAGCATTAGAGAAGCAAGGAATTTAGCCACTGAAGTAGATACAAATGCAAAACTTCAGAATTACAGCAATTGCAAAACCAACCTCAATTCAAACTCAAAGTTCAAAGAAATGGGTTAACAGAACCTGCATTAGACGATTTGAAATCTATAAAGTCCTTCTCCACAAGCTCACGAACCACAATGCACCAGCCAAGAATAATGTGATTATCGCCCCTTTCTAGAAGTATTTTTCTAGACTGCCTACAAGTGCTATGAAAACTTCTTCACTCTGAGAAAGCCACTGAAGAAGAACGAGAACCTGTTTGCGATTTCGCAAACCTCTGAACTTCACAGCCTGAGACAAATGTGAGGGAAAGAAATTATGTTTCTCAAAGGCAGTAAAAAGTAGTTTTATTACCAAGAATAGAATGTTAGCTTGAGTCTTATTTTATTGTAAGAGACATAAAAGATCTTCTCGCCTTTTGGGACTAATACACCATGCACCCAAGTTGTTTGTAACTTCACATGATATGGTGGTGAATGACAATAGAGTATCACTCTATTTGCTTGAAAACTGCCAAGCTAACTACTGTTTTCATCGTGATACCATAATAAAGCTGATTACCCAATCAAAATGTACTCAATACGATCTATACTGAATTTGTCTATCACTTACTGTAGAAATACCCATGTGCAACGACAACCTCTAAAGAAGTATGGCTTAACTACAACATCTAGAAGAGAAAAGGAAAGATGGATTGGATATGATTTGCATTATTGCACCTATAACTCATGTTAATAGTTGTAGAAGGCAACAGATTAATTTTTCACTAAATTTGATCCCTCAACTTAAGCAAAATACTTATGCCAAAAAACATTTTTAACATCGACTCAATAAAGGAGGAGCCTATATCATAAAAAACAATTTTTGAAGCAAAATATAATGCCTACGCAAGTAATTTTTAAAGAAACTTAACCTCAAAACGCATTCATGATAACTTGCTTTAAGGGTTGCACTATTTTTATAAGAAGAGAATACTCATAAGTTACATTGTCATAAGTTTTAACATCAATAGAACTAAGGCTAATGGCACCTTGGACTCAGACATCGATCAGTGTAAAATTACTTATCAGCACAGAATCAAGATATTCAATTTTATGTTTACAAGGTAGTTTACTAAAAAGAAATAGGCTATTAAGATGAGAATCATGAAGATGCATAACTCTATCATTAAGGGCATACAAACACAACACCTATCATATATGTGTATGGATCATTAAGGGCATAAGATTTGACTCTGAAATGTTTAATTATGTTATTGAAAGTATTGCGGGAGATTGCCCTGGTTATAAATTGGGGTATCATGAATACATTAGATATAAGTTTCTTGAAGCATCTCTATTTGTGGGTTGTCCCCTGTTATATATGTCTTGATTGACAAGCTGAAATGCTACTGCTGTAGAAAGTAATCCTTGAGATTGAGATCATTCCTGTGAATGTATTCTTTGAAATCAATAAAGAAGAAATCTTTATTAGGGGAGAATATTGCGTCACGTGTTTCTTGCACGAGTTGTGAACTACAATTATTTTGGCTTATGAGGATTATTTGGGTGTAAGATGGTTCGCCCTTTGATTAAATTGTATACCTGAGATATTCATATGTGGATCAAGAAACAGGGAGTTGTTTCAATACTTGTTTGATGAAGAAAGTATGGGAGCTTGAATTATAGATATGATCCTTGCTTTGCTAGATTTCTTCAAATATACTCTGTTTTGGTTAGTCTGGGAATTGATTATGATAGAGAATACAGCCTGTGCAATGTTATATGGACAGGAGATGAAATTTGAGTTTATAAAAAATCAATACAACATATGTCATACTGTTGAAACATGCTTCTGTAATACAAGAAAGGCCATTATATGCAAAACAAACTCTGAGTTTATATTCTAAGTAGATCTGGGAATGTTTTCCCCGAATTGTTTAATCTGGATTGTCTTTTATATCAATCTCAATTTGTGCAAAGGAATAACCAAGGGTGACATGGTATATATTCATTACGGTCAAATGATAGTGGCTGAGAACATGGCATTTTTTCCTTTGCAAAATTGAGTACCACTTGGGAGCACAAGTTGTATCCTTTGTCTTATGTTCCTGCAAAGATATTGACATATACAAGATGTATCCCCTTGGATCTATGTTGGTATGGTAGTAAAAACCCTAAGTTCAAACATGCCTTGTAAACCAATGAGCAAGCAAACCCAAAGCAAACACTAGTGTTGTTCAGGACGTGGATTTGACAAAGGTTCATAGTCTCCAACCTGTAACCTGAGATTTACTTTGGCCAAGCAGCATTAAACATGCCGTCGGCAGACTAAGAGCTGAGAAGAGAAGGCGATCATAAGATAACACACTAAGTATTTATCCCACACTTTCCAGAGAGAAAACACTTACAATCCTTATGTAATTTTGTGTTTGTATAGTATAGTAGTGAAATCCAGTGGTTGGCGGATGGAGCAGCATGAGAATCAATGAGAGTTGGCCACTTGTCAATCGTTTGTAAACTCGAATGGTGGCAAGGAGAGCTTGTGATTTATGATGATACCCCAGATGCGGCATTCTCACGAGATAGTGCCACATGGCATGATCTTGTAGCATGGAGCATGGAATCTAGATCATGATACATGGCGACACAGCCGCAATAAGTAGGTGTCACGAGAAGGTGACACAAATCACAACCTCTTGCCACAAAAGAGTAAGTGAATCCTTGCGAGACCCTATGATACAAGATAGAGACCCCTTGATATGATCTCACTTCACGAAGTACCCTCGTTCCTCCAAGCCTTAGCCAACAAGTAAAAATCAGGCTTAACAAAGTGAATGCCATGTGTCATGTGTTCAATGCACAGAGGTACTCAGGAATAGCATATAGGAAAAAGCTCAGATTTTACAAACCTCCTAGGTAAGGCCACATGAGGTGATTGGGGAAAGCATATAGAAAAAAACTCAGATTTTGCAAACCCCTAGGTAAAGCTGCAAGAGGCCAAAATGTGGTGAGGAATCGTTAAGATGAGCACGGAGAGAAAATGGGTTTTTAAAGATTAACTTCCTTAATTTTGAACAAAAGCGAGAGCTTGCCAAGTGGCAGATCATCATGAACCTGGCTATGTTGAATTTTGTTTTAAACAGTGAAACTTCAGGTTTAAACTCAGCAAGGATTCGTCAACTGGCAAAAACTCGTAACCCCATGAATTTATTAGTGTAAAACCCGTAATTGCATAAAACGGAGGTATTTTTAAGCAATCGCATACTTTTAAAAGCTGATTTATATTAAAGGTGAACACTGTGACTTGAAAATTCATTAACATTATTTAAAGGATCAATCAAGGGATTAATATTTTGTGAAAGGGGTAAAGTTATTATCGACATGTTTTAAATCATTGTTCACAATATTAAAAGTTGATTTGAAAACGATGTTATCTCAAATGTATAATGTAAGCTTTTTATGTTTCACTTGTGAGAGGGGCCATTTGCATTTAATTTTTGTGGAAACATTTCTAAGTACCTGATCATGTGGAAGGATAAAAGTGTTGTGCTTGAGTACATGCATTGGACTGCATATCATATATTTAAAAATTTCTCAAGTATCCAATTTTTTGTGTTTTTAAGTCTGGTATAAAAGCCTAGGTTCACACACTAGGGTCTCTAGGTAATTGATTGTCATTCTAAATTTTTCTTTGCTTCCAAAATGGTTAGAACAAGAAGTGGAGGAGGAGGTGGAGGAGGAAATCACAGGGCCAATCCGAATAATGCACCACCCCCACCACCTCCAAACCAACACGGGTACTTGCAGGAGTTCTTGGAGTACTAGAGACAACCCAGGCTTGGTTAGAAGCCCAAGTGACCAAAATGACTGGTTTTGAAGGTAATCAAAACCAGAATCAGGGCAATGTTCAGCAGGAGGAAAATGATGTTTAAACCAAGGGAATCTTGAGGAGCATGAAAGAACACTTGACCACCATAGGAGAAACAGGGAAGATCGTGAGGAAGAGCATGGGGCAGGAGCTTCTGGGAGGAGAGGAATAATTGATCCTTCATCCATGAGCTGAAGAGGCTGCCACCTCCTAGATATATTTGGAAAAGGCATACCATGGGGATGCAGCAGAGGCTTGCTTAGTCTGTCTGAAGAAATACTTTGGACTGCAGGAGATGGATTCTAATGTTGGAGCATGGATAGGAGTTTTCCAGTTAGAAGGGGTGCATCTCTATGGGAGGAGCATCTAAGTGCCCTTAAAGAGAATGATATGGCTACCCTTGTATGGGAAAAGTTTGAAAGGCAGTTTTGGAAAAGGTGCCTCTCTGGTTCTTACAGAGAGCAAAAGCTAGCCAATTTTCAGTTGTTGAGAAAGGAGCCACGACAGTCACAGAATATGAGACTAAGTTTCTAAGTCTCTTGAGATATGTTGATTACATGAGAAAACAAGAAACCAATATTACCAAGTTCAAATTGGTTGGCGAGAGGTCATAATGCATGATGTGAATATCACGCAACCAAAACCCTTATTGTTGCTATTGAATCTGCACATAAGGCAGAGGATAAAGAGAAGGTTCAAATTAAGTCAAGACAGGTCAGTTGGATCAGCTATATTAAAATATTGGTTTTCCTAGTATGCGCAAAGAGCATCTGAACATACAATTTTGGAGATCAAAGATCAAGATGGAAACTAAATCAAATAGTCATTTTGAACCGTATATAAATATTCGTAATTCAAGCACAAGAAATACCTGGACTGGCAAGAAAATGAACAAGGAATAAAGGAAACGATTTAAGCTTTATCCGTGAGCAATACCGCTCCAAAAAGCAAAGATTTGGTAAGCAAATTTTTAGAAGGAATAGACGGCATTGATTCACAAAATTTTCACCAAGAAAATTCTGAAGCTAAAGAAAGGCGAAAACTTTAAAAACCTGTTTCTTTCTGCACATTGCTCATGTTCTTTAATTAACTTGTAACAATAAAAGTTTTCACATTCTGAGTTGCTTTTCTAGCAAAATGATTTGTTGCGTACTTTGATTAGGCTAAGTGGTTGACCGTTGACCAGTTAGACCCTTGCACGCACCATCATCACGTATATTGCAATGTGACATGTGTTGTATTGATGATTACGTATGCAAATTTGTATAATGAACCACAACTAAAATCCCCAATGTAGCATGTCAAAAATGAATGCCATGGCTTAGTTATTCATTAGGCCTATACCTCATTATCTGTGATTCAAAACTCATGCAAAGAAGTTTAGAGATGATTAAGAACAACACTGTGAGAACTTGTGATGACATCATCAAAGAATATGTTACAAATTGTCCCATAGGATGCCTTAACACACATACAATGACAAAAGGGAACCACTCTTGGACTTCAATTGTACTTGCAAATACACCACCCAAGTCAGTGAGCAAAAAAATAGATCTAGATTGGAGGTAGCTCATCATCAAAATGTGTTCAAAGGCAGTCATCCCTCAATGTTCATCATCATAAGGCATTGCTAATTTGGGACTTCAACCAAGTCAGTCTTCTTCATCGAGACCAAAATAAAATATAGCAACCTAATCTCAAACAATTAAGTAATTCAATCAATCTTGTCATCTCAAGTGAGGAGCTCTCAATAAAAGCTAGGTTTATCAGAATAATAAATATTCAACCAACCTTATGCCCCATTTACAGCCAAGGAGGTACATCTCAGATGAGGAAAGGACCAGCTTCGGCGAGGTAAGTGACTACTAGTAACTTTGACCTTTTGACCAAATTTTGATTGAATTTCATGCTCTAGGTAAATTGTCTTCCCTCTAATAAATTCTCTTAGCTACTTTAACAAAAATAAATGTCCAATGGATGTTTTAATTAATTGGCATTGTATTTTACAGGTCACAAACCATGTTTGATAGATATATTGATTCCGGTTGATTTTGAACCTATGCCTTTTTCAGTCTAACAGACGATGACTGTGAGAATATAGATGAAGTGAAAGAAATTACATTGAGGACTAGCAGGGATACTCAGAGGAATGGGAGACCAAAAAAGCTAGGAAAAGCAGACAGATGCAGCACTCGAGCAGTATACAGATAGCAAGGACAAACAATGAAGAATGCATGTCGTAGATGAACAGTGAAAAGAAATAAAAGGAAGGCGGGTACAATACTCTGAGAAGCAAAGGGTGACAAAGAGTGGAAAGAAGAAAAGCACACAACATCTAAGATAGTTGAGGATAATTTTGAAACAGGTAATGATTTGCAATGGTGTGGGAAATTTTGGAATGCTCGTATTAGAAAAAACTGCTTGTGACTACAAAAAACAACAAAGAGAATATGGTCTGAAATGGAAAGTGACGCGAACAATATCAAAGATTGTCGAGGAGAGTTGTAGCAATAGAGAGTCTAGGATAGTATAGGTCACAACTAAAGCGGAATGATTTTTTCCTTATTTATTTTGGTCAAAAGTTATAAATAATAAGACTAGTAAATTTGACAATGCTGCAAGCTCTGATACCAATTGTGGTAAACAAATAGTAGTTTGCCGCAACACAAGAAGATTGTCACTCACTAGGGTGAATGAATGTCATTAAGGAGTAATAGGAAAAGAAATCCATAGCATATACTCTCACATACTAAAATACATGATTGAAGCTCTTGGTGAAAGAGTTGCATCCCTTTGTTGAGTTTATATTCTTATTAAATTATCAATAAAATTATTCTGACTAGTACTATTTCACTCCTGATTCTGTCGATAACAAGTACTATTGTGTTTGCAATACTCATAAGGATTGTCTCCTCGATGCAAAAACAACATAAGGATTATAGCTGATCCTTGAGACTGTGTTCAGGAGGTTGCATATAACAAATTACATCCCCTCCTCCCACCACGCCTTCTTTTCTACTCAGTCTTCTGGTTAGCTAATGAAAAATTCAAATAGCGCCTTAGGAAATTGGGAAACCTATGATTTAATCCTATATCACTGCTGAGGAGACTTAACAAACCAAATTTTATTATCATCTTAGCGCTCACATGGTCCCATAGAAAGTAAAAACCCTGATTTATTGTACATAGAAGATAAAAATAATCACATCTTTTCAGCTTAACACTTACAATTTCAATAGCCAATGAAAAAACATCTTAATCTATTTAAGAGTACAGAGTACAGTGTGTTGTGTACCTAGGCAGAAAATATCACTAGTTTTATGTTATTAACTTACTGGATGATTTGTCCCCAAGAGTCCAGGACCCCAAGTCCTTAGCATTAGTGTCATTATTTAAGTTATGTTTGAGTACCAAGGATTGATGAAGGATTTAGTCATGGGTTAAGTAGGTTTTTGTTATGTCCCTTTTTGGAGGCTGAATTTCGAAGACCTTAACCCATTCTCTCCCCGTGGGTCTAAGGAGAAAAGCAAGGGGAAGATCTGAATTATGTCTTTATTGTTGATTAGATAGTTGTTTTCATTTATTTTCATAGCCTAGTGCTCCAATAGAGGAACTTAAGTAGTTAAATAATAAAGGTATTATAAGCATGTAGGCTTCAAATACTATTTAAATATTTAAAAGCACTTACTTTGAGGGGCCAGCTGTCATTATGTTCATAAGCACTCCTTGTGGCTATTTAAGGAGGTTGCTTGGGCATTATTGATTCATGTTTTTGGTGATTATTCATATCTTGGTGAAAGTTGGCTAGTGTAGCCCTTTTACTCTCTCTCTCAGGACGAAACCCCTTGGGTTGAGGACCTCATCCAAGGACGAAAACCCTTGGTTGGGAAACTTGTGAAGGACGAAAACCCTTCATGAGATTTTGGTGTGCAAGCTGGTTTGAAAGGCAATAAAGTATCTATTTCTTGCAAGTTTGGTCTCTTTGGTGCCATATTATATTTGTTTAGAGTGGAGCGACCCACCTTGGAGTGGAAATTTGGTATGTGTGATACTAATTTGGCAAATCTGAAATTACTAGCTTATTCTTCATAATTTATAAGGCCAATATCTTGAGTTTCATGAATTTTGGTGCTTCCTAAGTTGAATTGTGAATTTTTAAAGTAACACTGCAAACAAGGGTTTCGTTGAAATTCATATCTCCATATCTAGGGCACTAAAAATCAGATTTCTTGCATTATATGATTGTTGATGATATATCATAATTTTAGAGACTTAAGTGAAGTTGATTGGAAGGGTTTTGAAGGCATGAAGGTGGGGTTGAAACCCCAAAACAGGTCGCTGCCCTAGAAAAGGGTTTAATTTGCAGGTTTACAGGTTTATAACAGCAGCTCTATAATCTGATTTGTGAGCTTTTGGTCATTTCCTGAGTCCCCTTACAAAGGGTCATTACACTTTCCTTCCCATTGAGAGTATATAATGAGAGAAAACCCTATATGATGCATATATTTTCAATCTCCTTTGTTAATGCAATACAAAGAGCCGCCATTGTGTGAGAACTCTTTTGTTTCACATTCACATTTGCATGTGCACTCCACATCGGGTGAACAGGTGCCTCCATTTTTGCATATTTACTTTTGCTATTCATATTTTTTCATTTTCTTTTCTGCAAATAGTTTAGGAACGCAACAAGTGGTATGAAAGCTTCAGTAGATTTTACTTTCCCTTGCATTGTGACAAAGGAAGAACTGACGGGATTGCTCACAGAGTTCACAAGTACTGAGAAGGATTTGATCTCTCTTGGGAAAAGACCAAAGGATTTAGAGCCAAGGACTTAGAACTATAGAAGTTTATTTTTGAATTTGAGGAAGGGGATGTCAACTCTTAGGAAGTTCTTAATCCGCCAAATGAGAAACCTAAGGAAGAGGTGAAAGAAGGCCAGCAAAGGTCCTCTTTCGACTTGCAAATGAAGATCCCACAATACGATTTTCATTTTGGGAAGGAAATAGAGGCACGTGTGGTTGATTATGGTCTGGCTAGCCTGCAAGGTGCATGTATTTATGATCCTGAAGAGAAGCTAAATGTTTGTTCACAACATCTAGAACTTTTGAAGATGCTATTTCTATAGCTAAGAAATCAGAGATCCATGTAGAAGCTATTAGAAGGAAGATCTCAAATTTTTGAAATAAGGGAAATACATTTTATAGGAAAGTTAAGTGAGTAATCGTCATTTTTGTCAAAAATCCCTAGCTGTCAAGCCGTAACAAATCCTAACCCCGACTGCAACCCTCTGTTGTAACTGTTCCAAACACTGAAGCAAGGTCCATGCATATGACCCTAAATATTATACATGGCTGAAGATGTGTCCATCTGAGTCTGAACCTGAACTGATAATGAAGATAGCCCTGAGCAGTGTGATGTCGAGTTTGATCCAGAAAATTAGTCCCTTCCTGTACTACAGAGAGGGGAAGCATCAGTTCTACAATGATAGGGTTGGACTATCTTGACGCCATCAAAAAAATCCCCAAACTCAAAAGAATCAAGTTTTGGTCATGGTCGATCCTAGTAACACATTCAATATTCTAGACAAGGAACAAGTCCATATGTTTGGTTCCTATTTAAACACTTTTGAGGTTTTTCCCATTCAGTTACCAGGCCACTGAAGCATTGAATGCCTAGGAGTGGTACATAATGCAAAGCTTGTAGTGGCAGATTACACCCTCAAGGATAAATTCCATGTTGTTGAAATTAGGGAAATCGATGTTGTATAGGGTCTTCAAGGGTTGTACTCCCTAGGAACATAGTCCACCAATCACCAAGAAAGGTTCTTGACATTCAAGCAAGGGGATTGCAAGTATACTATAAAATAATAAAACCCTTACCTCTGAGGGAAAGCAAAACTATTGAATCAGCCAAATAAATTAAATTTTGAAGAAGGTGTATTTTGATTTTATGTCCCATTTGTAATGCATGGATCAGGATTCCTCTAATCCACATGATCAAGCTCCAAGAACTTTAGAGTTACTTTGCAGCTATAAGGTAGTCTTCCCATGTTGGTATGTGAAGTCAGCATTGAGTGAGCAGGTAGCGACCAAGCTGGCAAGTTGACAGGTTGACCCGAGCATACGAAGTCCCCGAAGGCTGAACGGCCCTCGCCAGAAAAAAATTTGGCATTCATACAACCTGTTTTTAGGGAGTCCATACAGTACGGTACGCGGTTTGTACTACACGCAGTTTTGTACTATGAGTTCTTTCTATAAAAGGAACCCATGAATAGTAAAGTTGTACGATTGTACAGGATTGTAATCATTAGAGCTAGTGCGTGGTGACTGCCATTGATGTAACAGCGGATTTATTCCTGAGTAATAAAATATTGAGAGACCTTTGCCCATGGTTTTTTCCTGGTACATTTCCAGGTTTTTCATGTAATATGTCTGTAATTATTTCTCTCTACACTGTTTATTTTTCTAACATCCTGGACCTACAAAAGAGTTTGCCACTAGACAACGGACCATAACATATTATTGAGCTTGAACCTACAAAGGGCCCATCTATGGTACACCCTTACAGTTATAGGTACTATCCAAAATTGAAGATTAAAAGGCTTACACAAGAGTATTAGAGATTTGGATCATCATCTCCACGGGAGTCCTTATGTTGCACTCAACGTATAATCTCCGCATTGATTACAAAGCACTCAACAAAGTCACCATTTAAAACAAGTTTCCTATGCCCATAGTTTGATGTGCTTGATGAGTTACATGGGGAAAAGTATTCTTCAAAGATAGATCTCTACCTAAAAACTTTCAAATACCAATCCAAATACAAGACATGGAGAACACTGCGTTCAGAACTCATCAACGCCATTACATCACTACGAATTCCAGGTCATGCCTTTTGGGCTCTACAATGCTCCTAGTACAATCTGAGCATTGATGAACAAGGTATTCAGCAACTTCCTTCAGAAGATTTTCCTTGTATTTTTAATGATAACCCTGTTTATATAAATCATTAGCATTCCATCTAGAGCATCTAGGCAATGTGCTAAATATTTTGGCTAGTGAGAAGTTGTGTGCCAAGGCATCTAAGTGTAAATTTGCTAAGCAACCCTAGGAATAACAGGGCCACATTATTACTGCAAAAGCAGCACACGCTGACCCTGAAAAACCAAGATAATTTGTGATTGACAGGTGCCCAAGACCCTCATGAAAGTTCACAGTTTCTTAGGCTTGGCAAGATTCTACCAGAGGTTTGTAAGAAATTTCTCGACAATAGCTCTTCTTTTGATTGATTTCACCAAATGGGATGATTTCAACTGGTCTCCTTTGCTACAGCAAGATTTTAAGGAACACAAGCAGGATCTTATGTCTACTCTAGTTTTAATCACTCCTAACTTCTCCAAGCCTTTCGTCATTGAATGGGATGTTTCAAGATTTGGGCTTGTTGCAATACTGTCTCAAGAAGATCATCCCATTGCAATTGAAATTAGGAAGCTAAATAACGGAGAAAGGTGAATGTTGACATACAACAAGGTGATGTTGGCCATCCTGCATGCAGTGGCCAAGTGGCATCAGTTTTTGTCATAGAGCAAGCTCTTTATTATAACTGACCATTTCAGCCTCGAGCATCTTCTAACTCGGGAGCACTCACAAATGAGCAACAAAAATGGATTGGTTGTCTACAGGCATATGACTTTAGATACTACATAAGAGGAAAGGGATTGATGTGGCAGGTGCACCGTCACATTCATATGAGTCATCTATCTTTCATGCCATCTACATTAGTCAATCTGCTTGGCTTCCTGATCTTCTTCAAATTATTCAAGCGACCCTGCTACAGTCCAACTTAAACAAGAAATTGTAGATGGTAGGAAGGGGAAGGCTTAGTCAATCTGCAATGCCATCATCTTCTTCAACGACTGCATTTACTTCAGGCATGATTCCCCTTTAGCGCAAAAGGCACTTGAGCATGGAAATGAGTCTCCAACATGTAGGCTTCCAGAAAATGTACAGAAACATCACCTCCAAATTCTTATGGCAGAACACGAAGGATGAAATTCTGTAATTTGTGGCTAAATGTGACACTTTTCAGCTGAACAAAACCAAGAGTGCTCCATCTCTAGGTTTTCTATAAGTAAATGCATTCCCAATTAATTGCATCCATGGACTTCATTTAGGCTTGCCAAGATCCGAGGATAAGGACAAGAAATTTTTTGTGGTAAATCAATTGACTAAACATTCCCATTTCATTCCTATGACAAAGGAAGGATTCAATGGTACTCACCTTGCTAAAGTTGTATTTCCAAAATATGTTTAAGCTACATGGGATCCCTCAACACATCATTTGTGATCAGGACCATATCCTCCAAAGTATTTTTGGCAAGAACTGTTTCAACTGTAGTATTTTTGTGGGCTATGTTTTTCCACTTGGCTATTTTTTTCCAAATTTTTATATGCCAATAAGACTTTTTTGAAAGTATATGCACCAAATTTTCCTACAAAAAGAACATAAAATTTGAACTTGACTAATATATATTTATAAGCATAAAATTTTTTTTTTTGTTTAGAATTTGCCTACCATACATATATTTCCTATTTTTCAATCTAAAAATTTCGCCTACAATTAAATAGTTGTAAAAAATTGCATTCTTTACAATTAACCCTAGTTTCAACTAGCAAGGCTACTAGTGAACCTCCGTCATCCTCAAATCAATGTACAAACAGAGGTAGTGAACAAATGAGTGGAAGAATAACTGAGGATGTATGCAAGGGATCATCAAGGCATGTGGGTGGAATGGTTATATATGGTCAAGTATTAGTACAACACCACATATCACTCTGCCATCAAGGTGTCTCTATTTAAAGCATATATGGTTTCAAACCTTTATCACCTGTGGACTAGGCAATTCAAAGGGCAAGGTTCCTGCAACAATATAACCATTGGAGGAGATGCATGCAATACTCAAACAACTGAAGGAAAATTTGGCCATGACTGCAATTCGGATGAAGCAGCAAACAGACCAACTCAGGACAAAGTGCAGTTTTGATGTGGGAGATATGGTGTTTGTTTGGTTGCAAACATATAAGCAAATGACAATGAAGGGTAAGGGAAAGCAAAAGCTTCAACCCAAATACTATGGGCCATATAGGATTCAGGCTTAAGTGGGGGAAGTGGCCCCTGTGTTGAAGATCTCGAATAAAGAGAGGATTCACAACATTTTCCATGTGTCATGTTTGAAGAAGAAGCTAGGGGCCCATGTAATTCCACATCTAGAAATTTCAGCCATGGACAAAAAAAAGTTGGTCTTGGAACCAAAAGGCATACTTAGGGAGAAGCTAGAAGTATTTTGAAATGAGACAATTTGACATTTGAAGATCAACTAGAAGGGGTTGCTCATTGAAGATGCAACATTGAAAACATAGAGTTCCTAGACAAGCATCCAAACTTGCCACAGCTTAGAAAAACATGCCAAAAACGATAAGGAGAGTTGAGCTCAAAAAAGAAAAAGACCCCCAATCTCATTCATGGGTTTTGTTAAGTGATATTGTTTGGTGTGTTAGGTTTGAGCTATATTTTGTGACTTCATGGTTATGAGTTCAATTCTCAACATTTATACCACTTATATGTAAAAGCATAGCTCAAATTTTTGTATGTCCTGACACTTCCCAGGAGGTTACCCATCATACAGCTACTCTAGGTTGAGTGCACATAACTATAAAGTTTTTACTAACTTTAGGGACAGAGCTCTTTAAGCAGGAGAGCAAGTTGTGTACCTACGCAGAACATATTATTAGTTCTATGCTATAGAATATTTGTCCCTAAGTCCTTAAGTGTTATTATTTAAGTTACGTTTAGAGTGCCTAGGGTTAATGAAGGGTTTCATCGTGGGGTAAATAGGGTTCCCTTCCCGTTGAGTATATAATGAGGGAAAACCCTAAATGATGTATCTTTTTTCAATTTTATTTGTTAATGCAATATAAAGAGCCACCATTGTGAGTTGATTTTTTCAGTTGGATTTGCAGGTACAATCCACTTCGGGTGAGCAAGTGCCCCCATTTTCTGCAAATTTACTTCTGTAATTTAATATTTCTCCATTTTCTGTTCTGTGAATAGTTCAGGAACACAGCACAATGATTACAAACTCTACCGCAACTTGACATAAATACACAGAATATTTCCAGGGCAACTAAGATAAGGAATTAAATCTTTTAAATATATCTTTCATTCAGGCAATGACAAATCTGATACCATCATTTAAAGGGGAAAGAAAAGCATACATGTTCAAGCAGTGGAACAAGCACTTGATCCAAAGGCTCATTCCTTTGAACAATCTCCTCAACATGCTTGAGAAGGACTGTGAGAGATTGATCGAGCGAATCTAGAGAAGACACCATAAGAAGAAACACATTTGTTTGTAAACGCATCTAGATCACATGCTTCCATATGATTTAAGAAGTTTAAAATATAAAATTAATGACATTAACTGCAAACTACCATGTTTTTCTACCTCTAGAATTTCTTTGTGAAATTTGAGTCTGTTGAGAAAGAACCGCTTCTAGTTCTTTGGGTTTCGCACTTAGCACGGTGTTCATTACACGACCGAGAGGGAGCACATGACTAGTACTTCTGGACTCCCATATCTGTTCAGCATTATCATCTTGCCCGTGTGCTTCCATAGCTGCGGTCAAATGCCATATCAATCTGAGGCTTGGCAAATAAACCAAAAAAGCGTTGAAAAGAATTTTTAATGGAGAATTAAAAAGTGCAATTCAGACATTTATTACAATCCTAAGAAACTTGAAGGGACTAAACCAAAATTTATTTAATAGCGATTCAATTTTGAAGGGAAAAGGGGGCCCGTATTTCCATTGCACATGAGATTGTGTAACAATTATGATGTACATTCAAGCAAGACTCGCGTTAGTAAATCTGAAGAATGTTGCTCAACCTTACCCCAGAAGGCTTTAAAAGCAGCCCATAACCTCACCCAAGACCTAGCAATCAGAGAGAATTTGCCTAATTCAAAGCAAATATATGTTCTCCACCAATATATTATGTGAATTTTTAAAACAAGAAGTTTGTCACAATCAAACGATCTCCCTCCCAAACAACTAAATTAAAACATTGAAAGTATATATTCATCCATAATCCTGCCTATTTTTCAGACCTACACAAAAGAATTGCATTAACTAAATAGCGGAAACCGTAAATAAATTATCAATAAAATATAACAATTACTTTTAAAAAACCTATATTCTTCCACAAGACATAAATAAACCGTATAATCATGATAAAATATGGTAGAAACCATAGTTTGTGATTTTATTCAGTCAAACACATTTCACCATTTGATTTTTAAACGGACAAATTATTATTGTTTAACTGAGGAAACCCTGAAAAATTCAGGGCTTCACAAGGGTTAAAAATTGAAGGGTAGACTAAAATAATCATTCGCAATCGTTTACAAAGAAATGACACAAAATATACAAAAACAAAATCAAGTGTAGATTATGGTTTTGTTTCTACAAAACAGAAAATTGTAAATGTCTTACCTGAAGCTCTGTCTTTTAAGGCAGAGCAAATGCTGTGGTTTACAAACATTGTAAGTTTAGCTAATAAACATTATAAACAGTTCTGGACCATATGCAGAGCAATGCTTGTTTACCTTTGATATCAGTCTTCTTCTATGGCTTTGTTTCTTTAGTTTTAAATTTTAATGGAGTAAACAGCGGGCAGTAATTTGAATAAAAATATACTAGCAAAAACATTTATAGATGTTTGTGGAAGGCCGATAGGCATATATGTTTTTTTGGTGTACAATAACAAAGGCAAAGAAAAAAAATTCTCTTTCCACAAAACTTTGTTAAATGCCCTACCATGTTTTTTTTGTTAATCTTAATTTCAAAAATTATAGAATTGAGCTTCCCCCTAAATTTTGATAAGAACAAAATGAATTTGATACACATTGTTTTAACATTTTTTAATTAGCAAACACTAAAAAATGTGTAACTAACAAAAACATTAATATTGCACATGAGTTGGGGACCATCTTGTTTATAGCTATTATAACTATTGGAACCTAATCAACTCTTGGGCCTTGTCCTCTAATTGTAATTTAAAAGAGGAAGAACACCTAATGTTTGCTAGAGAAGACTCTTTGATGCTAGTTTAAAAATGGAAATCTTTTATGATTTCAAAATCTCCATATCATTTTAAATACTTAATTTCACAGTAGTATATAAATTGAAATAATATTTCATTTTTTCCTTATCTGGCTTCATAAAATATATCTTGTACTCCTCTTTATGATCGTAAAATTTTCATTCAAAAATTAATTTTGCATTGCTTGACAATATATAAACCCCAAGAATAGAAAATAAAAAACCATTGATTTAGTATTTTGTTATTTTCTCTTCCTCTAAATGCATGTGCTACTACTAAATCCAATATATCTTTTACAATGAAACATGAGACAAAGAGACAATAAATTTTGTGGGAAGAAATATATATAATTTTACAAAGGATGAAGATGATGGTTTCCAAGAATATCAACTTACAGAAACCTATTGGACAAATATTTCTATTTTCTCTATGAATGGTGTTAGGACCAAAGATTATTTCTTTAATTTTGTTTATTTCAAAATATGTCCCAAAGTTTCCAATCACAAATCACAAATTGAATTTACAGTTGCATTTGTGATTCATCAAACTCTTTTTAAAGAAACGTTTCATATTGCAATATTTTTTAACGCTAAGTAAAGTGTTGTAGACAAATTTTCTAGATGTTCTTGCACACATACAAAATTAAATGATGAGACAGATAGACACAATGCACATTATCATCAAAGAAATTATACTACACCCACAATTTATTGTCATTACTTTTTAACAATAACATCCATTTTGTTGATGCGGTCTATTTGATAGTCATCAGATTTCTGTAATAGAACCTTTCATTTTTTTAAGTGGTGCATTTGAAATTTATCAGATCTCTAGTACATGTAATAGTTATAGTAATTGTATTTTTCTTATTGTTTCAATAGTACAATTGATTTCATGGATAACTAAATTTTAGTAACCATATGATCTACAACTATTTATAATTTATAGCTACCTGAAACCATAGTTGATTCGGAGTATTGCTAGTATTGAGGAAGTAATGTGTGCCTCATTTAACTACAATCCTTACATTCTCAATCTCTCTTGAAGACTTCAACTCTTTTATAGTGAATGGCACTAAAAGATAGAAGAATTATAGTGGCCATGAGAAGTCCATATTTAACAGTATCATGAGCATCATAATAACCACCAATCAAATCAATCTGCAAACAATATGTCATACATAGAACCAATTCATAAATATGCGATGAATTTGCAACTTTCTTAATAGAAAATACCTTCTGCATGTATCCATCAGTAAATATAGAATCTCTGTCAATTTTTTCCTTTGATTGGAAGGGAGTTTTAAAGAGCGTTGAGCTTCAAGAAACGTAATAGACTTGATAGATAATCTCTATAATCAAACTCTCCATGCACACCGCGTCAATTGAAATAACCAAATACAAAGTAATATAAATGTAATGATTTATTTATTGTCCCTCTCCCACCTTCTTTATGTCTAACATTTATTTTAATATCGAGAATAAAAATAAATATAAATATAAATTAAATTAGGAAATGCTCCTGATAATGGGAGTAGGGAAGATTTGAAAATTCTATGGCGACCTCCTAGGGAAGGATGGATTAAATTAAATTTTGATGGAGCATCAAAAGGAAATCCGGGCAGAGCAAGTTGTGGTTGTATTTTCAAGGATTCAAAGTGTCAACCTTTGATGGCATTGGCAATAGATTGTGGAGTCTCCTCCAATAATGTGGCGGAAGGCATGACTCTCGTCTATGGACTTTTGGAAGCCAAAAACCAGAATTGGCTTCGTTTATGGATCGAGGACTCCCATATTATTATTGGAGCTATCAATGGAAAGCAAGCTAAGGCATGGATGTTGGATCCAATCTTTCAGCAAATCAGGTCCATCCTCCCCTTTTTTCAAAGACCCACTTTTCTCATATAAAAAGATTAGGGAATCAAGTAGCTGACTACTTAGCTAACAAAGGAGCAGAGGTGTGGGATGAATTTCATAAAGATCGCCAAGTATGGAAAGAGAATTTTCCAAGTGATATTATCTTGTTTTTCACGCACAATGCCAAGAAGGCCTTATACCTTGATGATGAGTAATTCCCTTTTGACGTCTAGGGTGTTTAATGCCATAGGTATGAAGGATTATGGTAAGGCATGGGAAATATTTAATTGGATTTTGGGTACAGGACACCTGGCCCTTCCCCATGCGATGTGTGCCGATGGCCTATTTAGAGCAATCCTCCTGCATGCATTCTCACTCCCAATTTGCCTTGGTGCATGGTTGGTTTGTTCTCTTTCTGGATTTTTGGGAGTCTTCTTCAGCATTTCTGCGATGAAGAATCGGGCGGTTCGAGAGGTCGGGCGGTTAGGGCCGAGTAAGAAAAGAAAGCAAGCATTTACTTGGTGAAGAAGCAAAAGACTCCTTCGCCTCTTGGATGGACGGCAAGATCAAAAATGTGGCCATGAGAGTGTGGCTAGAGAAGGCATGGTCAGTTGCAGAGGAATTTAATGAGGTTGAAGAAACTGATATTTGTGAGCACATGTGGAATTTGATGTTGGATCCGCACCAATCAGTTGGAAGGCGCAATGTTTTTGAAATGGCCCAGTGTTTGAGCTCTGCAAATATTCTGTCAAATGCTTCCAGTCAATTCATCCTTCACAAGGAGCATGCAAGCCTGGAGGAAAGGTTAATGAGCTTGCAGTTTCATGTGCATGCTTTTGGCTATGGGTCTATTGGCGGTGGCTAGGGGTCAGGAAGCTCTAGCGTCTAATTTAGGCTTTTCTCTTCCGAGGGAAGCGATGGTGGATTTGCCCTGCTATTGTGCGTCTCCTGCATCTTCGGCCCAGAGAGAGGATGATTTAGAGGTCAAGATTATAGCGGAAGTGTCACCCAATGACAAAAAGGGAAAGAAGGTGGTGTTCTAGTCGTTGCCACGTGGCAGCAATCAAATGAATATTTTTTTGGTGTTTGTCTTTAGCTTTTATTAGGTTTTGGATGTAGCCATTTTGGCATGTTTTTGTATATTTAGTTTCAGAACAGAATTGCAATGGGTGGGATGGAGGCTAAGAACAGCTCTCCCCCAATGGTTGCACGATAAGGTGCCTTTTTCTTTTGAGAGTCCAATGATGAGTGATGCTATCATGGACTGGAACTTCATGTATCTTTTTTTGCAGGCTAGGGCCTTCTCCCTAGGTATCAATAGCAAAAACAAAAAAAAACAAAAAATAGGAAATGATGGAAATGTTTCTCAAGAAAATTGACTTATAAAAGCCTATCCTACAAATAGAAGAAGAAACAGGTGAGTCGAATGTAAATTGTCTTAGAAGCAAATTGCACATCATGTAACATGTCCTGATTTTTTGAAAGTTAAGAAAGCATTAATGCTGTGATATCTCCACTGACAATGCTCCTCTTGCGAACGCAGCGAATTTGGATGAACTACACTCTCTTCAAAAGAAAAGATATGTGCCAACCACGCCTATTTAAAGATCCTCAGAGGGTGTGTTTCAGTGCTCACAGTCTGAAGCAGAAAGGTAGAAACAACAATTGTCATTCATCAGTTATTTGATTGTTTCAACTTTGAAGTAATCAAGAATAAGTGCATCTTTGTGCTCTGATGAGGGGAAGGCTGCCAATAAAAAGGCACAGGCACTGCAGATGTTCCAAGTGCATTAAAGTTCACTCTTATCCTCTAAAATCTCTTGCTAGCTAGTAATTACCAATTCTTTCATGTTGCATATTTCTTTCTTAGTGGGTCCATATAAATGTAAGTTAGGAATTCTTTGCTACTTCATATTTTGGGAGATATGGTTGAAATACAGGTGTAAATGTACTGCCACAAGACTGGCTGGCATATGAAGTCAAACCTTTCATCAAAAATTATATTGATAACTATTGAAATTTTGATTTAGATGGGGAGTTGAAGATCCTCAAAGGTATCATCTTACTACCTTGTTACCATAGACTAACAATGTATAAAATTATTACCCTTATTACCATTGACGAACAGAAAATAGTTAATCGGGGAATGCACCAGAGATGGATTATTCTCAATCTAAAAACCACAATCAAAAATGGAAGATGATTAAAAACCATGATAAATAACTAAGCAAATAAATACCTTGTTGTAGAGCAGGACCACGGTAATAATGTGGTGGTGCCTTAGACATGGGATATGGAATATAAAGAGCAGGAGGGTTGATCTGAGCCAAGTTTAGAGCTTTGTATTGAGTGTTGGTGTTGATGATTCACTCCACACTGCTGTAAAGTCTGCTGATATTGTCTTGCATAGAATTCAGTGTACCTTCTAACCATCCGTGTAAAAAGATGTCTGGAGAGTGGTGTGAGGAACCGCAGTCATCAGCTTAGTGTTGTCCTGCCGTAGAAAAATCGATTTTAAATTTTACAGAAACTACTCCGTCTACTCATAAACACCCTGTATCTACCCAGAACGCAAATAAAGATGGGTGAAAAACTTTAAAAACAAAAACCGCTGTTACCAGTGCGTAATATGAACACCGCTCAATGCTGGTATGTGAGGAATTTCCCTTCCGTTTTGTCTAGGGAATTTCCTTCCTTTCAGTAACCCAGCCACGTAAGAGAGATTGATGATCATCGGTCTGTAACATAGGTTACAAGTAGTTTCCCCTATGTATGAGTTGTTACTGGGATGAAACTAAAAAAAAAATTACAAAAATATACATAGAACAACCGTTTCAAAAGGCCTATCGGCCAAATATGAACATCCCAAGTCGGCAAACAGCGAGCGCGGCAAGCTTCTCAGAGTCTCCAGCTGGGGGAAGTAATAAAACTAAAGCCTTCCTTGGGACCGAACCAATCTTCCTACTGCTATTCAAAAGTCACTAGTCAAAAATTTAATTAAGGAAGACAAAAGAAATAAAATAAAACTAGCAATCATGCAACCAATGTGAATGCGGAAAGGGATTGGGTGAAGGAGCAAAGAGTGGAGGATGTGTGAAGGGTCAATATTGAAGGAAATAAATTTGTTAGTGGAATTTTAAAAGGAAAAGATCCCAATGTGAACTACGTGATCCCGTTAGTGGTGCGAGGAGATGCTAGATGTGAGCAAGTATGAATTGCATCACTCAATGCAAGATTCATTATGTAATACGATGTCGAGGATGCGGGATTGTCAATGCAAAGATTGATGCATGTTGATCCCAAAATAAAATGAAGATCCAATATGGATTGAAATTAAGGGATCAAGTCAAGCTCGATGAAATTACAATCTTTGATGCTAACATGAATCCCAACCTGAAGCGCAATAGAGGGACAACAAATTCATTTTACGGGGTCCGTAGAGGAGAATGTGCAAGGAAAGATAACAAAAGGTGGTTTCCAAGGTCGAAAATGGAACGGGATACCCTTCTATGGGGCCTACTATCCTAAATGGCAAGCTCTCAAAAATAGTTCGCAACACAAATATGGCCATAAGGCAATGACTAAAGAACCTAGAGTTGTTCAATATTTGTGACATGTCTAAATCTCATTCACATTATTCACGTGAAACCCACTGAACGTTTGGCATAGTAAAACCAACAATAACGATGAATATAGGGCATGATTTTTAGACCAAAATTTCAATTTTGTGCAATGATTTGCCCCTCTGTCATTACTTTTTATATGTTTATGGATGTTGGTATGTTGTTATTTGGACATTCAACATTTGGTATTTCAATTTTGTGGCATGCTGAACATATAAATGCACATTTCTTTTAGAACTCATGCAATTTAATGGACACATTTTCCTCTATTTTGTGTATTCTTTAGATGTAAACGTCCCTTTGAAGGCTTCATATGGTCGTATGATCTATTCACTTTATTCGTTTTAATGTGGTATGAAATTTACGAGATGAGCCTTCCATTTGAAGAAATCATTAATAGAGTACGACTCCATATGGTTCTTACATTGTGGAGTACAAATCATTGTATAATTTGTAACAAGGAAGGTTTTTTACTAATAAAACCAAATAAGTGTATTGTATAATGTCCGATTTAATAAAATCTGAATTTATTATTAAATCTAATTTCATAGTCACTAATATGATAAGGTACAATGAAATACAAATGCTTAAGCACTCTAACAGTACAATAATATTGTAAGCAAATATGGGAGATATAAGACTTATCCGATTAACACTTATCCGAACAAATATAAACTAGAACAACAGATGAACGAGTTGGGGAAAGTGTCGTAAATGCTCAATATTAATTCTCGCAATGCACAAATAGAGTTGGACATGGGCGCTTGGGCTAGGGTGAGGTGCATGGGCACTGAAACCTCTCCTCAGGCGTTGGCGTGCCTGCACAAATACTCATAATCTAGTTTTTCTGTGTCGTTAGGGTTTCACTATCACTTCTGTTGATCTCCCAAAGTATTCATACTTGGATCACTAGGGGTACTTGTAACCTATAACACAAACCCTAACTACTTGCACAAGCTCACAAACACATCAAATTGGAATGAAAATGCAATATGTGAAGTCGAATCGCCTCGCGATCACCCAATGGGTGAACTTATGAGCGAGCGTTACACTATACATTCCAGACTCCGTGTAGTTTTGTGTGCTTGTGGGTGTGCAATAGTGTCCCTACGTTACCCTTGCGCCAATGACACCAAGATAACAGATTATGGCTAGATAGAATGCAAATGTGTGAGATGGAATTTAGAACTTCCCTTTCTATGTAGTGTATCTAGAGTTAAATGACCCAAAATGCAGTCCCTTTAATAGTATGTAGATATGATTGCCCTTTAGAATTGTTTGTCCTTATAATAGTATGTATGTTGTGTATATATATGGATCTCTTGTTTGAATTTCGACACTAATGACACGACATGTCGACTAAGACCTCGGGATAAGGATAAGAAAACTGAAAAGGCCAACCACAAATGTCAAAAATGTAAACAAGAACAAAGAGGACAAAAGCACCCAAAATGGACAGGAGTGCACTAGGCGCAGTCTCCAAAATGGGTGCCAGTGTCTGAGATAAATGATGACAAATGTGAAGAGGTTGTTAGATAGGGATCCTTGTGACCTAACCAAAAACAAGTGTCGAAGTGACGAGATGTAGAAAAAGCAATACGGTAGAATCCAATGAAAATAAGTGGATGGACAAGGGATTGTGTCACCAGTGAATATTTTTCTTGCTTAAGATCCATGTATATAACAACATACTTTATGACATAATATGTGGTGCTTGATTTTGTGTCTAATTTTTCCCCCTTTATGATATTTGAATGAAATTCAAGTAGTGTAAAGGAAGTAAGGAGCATACCTATGACAAGTCTAGAAAAGCCATGTTGCGAAGTGCGCGCAAAATATATGTTATGATCCTCATGTGCAGATTTCACTAACACCTCGAGGTTTTGGTGTAACGGTTCATTACATTTGGTATCAGAGCGACCACCCAGGTTCAAGTCCCGGCACGGGTAGCTACGCGTCGGCATTGCAGTGTTTACAGGGCTCATATAGGGCAGGGCGGGGTCCCGCTATACGGGCGCAAATCTAGCCCGAGGTCCGAGCTACGGAAGCGTGGTGGGATGTTATGATCCTCATGTGTGGATTTCACTAACGCCTCAAGGTTTTGGTGTAATGGTTCATTATAATATAAGTACATGTGGCATGGAGAACTATGGATCAATGTGTCGATCCATGTGGCGTAAATAAAGAAAGCAAACCATCGTGAGGAGCACTGGAGAAATTTCGAGATGACTTGTAGAATTTGGAGATTTTGATTGTTGATAATGGAGATTGAAGGGGTAGTGAGTGTTCGTTTCCAACCCGATTTTGTATATTTGAAAAATAGAAGGATTTGGGTTTCGCCGCCAAAGGAAGAGTGTTAGGGAAAGAGGTCTAGTTTTTCTCTCCATCTATGGCTACATCCCCAAAAGGTCTAAGCTGCAAGCTGAGATGGATAGAGACCAAATTTAGTTATGTATTGTTTTGTATCATTTTGTATTGGAATAGTATTGAATAGCTTCCAAGTTAGGTCATCCGGAAGCGATAATGATGGAGTGTAACTCCCGAGTTAGGTCATCTGGGAGGGATAGTAAAGTAGTGCAACTCCTGAATTAGGTCATCTGGGAGGAATAGTAGAATATGCTTGTTTATCGATAAATTGATATGATTTGAGTGATAGAAGATAGATTTGTAGTAAGATGTGCCTAGTAGATTACTCACGAAGAGATTTTTGCCTTTTTCCCCATATTAGGTCATTAGGGGGAATAGATATAAAAAAGTAGAAAATGTCGAAGGTTAAATGAGATGATTAGTACCTTTGCTTGAATAAGGCCAGAGAAAAATTGTGATAGTAATGTCTTAGGAGTTTCGATTGATTATATTTAAACCAGAGAGGGATCATAAGGTGATCCCGATTGTATGCCCCCTTTCGGCGAAAGGGTAAGGGGTGGAGAAATGAGCACTGAGCTGAAAGCAATGTAGTAAAGGTGTGTAATATTGAATAAAAAATAGTGTAGAAAAGATAGTAAGAGTGTGTGTGTATGTTGATTATCATATGCCCTAGATGTGGAGATAACATTGTGCAATGTGTACAATACAATGGTAGGAAAAATTCTAAACCGAATGGCGCAAATGGGAAGAAAATAGAGTAACGAGGCTCAAGATATGAGTGAAACTATGTGTTGTGTATTAGTTGGAAGGAGGAGTGTAAATAGTAACTATGAAGATAGAAAATTAAAAATGGTTGTATAGTAAAAGTGAAAAGTGAATAGTAATTTCATTTGTGACATGATTGAGTGAGAATTGGAGCTCTGAGCTTGCGAGGATGCCGCGTGTTAGAGCAAATATTTTGACTAGGTTCAAGAGAGTAGCGGCGGTCGTGGCTTCACAGACGACCGATGAGTTAGTGAGTATAAGTATTTTTGGAGGATTTGGTGAAATTCACCAATTTTTGTCAATTTTTGTAAAATTTCAACTTTTTTATTTTTTTGAGTATATGACCTGGGCAGGAGTGACGGGGCATGGACGTCTTATGGGACACTAAAGACCTGATTCCATGCATTGGTGACCTGCTTTAGAGCGTGTGACTTGCTCCCTAACACCGACATCCAAAGCAGGTGTTTTGACACCTTGTGTGGTGAAAAATGTGTAGATTGAGCAATTGTGTGCTATAATGTGATGTCTTGCAATATGTACGAGGGACAAATATGAATTTTTGTTGTTTCGTTGTGGTGTGTAGAGGATATACACTCGAGAGAGCTTTGTGAGGGTTACTACTTGATAACTTTTTTGACTTTGGGGTTATCTGATGTTGAGTGGGACATACTAGACAATGTCGGCCTACGACACATAGCAAGATCGGGGGAGGCTCCCATAATATGCCTATGGTGACTACATTGTGTGAGAGGTGGTGTGCCGATATATGTACTTTTTGGTTGCTTACTGGGGAGATTACATTGACCTTAGAGGATGTATATCAAATATTACGACTATCGATAGTTAGAGAGAGAGTACAGGTGATGACCATAGTGGATGCCCAAAGGCAAGATGAGAGTAACGAGATGATATTTTACTAGGACACGAGTATAGACAAAGACCCATATTAGTCTAGATGTTATATTGAGATCAGGTGTTCCACGGTTGCGGAAGTTTATCGCAAAGTGGTTATAGCGTCATCGGTGGCAATAAAGGGTGGCAGAGTGGGTATATTGTATAAGATGCATGAGATTTTTCAATGCACAGAGGAGCATGGGATGAGTTTTGCATGGGTGCAATGCATGTTGGCCCATTTGTACAGAGATTTATATAGATTCACACAGGAGGACCATGGGGTGTCCTAAGAGCCACGACTTTGCTACATGTATGGGCATACGAGCACATTGCACTATTGAGGCCACTCAGTGGACCACAAGCTGATTGGGAAAGGCCCAATCTATTTGTAGCGAGGTGGGTAGGCACCCTTAGTAGATTGATGGATACGATCACTTATAGGTCAATGCTTATTGGTTGTTGATCGTTGATTCATCCATACACACGTTGACGTGGAACGTGCCTCCAAATGTGCTTGTGGGAGGTGGGATGCTAGAGTGAGTGGATGTTATTATAGGTGAGCATGCCCATTTATTTGAGCCAGTGGCTATATAGTGATAACCACATGTATTGTATTATTGAGTAAGCATGATGAGGCTTGTGCGGAGACCGAATGAGCTAGAGAGGTTGTAGGAGGAGGAGCCCTAGCTTAGGATATATTCGCAATATATGTGGAGCTATAAGGCCAGTTCACAGAGCAGTCAACCGATATGGCAATATTATGGAGACAGGTGGAGAGATATAGAGGCCGCGATGAGCAGCAGATTAAGCGGTGAAGCATCTAGTTCTAGAGCTCCTATGATTGTATATAGCGATAACGAGGATGATGTGTGATGTATGGATGTAATGATGCATGGGGGCTTGCCCCCAAGGGATTGAACTTTTTGTAATCATGATTATGATGATATATATATATATATATATATAGACATGTATTAGATCTCATATGTGTTATGCACTCGCATTTGTATATGATGTGATGTTTGACGCGTTTGTACTTTTGATTTGCTAGATATTGTATGATTGTTTGGATTGTTGAATATTTGAAGCATATGATGATGTGAAAATTATAGGTAAGTAGTGAAGCGAAGATGGTTTGTATGTGAATGAGTAGTATAATTATATCATGATAAGGATGTATGTATATGATGTAATGTGATAGAGTATTGGAAATGGTAAAGTGATGTAGATAGTAGAAGAGATTAGAATAATGATACGGTGATAGGTGTCTAGAAGATGTTTATAAGAGCGTGTGAATATGATGAAGAGGGGAGAAGAAGAGTGATGCCCCCAACATATGAAGTTCATTTATATAAGACCCCTTGACAATCAAGAATGAACCATAGAACAAGAGTGTGTCATCGGGAAATGGTTTGAGAATGTATGCTAGAAAGATAGATCATGAAGCACAAAGCATGAAGAGTGAGTGAGTGGAGGTTCATTTTGTAATAGATCCCTCAATAGTCATGTAAGAACCTTGAGAACATGAGTGTATCATCGGGTAATGAGGTGATCATATGAAAATCACCTACCATAGATGGAGAGGCCTGCGAGGGATGGTGGAAGTATTTGAGGTGGTAACAAAGATGAGCGAAAGAGTCAAATGAAATGTCATATGAAATGGTGCCAATGATGAGTGATGTAGTGGAAGGAAGAACAAATTCTAATGGCTCGGGAAGCCAATGGGAGGTAGTATCATTGTGTGTTGATGCAACAATGGATGGTCTAGATGGAGGGCGTAGCTAGATAATTATCTTAGGGGGTGGGTGTATGTCAACCTTAGAAGTGGGTGGAGGAGACAAGTGAATGGAGGTAGAAGCACGCTTATGCGGAATGGGAGAAATAGACTGTCATGCGAGAGAGATATCCAAAGGCAATGACACCTCAATCTTCTAATTGTTGTAATTTGTCATGTAAGACACAACAATCATCATTGTCTCGCTAGCCATTGATGTCATGGAAATTGCAATAAGGGTGATCATGTTGGTGATGCAAGCGATGAGGAGGGTGATGCTTATTAGAAGATAAATGAATTAAGTGCTTGTCCAATAGAGCACACAAAATATCATGAGTCTTAGCAACATGTGAGAAATGCAATGGCTCACAAGTAGGAGATGGAGAAGACTTAGGTGGAGACTAATGTGGTGGAGGAGATGGAGGATGCTTATACGGTGGAGGGGATGGAACATGCTTACGAGGTGGAGGAGATGGAGACCTTGGAGGATGCTTAACAAATAGAAGAGAATAAGTAGTAGAAGGCATAGAAGGGGGTTCTATAACATGTGCAACAATTAAATCTTGTTCTAGATCAATGAATTTATAACACAAAAGCGTAAAAGATTCACATGTATCATATTGTAGCTTTTCTTTTTAATGCAAGAATCAGACCACGACAGAAGATAAATTGCATTTCTAAATCAATGGGTTGAAATACTAACTGATGCATGCAATAATTGAATCATAAAATGTAATCTAGAATAGGTTTTTTTTTTCCTTGATGCAAAGTAGGCAAGCGATCATGTGTAACTCTAGGACCATTTTTAACTATAAATTTTCTAAAAAAGCATCCTCCATGTCAGATAATGTAATAATAGATCCATAAGGAAAATGAGTATATAGTTAAAGAGCATCATCAACAAGACTATGACGAAAACCTTTTAGTAACAATCAATCATTAGAATAAGAGGCCATAGATAAACGATAATGCTTAAGATGTAAATAAGGATTGTCAATACCATTAAAACATGAAAAGGTAGGCATGATAAAATCCTTAGGAAAAGTTGAATTGTGAATTTTCTTAGGGATAAGGTTTCCATGGAGAGAATTATTGTTAATGTATGCATAGTAAGCTTTGCTTTCAAGAGTGAGAGTATGAACTTGCAATTTCAAATTGCCAACATCATGCATGAGTGATTAGATATCATGTGCAGGAATTACAAAAGAAGTGAGAGGGACATTGAGGGGTTGAAGCTTTCCATTACGAGTGATCATGGGGACTTGCGAGGGAGGAGTGGATGTGGAAGGAGGAGGGAAAGGAGGTGAAGAACATGGAGGCCCTATAGGAATGCTAGATGGAGACTCAAGAGTCACAACAAGAGGGGTACTAGTGGAAGGGGTGGAATCATCATGAATGACATTGGAAACAACCTCAAAAGTATAACAAGGAGGGTTAGAAAATTCACATTTAGACGTCTTAAGAGAAGCAACAACCTCACTAACATGTTCGTGGTCAGAAGTATAATCCACATCACTATCACCAAATTCATTGCAATCATTGGAAATATTTTTAGAAATAGAAGAAGCATGAGATATAGCTTTACATTCATCTTGACTATTATTGGAAACAACATCATGCACATGTACATTTGTATCCTGAGAAATAGATTTATTTGCATCTATAGAAGTAAACATGTCACCAAACAAAGGATCTATAATAATATTATCATGTGTGAAAATAGGAGGAGAAGAAGCTACAACAACATGGGTGGCCATGGAAGATGAGGGAGAACATGCAACATAACTTTGGTCATGAGAGAGCATACAAATATCATGGTTATCAGTGCCAAGAGGAATGGTGTCTTGGTGAGCAAGAAGTTGTTTTTGGAATTTGTTATCAAATTGAGCATAATGTTAAAGAGTGTTAAGTTCATCATCAACAACATCATCAAGGATGAGATTCACACTAACATGATGCATAGCTTTAGCTAGGAAGGAGGATCTATTTTTATCCATGAGGGTTTTGGGGATCCTAGGGCAATGAGTTCGACTAAGGATGGGGTTCACCAAATGATTTAATAAAATTTGAATATTAAATCTAATTTCAAAGTCACTAATATGATAAGATACAATGAAATACAAATGCTTAAGCACTCCAATGGTAAAATAGTGCAAGAAAAATAGGGGAGATGAAAGACTTATTTGATTTACGCTTATCCTGGAACATATTTGAATTGGAACAACCGATGAGTCACAAATTCTCGATATTAATTCTACAATACATAGACAGAGTTGGATATTGCCACATGGGCTAGGCGAGGGCACTTGGGTGCCAAAGACCTCTCCGGGCGTCGGTGACTATGTAGATACTCATAATTTGCTTTTTCCGTGTCGCTAGGGTTTCTTGTCACTTCGTTGATCACCCGATATTTGCACTTGGATCGTCGAGGGTACTTGTAACCTACAACACAAACCCTAACTACCTGCATAAGCTCACAAACACATCAAAATGGAATGAAAATGAAATATGTGAAGTCGGAATGACCTCGACAATCACCCAATGGGTGAGTTTATGACCGAGCGTTGCACTACATTTCATAATCTATGTAGTTATGTGTGTTTGTGTGTGCAATAATGTCCCTAGGTTGCCCTCCCACCAATGACGCCAAGATAGTGGGCTATGCCTAAATAGAATGCAAATGTGTGATATGAAATTCAGAACTTCCCCTTCCTATGCAGTGTATGTAAAGTTAAGCGAACCCAAAATGTAGTCCCTTTGATAAAATGTAGATATAATTGCCCTTTAGAATTGCACGTCCTTATAATAGAATGTATTTGTGTATATATATGGATCTATTGTTTGAATTTCAATATTCATGACATGAATTTTTGAGTGAGACCCTGGATAAGGATAAGAAAACTGAAAAGGCTGACCACAAATGTCAAAAATGTAAACAAGAACAAATAAGACATAAGCACTCAGATTGGACAGAGTGCCTGGGTGCCAATATCTAGAATGGGCGTTGGTGTTCTAAGATTAATGATGATAGATGTGAAAGAGGCGATAGATAGGGATCCCTACGACCGACCATAAAAAAGTGTGGAAGTGACAGATGTGGATAAAGCAATACAATAGAAGCCAATGAAAACAAATGGATGGACAAGGGGTTGTGTCACCCGTGAATACTTTTCTTGCTTAAGATCCATGCAGTAATATGTGCACGATTTTGTGTCTACAATGTCTACATGTGAAAGGGATTCCTTGTTTTCTTAATTTAAGATCTGGTGTACTTACTCTAGGTTTAAGCAATCGATTTTATGTCAATCCTAGACATGGAATTTGTGAAGAAAAGAATTAGTAGCCATATATAAATTGAAATGTTTTGAACTTCAAGCATCTTGGATCTATATGTGGCCACAAGGAGAGATAAGAGAAAAAATGATGGCTTGATTTTGTTATGAGCAGGACATGTCAAAGGGGTTTTGGTGATGTGGATGAGGCATCAACGATAAGAAGCTCTGTTTGATTTGCCCCTCTACCATTACTTTCTATATGTTTATGGATGTTGGTGTGTCATTATGTGGACTTTTAACAATTGGTATTCCAATTTTGTGGCATGCAACATACAAAATGCACACATCTTTTAGTAACCAAATGCAATTTGAATGAAACATTCTCCTCTATTTTGTGTATTATTTAGATGTAAATGCCCCTTTGTAGGCTACATATTGTCACATGCTCTATTTACTTTATTAATTTATACACGATATGAAATTTGTATTTGAGCCTTCCATTCGAATAAATCATGGATAAACTAAGACTCCATGTGGTTTCTTACAGTCATGGAGTACAAAACTTTCTATAATTTAGGATGAAGGTTTTTTACTAATAAAACCATCAAAGTGTATCGTATAATGTCTAGATGTGAAAGGGATTCCTCATTTTCTTTATTTAAGATTCATCTTACTTACTCTAGGTTTAAGCGAGTCAATTTCATGTCAATCCCATGAATGGAATTTGTGAAGAAAAGAATTAGTAGCCATATATAAATGGAGAGGTTTTGAGCTTAAAGTGCTTGGATCTTGGTTTCTTACATTGTGGAATACAAATCACTCTTTAATTTTCAAGGAAGGATTTTTACAAATAAAACCATCTTAAAGTGTATCATATAATGTGCGAGATGTGAAAGGGATTCCTTATTTTCTTAATTTACGATCCGGTGTACTCATTATGGGTTTAAGTAGTCGATTTCATGTCGATTCTAGACATGGAATTTATGAAGAAAATAATTAGTGCAAGCACATATAAATCGAAAGGTTTTGAACTTCAAGCATCTCGGAGATCTACACGTGTCCACAGAAAGAGATAAGAGCAAAAATGATGGCTTAAATTTATTTAGAGCATGACATGTCAAAGGGGTTTTAGTGATGTGGATGATGCATTAATGTAAAAGGAGCTCTATTTATATGCATACATTGTTGACGAAGCACCAAGTATATGCAGGGGAGGTATATACATTGAAACAAAAAATATGTAGATGACGAAAAAGTGGGTCAAACTATTATCATCCATGAAAACTCAATCCAAACCATCCCACTCTCTATCTGATGTCAAAAAGACCCACCCCAATCTAATTTGGCAACACCTTTAGCATAAAAATTAGAATATTAGGATATGTGTAGACTTTGAAGAGATAAATTTAAAAATTCAATTGTTTTAAGATAACAATGGAAAGTGCTAGACATGTTCTCAATCAACAAGAATAAAGAATTGGAAAATTATATGGATAGGCATGCATACTTCCAAATTAAGGGTGCGTGAATTTGACATATGATCACATTGTCAATGACTGTGATTTTTTGCATTAATATTTGGATGGATGTCAGTCGTCCACATGGGAACGTGTGTTCCAAGATCTATACGAAGTAAGTAACTATCACTTTGCTTCCATAATCATGCTTTGTATTTTTACTTAGTATTTGTTACATGTATATGTGTGGTGTACATAAGGAACAATTGTGAAGAATGTTTTAGAATTCACGAGAACAATTTTTTGTTCAACATGAAAACAAAATAAATAAAGTCAACCTCTAAAAATAAACAAATAACATAAATATAGATCAAGAATATGAATTCTAATAGATGTTTATAAATATATCCAAAATATTAACCTAGCCTTACATATAGTTATTTATATGAAAAACATATAAAAATCTTATAAATACTTGGTCCAAATCATTTAGTGACACTTTTGAAGTGGTGATTCTAGTAAGTGCTTATCATATCAATCTCGATGCAAACTCCATGATCCAATGAGTAGTGCAAGGAGATGTTAGATGAGAAAGTATGAATTGCAACACTCAATGCATGATTCATGATGTAATATGATGTCGATATTGTAGGACTCTTAATGCAAAGATTGGTGAATGTTGATCCCAAAATGAAATGAAAATCCAATATAGATCAAAATTGAGATATCGAGTGGAGCTCAATGAAAGTACAATCTTCGATGCTAACACAAAGCCAAGCGAAGCACAATAGAGGGACAAAATAATCACTTTACAAGGGTCTATAGAGGAGAATGTGCAAGGAAAGATAACAAAAGGTGGTTTCCAAGGTGGAAAGAGGAACATGGCACCCATCTATGGGACCTACTATCCTAAATGGAAAGCTCTCAAAAATAGTTTACGATACGGTTATGGCCATAAAACAATGACTAAAGAACCTAGATTTGTTCAATATTTGTGATATGTCTAGATCTCACTCACATTATTCACACGAAACCCAACCACACCTTCACCACAAGTAAAACCAATAACAACGTTGAATACGAGGAATGAATTTTTAAACCAAAAGTTCAATTTCATGCAATGATTTCCCTTCTACCATTACTTTCTATATGATTATGGATGTTGGTATGTTGTTATGTGAACTTTTAACACTTGATATTCCAATTTTTAGTATACAACATACAAAATGCACACATATTTTAATAACTCGTGTAATTTAATGGACACATTTTCCTCTATTTTTGTATTATTTAGATGTAAATGTACCTTTGTAGGCTTCATATTGTCATATGCTCTATTTACTTTATTCATTTTTACGCGGTATGAAATTTACATTTGATCCTTCCATTTGAAAAAATCATGGATAAAGTAAGACTAAATGGTTGCAATCAAGTACATAGTGTAGATTTGACAAATCAAATACATGGGTGCTACATAACCCAATCAAATTGAATGCTTCTAAGGTGTTTTAGAACAAAATCAAATTTGATCTTTGGTCTAGTTCAAATAACATTCAATGCTCTGTGGTGTGTAGTGGAAACTTGAAGCACAAGTCAATCCTCATTAAATGTCTATGACACATACTCTCGACATGGAGTGTCTAAAGAGATCTCTCCAACCTATTTTGTTAAAAAAGTGGATAAGATATTATTCCCCGACATGAATGTCGAGTTAAGGCACTATTGTGTTAGAAATGATGGATTCATTGACTTTTACAATGTTTCTTGTCATTTAATGAACAAATACAATTTGTCTTATGCGTGTTGTGCATTTTGGGATTTTTGACCTTTGTGAACTCCTTTAGGAACCTTCCATGATTATGGCTTCAATTCCTATAAGGAAAAATAAGAGTGTAAAGTTAGTACTATGAAAGGAAAACATGTAATTAAACATCATTATACCGCACATGCTTGGTTAACGTGTATTCTTTTCATGTTTTATGTGTAATAAATACACACTCTAGGTATTATATAGTTTGCACTATAAAAATGATTGCACATCAAACTATCTATGTTGGCTTCCTTATAAGAATCTCTAACACTTCCAATGTGCAACCTTTGATGTATCATGAATACATGTATGTTATTTACACAACATAAAGCTTGAGAAAACCAAGTGTTAGGTGTTATATTTTCCCAAGTGGGCTATAATTCATTCAATTATACAACTGGGATGAATATTTTTGAATTCGTGACAAACCATGAGGTGTTAAGGGGTTTCACATAATATCTGGTACACAGACTAGCAAGTTAAAGTGCCACAAAGCATTGAGAGGCCACATAACTCATAATTTGGTTGCATAATACAATGTAAATCTAGGTTGAACGTGGGAGACTCGTGTAATGTCACAAGACTTAATAAGGCAATGACCAAGTATATAAAATGTGTTGGGCACCATGCAAGATTATGCCTAGTATGTGGATTGAAGGTGACGGTCCACGTGGCTTAAAATATTGACAAATGGAAATGTGCACTATGCAAAGGATGCAAAAGGGCATGTCAAAATATGCAAAGGGGGTGTGTACAAATGGTTAAGTTCTAAGCAAGAAGGCTAGAAATATTGCACAAAATAATATTGTTGCATAAATTTATTATATAAAGCTCTTTGAGGGTGCATGTGGAGGAAAGTTACTTGCACACTAAAAAAGAGACATGTGAGCCTACACACTCTCGATAAATGAATATTTTAGAGAAATAAGGGGCCAAATAACAATAATAAGGGGCCCAAGGAAGAAAGATAAAATATGTAAGGGATGGGAAAATTGAAATGAAAAAACAATTTGGTCTTTCAAGGAAAGGCCCAAGGTTCTATGATTTCCTGGAGGGAAACTAGAGACATGGTGTATAGACAAAACAACACAACCACCTACTTGTAATGATGTGTATATATTGTATGCCTCTCAAACCTTGGGGATCACAAAGTCTTTAACTAGCGATCATCAACACAATTGTTAGAATTCCCTAGGTATCTCACATCAAATGGTTGTTTGTATTATTTAATGGCAAAGTGTAGGAAAAAATGGTTAGGACGTGTTCTCCTTATGATTACATGAATCTTCATTTATAGCTTTGTTGAACATTGTAAACCTATGCAATTTACCCTATTCTTTCTCATTAAATATATTTTATAGTATTATATTTCTAATAGTGACACCTTTATCACCCACAAATAATATCACATCTTAAGGAAAAACAAGTAACACCTTTATCTACCTCTTTTTCTTATTCAATTATGGGATTCAACTCCTATGATTCATGTTTATTAACAATGGATTATAATCTTCATGCACACATCTATAATCACTCATGAAAACTCTACCTTGATGTATTCTATAATATTTTCTTTATTTTCTTTATGTTTTATGAAGAAAACACGTTAAGTATTTGATCGGGTCATATTTGTCTCCGTTCCTCTCCAATCTTCTCTTCATTACAATGAGTAGTGTTTTTTTATCGTGATTCATATAACATAAAAGTCATGTGGTGACACCAACAATGCCCTTATTCCTTTATAATTTCTTCTCCACATGATGTTATTTATCTTCCTCCCAATTCCTTTATTGTGGAGTTTTTTCTCCACCAACTTTATGATTTTTTGTCCAAAATACGAGGTAGAATTATTTGTATGTGGCCTTATAAGGTCAGTGTGATTATCCTCTTTCTCTTATCAATAACATGGATCAAGATATAGATGGAAGACTATTCTAAGGCCAATGCACAAACAAAGATTGTAATAAAGAGGTGTATGATTCTTGGATCTATGAAATAAGAATCCACACTCTATCAAAGGTGTAGGGTTCCAAATCATGTGTTTAAGATCAGGGACGAGATCTTACTAGAATCCTAGATTTTAAGAATTGATATTTTAAGCAAGATATCTTGTTTAGGGATGTAAGAATTAAAAAGGAGGAAAGTGCATGCCGAGAATATAAACTAGGGTTATATTAACCAATTGGTGGATAAAGGAAAAGGCCACTAAGAATAATAATATAATATAAAAAGTATACGTCACTCTATTATAGTCTAGAACATGTGACATCACATAATTGATCGTACTTAAATAACAAAAATGAAAGGTAAGAGATACTTACCTTTTGAATACGTCATTAGTGGGTTTAGCCCCTAAAGAGAGATGGTGTTGGTGGATAATAATGGGGATGGGTAGAAGACTTAAGCGAGCCACAAAGTTGGAAACTCTAAAGAATTGGTGGACCTTGGTCGCACAATTTCTATTCTTGTTGTCTACTAAACTAATTGTTGGAGTCAAATATTTATTTTGGTATATCAAATATCTCAATATTGTGTATCAATAATATTATGTGAATGTACTGAAATTACTTAGATAGATTTGAATATTGATAACAATAGAACACCAAAATGTAGAGAAATGATCACGAGATGCAAGTAGAATAACATAGCCACTTTGAGAGGGAAACCTCTGACCATGAAATAAGACTCAAATGTTCAATATAATGATTAACTACTACCTACTAACTCATATATATATTATTACTTTGTTATGGCCATCACCAAGGCTGACCCATTAATGATATTCTAACATATATGAAAGAGGTACATCATGATAAGAAGTTATCACGACCACAAGTTGATCATACACATCCAATGTAAGATATATGATTGGGTGTAGCATTCCCTTCCCCTTCAGATTAACATTATCCCCAATGTTGAGAAGATCGGATGTTGCTACAAGAATGTTGCATCTTCACTCTCTATTTTCTTCCACTTGATTAGATACTTAGTTATGACCCTTGTCCTCGAGCATTTAGTTTGTGTCTAAAGGACGTGTTCCAACTGCAAGATGATTCTTCCCTCCTCATCTAGCTCAAGTAAAACTATATAGGTTGATGCCTTATGTCCAATTACCTTCTTCAACCAAGAAATGTGGAAGATAGATGTATTGTGGTTGCACTCGAGGGATTTCTAGTTTGTATGTTATAACACCATTCTTCTTCAACACTTTATAAGGGACATAATACTTAGGTAAAAGCTTGTTATCATTCTTATGTTATTTTAAAGAAATTTTCTTATATGGTTGTAAATGCACAAAAACCCAATCATCAACTCCAAAATGTCTTTCACTGCGATGTTAATTAGCCTCGCTACTTCACGTTGTTTTGTGTCATGGCCAAATTCTCCCGAGACTAGAAATTACCTCTTGTTGATGTTAAATGTATTCTTTAACTACTATAACCCTTGGATGGATTCTTAACGATGATATGATGAATGGTAGATTGTACCCATATAATGCCAAAAAAGGAGACATTTTAAATGAAGTATGGAAGGAAGTGTTATACCACCATTTCGCAAGTGATAGCCATTAGACCCATCTCACTTACTTATATAAGGTAAAACAATGAAGATACCCCTCCAAGAACTTGTTTACAACCTTAGTTTTCCCATATGAATGGGGATTATAAGAAGAGTTATGAGCTAGCTAAGTACACAAACTTAAGAATAAATCATTCCAAAAATTACTAGTAAATATAAGGTCTCGATTACTTATTATAATCTTTGGTGTCCCATATAGCTTTTGAACCATATCCATGAAGGTTGTTCTTATTGTATTTACGAAAAATGGGTGTGACGAGGCACAAAAATGGGCATATTTGATGCATCTATCCACAATATCATGATTAAATTTTCCCATTTTGATTTAGGCAATTATGTGACGAAGTCCATGGAAACCTCTTCCTACCTTTGGCTAGGAATAGATAAAGGTTGTAACATGTCTAATGACTTAATTGTTTCACCCTTATTTTGCTTACAAACCATGTATTCTGAAACAAATTTTTGGACATCCCCTTTTAGCCCTTCCTAGAAGAAATATTTCTTGATTTGATGATAAGTTTTTATGAAGTGGAATATCCCCTATTAGAGAAGCATGAAGCTCGTATAGAACCATATTTTTAATGGTTGAGTTCTTACATAGGTATAATCTATCCTTGTACCTAAAGCATACCCTTTCCATACATTTTTTCTCACATGCTTGGATAGTGTTGGAGATTATAAATGATATTTTGTGTACTTGGGTCATTTCTCCATTTAGACATTGCCTCCTCTGCCCAAAATTCTTGTAATATACATATAACACACAACAATGCCTCATATGACTCATCCTTTCTAAGATAGAGCATCAATGAATATATTCTCCTTACCTTTCTTCTAGATTTTATAAAAATCATACCCCACCATTTTTAGAGCCATTTTTGTTGTTCTTTGGGTGATAAATGTTACTCTAAGAATTATTTCAAACTATCATGATCTGTGTCTTTACTTTGAAGTGTTTACCCATTGCTTAACCGCATGAAGTATGGCTAACATCTCCTTCTCATAAATTGATTTTGATGTATTCTTACATTTGAATTGATGACTCTCAAAGGCAATGTGCTCAACCTATTGCATGAGTAATGCCCCCATACCATACCTTGAAGCATGACATTCAATAATGAATGTTTTAGGAAAATTTGGGGTATCCAAAACAAGACTAGTGCACATGGCCTCCTTCAACTTCTCAAATGCTTTGGTAGCTTCCTTGTTCCAATGGAAAGAGTCATTCTTTAATAAATTTTTCAATGGTGTTGTCACGTTGTCATAATTCCTTACAAATCTTTGATAATAACTCCTGTAAGCCCCAAAAATCCTCGAGAGATTTTTAGGGTTTTAGAACCTTCCACTCAAGTGTGGCCTTTATATTGTTAGGATCCACTTTAAAACCTTCATAAGAGATTGTGTGACCCAAATATTCAACCTCCTTGACTCCAAAAGAACACTTAGATGGCTTTTCATAAAGTTGATGTTATTCAATAGTTTTAACACCTTATTTACATGATGTAAGTGTTCCTCCCATGTTTTGTTGTAGATTAATATAACAACAAAGAACACTAAAACAAACTTCCACAAGAATGAATTAAATATAGAATTTGTCAAACTTTCAGATGTAAGGGTGCATTAGTGAGTCCAAAAGAAATTGTTAGGAATTCATAATGGCCTTCATGTGTCCATGAGTTTGTTTTATAAACATCCTCATCCCTAATTCGATTTGGTGATATCTAAAATGAAGATCAATTTTTGTAAAGTAAACAAGATCATGCAACTCATATAATAAATCATAAATTATAGGAATATGAAACCTATCTTTGACTATGTATTTATTGAGTTTCCTATAATCAAGACACATGCACCAATTATCATTTTTTTCATGCACGAACAATACTAGATCATAATAAGCACTCGACTATGACGAATAATTCATGCTTATATCATTTCTTATACTATCTTCTCAATCTCACTCTTTTGCAAATATGGGTACCTATAAGGTTTGATGTTGGGTGATTGGATATTTGGTACTAGTTGGATGGCATGGTCATGGTTTATTTTTGGAGGTAAACCATTTGGCATATCTCCAAACGCATCTCGAGTGCTCATTTTAAAATATATTTTTACATCGGTGAGAGCTTACCAATTGCGAGGAATTTTCTCTTAATCCTTTTAGTTTCAAAGTTCTCCCCTCTAATTGAAAAATGCATGAATAACTCTTGAAATTTCATCTTAATGGTTCCCAAGGTGGTAAGTCTTTGAACTCCTAACACAATGTATGCTCCTCCCATGGAAATGACATACATAGGGATGTTTAGCTAATAATCTCCCATGGCGAGTTTAATATTATGCATTTTCCTTAACAATGAACATTACCCCCATCAACAATCATTACTTAACATTATAGAGTTAGATTAAAAAAACAATTCAAGTGTAACTTTGCCAAATTATGATTGATGAAGTTGTGAGTGCTTCTCAAGTCAATTAACATGATTACCCTCTAATTTTTAAAGAATTTAACCAAGTTTAGGGTTTGGGGGTGCTAATACCTATAATTACATGACATGATATTGTTGGTTGGGGATTGCCTAACTCTTCCTCCGGCTTGATAATGAATTTTATCTCTTCATCTTATTCGTTCTCTTGTTCTTCATTGGGCCCCTCAATGTAGAACAATTTATTTTCAATGCATTTATGTTCGGGTCCATATTTGTTTTCATAGTTAAAACATATTCCTTTTGCTTTCTTTTCATGAATTTTTTGAGGTGATAATATAATTGGTCGAGGAGGGAATGATGGTATCGAGGTGCCATGGTCTCTGATGTTAGTGAAAGTTTACCTTATATTGGAAAGATTTTTTTCCTCTGCCCTACGCACCATGATAATAGAATTAAAAACCTTAAGTGGATTAAACATACGTACCTCATGCTGAATGTGGTCCTTAAGACCCCAATAAATAGTTTGTTCGATTCTCTTCGTAATATTCTCCACATGCAAGGATAGGTTTTGGAATTGATGAACATAATATTGGTGATCTTGTTTTCTGTAACTTTTCTAATTATTTGAAGTAATTCTCTAACACACTAGAACTATAGTGCAATTATATCTCTTTGATAAAAATTCCATGTGACACTAAGACCATTCTTCTATCTTTGAGCACATAACTATTTATACTTGGAAAATTTGTTAGATTCAAGATACAAGGATACCATGGTCACCTTTTCGGATGTGATTTGATGTAGATATAAAAATCCTTTTGGTTAATATATTTGAGTGGATCCTTTCTATAAAACTTGTGCATTTCCACTTTCATAAACATGTTTAAAGTCTATAGAGCATTTGGAGTTGGATTGGGATAACTAGAAGATCCACCCGGCTAGTTTTTCTATTCTTTGTGACATGAAGATCCGCCTTAGTTGATCAAAGTGTGATTGAGTTGTGGATGATTTGGAAGATGGCGATGATCCTTTGGATTATACTAAGTTGTTACATGATACCATCCAATTATTGATTGATATTTTCTACATCTCCTTTATTGGTCATCTTAGACTATAGTATTCATAGATCATACTCAAGTTGGATTACCTTATGACCAATTGAGGTAAGCCCCGAGACTAAGGATATTGTAGTTACCCCTTCCGACTCCAACTCCTCGACAATTACCTCATACTCATTTAGGGTTTTACTGGAGTGACATGATTATTTTTCCTTTTTGTGGAATGCCCCACCATGATGCCCCTAAATACTAGGATTTTGGGATCAAGGCCGAAATTTAGGGTTTGAGGTTTTGAGAGGAAGTAGGTTGATTATGAAAACTCAAAGAACAAACTTATTAGCAAAATATTTTATCAAGGACAAAATATGAGGGTTTCTACTAATGCTCTAGGACCATGTCCCTTATCTTAGGAATGAGAAGGCTCCCATTTATTGAAAACTAGAAATACTATACACAAATGTTATTTTATGGGTGGTCAAAAACTAGAGATCACACAGAATACTCCATTGAACTGTGACAACAAAGTGTATGGAGGAAAAGAGTGTGAGGTATGAGCAAGAGAAAGGAAATGGAGAAAGGGGTTTTGGGTAATAAATATAAATGTTGAGTTCATTAACCATAAAACCATAAGTATTTCTAGATTCCACAGGAAGACACCGATATGAAATGTGCAATCCCACCTCAAAAGGTCATCGACCTCCCAAAGTGCTCCACGAGCACTTGATGACATCATTTGTACAATGTGAAAATAGAACATGAAGTGTATTTTTGCCCAGGGTTCAAAAATAACCATTTTAGGCCATATAATATATGATTTTGCAAGAAAATGGGCCAAAAAATCCAATGAGAACATTTAAAAACTCGAAAAATTAGTTATTCATGAAATTTTTCTTATGCCTCCAATTTTTTCTGTGAAGGTGTGCTAGTGAGCTGAATTGTTGGAGGAGTTTGTAACAAGCATTAATTGAACCATCACTTGGGTCATGAACAAGGTTCAACATGTTTCTATTTTACCTTTTTAGGATCCAAACTCGCTTGAGGTTCTTGAAACCTTTAGTGTAAATTCCTTGGCTAAAAAGGTCATTGTATTTGAATGTTGGAAAGGATTCATATTTTTATCCTTCCAAAACTCTGTCTTACCCTTTCCACGTGTAGTAAACTCGTATGATTTCCGATGACCGGTATTTGAGCTCGAAAAGCACCTATAATTCTTAAAACCTTTGCAAGAAGTTGACCCTTTAATAATACACATGCACTCACTTTCCCCAAAAAAGTGTCTAGAGATAGCTTTCCCAAGACCACTCCAATCCTCGTAGAATATCGTCTAAATCATATTGTCATACAGAAAACTATGAGACATTTCCATTGACTTTAATCTAGGCTTCTGAAATACTTTGAGGATCTCAAAACCTTTCCCATAAGTTGACCTTTTGAAAGAGCAAATTTTGGCAATTTAAACCGATTTTGGCAAATTTGAGTGAAAGATAAAATTTTCAATAGGGTTGTCTAGTAAAATGCAAGGACATTTTACAGGACAACAACTATCTCATAATCATGGAATTTTCTTGGGTTAGATAGTACTACGAGTGAGGCAAGTCGGAACACCGAATCTAGCGAACCTAAGTTGAACAATGCCTTATGTATTGGGTGATAAAGTCTCTCATGACATACTCGAAGGAAGATAATCTGATTTGTTTTAAGATCATTTATTTAAAACACACATGCAATGAAAAAGAAACACCTAGTAAAGGAAAATAAACATGATACACAACAGGAAAGGAAAACACACAATAAAAATAAACCTAAATTACCTATGGTACATACGAGGGGACACCTAGCTTTCACTACTTGTAACAACTTCAAATAATGCAAATTATGGGGAAATTCCAAGGGTGTTCCATCCAGGTATGATAGATATAAGGATTTATCTCTGCAGATATCTTTGATCTAGAATGGTCCTAGCCACAACAAGTCAAACTTTCTTGGCTCCAATTTGGTTCTCTTCAATTGTCCCATAGTAGGACTAGATCTACTATTTTTAGAATTCTCTTAGATGAGCCTTTTTTTTTAAAGATATTTTTCACCTTTAATAGATGTTCTTTGATCAGCTCTACCACTATAAATCCATCTTCAAGAAGTTTCTCAAGGTACAAAATTATCTTATCAAGAGGACTTTGAAATTGACTATCTTCAATATCTCTTGTTGATCGCAAGGTAGGAAGTTCAATTGATATGTGTACCTTTGCATTGAAACCATACAATAATTGAAATGGAGACATACCTATGGATTTCTTCTGAGTGATCTGATCATCCCATAACGCATCATAGAGCTTCTTATGCCAATTTCTCTAAATTTGGTCAACTAGCTTACACAGTGATGGTTACAATATTCTTATTGCTAGATTCTTTTTAACCATTTCCCACAAGGTAGTAATTATATGCATCAGATAAATAAATTTTATATCCATGATAAAATATAGTTATCCACAAGAAGATAAGTAGGTGGAATTATTAATAAAAATATTCTATGGTATACCAAAATGGACTATGATATGCTCCTTGAGAAAGTTACAAATTGTTTTTGTGTTGGCATGGTTGGCTAGAATAGCCTCCACCCACTTGATGAAATGCACTAGAATGAGGTTTAAGAACTCTTACAAAGTTTAGACACCATTTCGAAACAATTCTTCAATCATCATGGGTTGAAGTAGAAGTGCATCAAGTTGAGGCCTGCCTATAAGTTATTGACATGGCTCACATTTGGCTATCCATTTCGAGAATCTTGGAATAAGGTAGGCCAATAGTATCTCCCTCTCAGGATCTTATGAGTTGTTACCATAGATAAAAATTTCCCACCACAAGCTTGATCATGGTAAGCTTTCAACATTTCTCTTTTTGTTCTTTATCTACGCACTGCAAGAAATAGCCATCCAATCCTATCTTATAAATCATGTTATTCCATATTACATACCTCATTGCTCAAAGTTTGAGATTTCTTCACTTATTTTAATTTAAACGGGTGGGAAATCACCATATGTCAAGAAATGAATGATATTTGAATACCACTTTGAAGTATTACTAACAAGGTGTACTATATGCAATTCATGATGTGTCACATCATCTTGAGGGTCTGATCCAATATCCGCTTTGGAGTTGGTGTTGTTCTCGGATATCATTTGGCATAAGCATCTTCCTTGTACTAACTTTATGGGTTGTATCTCAAAATTATATTATTGAAATTTCGAAATCCAATCCCCCCTCATGGAGCCAAATTCTTGTTAGGTGAGAATTCTCTTTGCTCCAAAGTTTGGAACAAACATGATTACACAAGATTTCAAGATGTAGAGCTTCTAATTCTCCACTTCCTTGACCATTGAGAAAGCATGTTTCTCCATGGTTTGATATCTCATCTCATGCTTCTTTAGTGAGTAACTTGTGAAGGAAATGAGAGATTCAACTTCTTCTTCATTTTTTGTACTAGAATAGCTAAGAGAGTGTGTTCAAAAGCATGACAATATATAATGAATTATTTGTTAAAATCAAGGCATACCGGTGTAGGAGCTTTAGAAATGGATTTCTTGATATCCTCAAAGCTATTCTTACCTTTCTTGATCCACTTGAATCTTTCTTGACACTTCATCATATCGTGATGTGCTTAGTCATTTCAAAGCAAAATCGGGGACAAAACTGTTGGGATTAGCACACCGGTTGTAAAAACAATATATCATATCTAATCATACATGCAAATAAAAGTAGATATTCTACCAGAAGAAATATATAAAACAAGAGACATAAATCAACACCAAATTTAACGTGGTTCACCTAGTGTGGGCTACGTCCACCCTGAAACAAGCCGATCTATTATCCAAAGCTTTGACAAGATATACAATGAAGATTTACAATCTTCCACACCTCTCAGATGTTCAATACTTTCTTTCCATCAATATTTTTTACTTCTTAACTAATAATTTTCTCTCACATAATTATCTTGTAATTATGATCCATACACTTACTTCTAAACCCTAGCTTTTATGCTTATATAGTTGTTTATAGACTTAGGGCACTTAGCCATGCAATTACAATTAATAAATCTATTTTAATGCTAAAAATAGATATAATTCCCGAGAGTTAATTAAAACTTTGTTGCACAGGTAACCGATGTTGGTTCTCCTGTGTAACCTCCGCCGATTCCTCCTAACCTCTGCCGGTTCCTTACTTGCTTGATCAATGCGAGTCATGTCTGGCCGCCCGACCGATGCGGTCGACCTTAACCGATGTTGGTTACTGTATTTTCCAGCAAGTTCCAATTACATGCTAAAATGAAGTAATTAAGCTTCACAAATCAACAAAAAGGGTGAAGGAAATTGACCTCATCAAAGAAATAATGAACTCTAAGTTTTCTCATAGGAAATGAGAGTTTGAATATATTCAACTCTTTCAAGATTAATATTGGCCCCTTATTTGTTTACAATATGTTTAATAAGTTTTCCTTTTGTTACTCCAAAAATTGACTTCTTGGGGTTGATTGATATACCATGTGCTCTACACCGAGATAAAAGATTGTTCAAGGTACTACAAATGACCACTTCGCTTCTTAGATTATACTGTGAGATCATCAAGGTATGTCATAATGTACTTTTTCTCCAAGTATTTCAATCCTAAGTTCATAAATATTTGAAAAGTAGCCCCTACATTGACGATACCAAATGGCATGCACTTGTATGCAAAGGTTCCCCATGAAGTTATAAAGGTGGTCTCGTGCTAATATTCTTGTGGAATTTTAATTAGATTGTATCTAGAGAAGCCATCTAGCATAGAAATCATCTCTAAACAATTGACCACTTGAAGAATCTGATCCATGATGGGAAGTGGGTAGTTGTCCTTCAATGAAGACCTATTCAAATTTCTAAAGTTAACACAAATCCTTATTTCACCATTCTTCTTATGAACCAAAATTATATTTTCCACCCAGGTGGAATGGTGAATGAGGAAGATGATTCCATCATTCATCATCTTTAAACACTTATTCCCAAAATTTTCTAGCTATCTTAGGATTGTATTGCCTCTACTTTTGTCTAAAATGCTTCACCTCCGGTTTAAGAGGTATGTATACATCCTTGGGTTTAAATGACTCCATTTCCTCATATGAATATGCCAAGACATCAGAATATTTATTGAAAAGTGAGAAAAAACTCCTATGCTCTTATGGAGAGTAGAATTTACCTATGTTTACCAGCCTTGGCTATTCTTTTGTTCCTATGTTGAATTTCTCAAAATCAACAGAGCTGCATGGAGAGTCTTTAGATTTATCTTTTACAAACTTATCATGCTTATCAAAGAGTTCTTCAAGAGAAACCAACCCTTTCAGAATCTTATTACCTTTTAGCTTGATCACACCTTCTGAATCAACTTCTTCAATTTCACCTTTGTCTTCATCTGCACCATATTCTCGATATGGAGAATTACTTCCTTCATAGAAAAGGTTATTGAAATTGTCTCTTTGTTATAAGAAAGATAGGATATGGTCATCATCATTAAACACCTACCAGTTATTAGCATTATCAAGAACACTAGGCCTGAAAATTATCTCTATAGAGAATTCTTGCATATCAAGTGAAGGATGAGGAGTCATCAAAGAAGCCGAGACAATGAGGGATCTTGCCTTTTCATTGTAATCTTGAGGAACAACTTGAATGGATAAATCTTCAAAGGATTCCATGTAGTTCCAAACTCTCTTCCTATAGTGCTTAAAACTCAAGTTCTTAGCTTGATACTTATTTCTTACTTGTTTTACAATTACCTCAACATCTCACTTGCATTTCAACTACTTGATTCTCATGGCTTCAATAGTGTTCATACAAGGTATAAGAGCTTCATATTATGCGGTGTTATTCGTGTTCTCAAACCGTAGTTTGTATGAAAAGGAAGAATTGTACCTCAAGGGGAAATCAACACAACACCTTCACCAAAACCCAAATGAGAGTGGTTTCTATTAAACTCCAAAGTCCACAATTCATCTTCATATTCCTTTATCACGATAGGGAGATATTTGTCTTTATCGGATGTCATGAAGTAGTTGTCGTGTCCATTGTTTTGGTATAGAATATCCACTCTTGGGTCATCCAAATTTTTAATGGCATGCTTCATTTTCCTCACAGATAGTAGTTTTTTCATTTGACATTGGAATGGAATAGTTGCATACGACCAATCCATCTAAATTTCACCTCCTATGTCATGACATAAACTTCTACTCAAAAACATTCCATAAGAGGATGGAATGTCAGCTACAATTATGTTTATCAACACTTTATTGTGAAGGCTACTTAAGCATCTTTGATCCACCCAACAAGAGCAACTTATTTCATCTTCATATAATAACAATGGCCACGAGCTCGTGTCAAAGTTAGACCAAGAGAATTTGCAACTTTTATGAGCATCATATTGTCAGAGGCCCCATAATCAATTATGTAGTCTTTCAATTGATAACCTCTGATTAACAAAGATAGATATAATGGCTCAACCTTTCCTGTGGTGGACGAACTTGAAGAAAGAAGGTTTTATGGTGGGGATGAGGTAAGAATTAGTATTAATCATTTCAAAGTAGGCAAAATGAGATTAAACTTGGGATTATTTTTTTAATAAATTCAACTAGCTTTTGATTTATTTGGGATGGGTTTGCAAGTACTCTGATTCTAAAATTTGTACTTTAGATCTTTTACATGGTCCATGATATCAAATGATGTGACAGAGACATTTAAGAGGTCACATATGTGTTGGTGGGAGGAGAAAACACTATGTTTGGTGTAAAGACTATCTTGTTAGGACTATTATATGTTACTGCTCACATTATTATATGGGTTAGTATATCTAGGTGTGTATAAAACAATATTTGTATTTAAGTGAGTTTGGTTTGTTGAACCAACTCACGTAATTATATAAGTTGAGGGAATAACAAGATGAGATATGTTAGGAGATATAAGAGATATTGGGGGGATTTGAGATAGTGATAAGATCCTAAGAAATAGGAGACCTCCTCTTTATATATGTAACATATCTTGATCTTGATTGAATTATGTAACAATTGAGTTTTATTATGTTTTATTTTATTGTTTCGTAATTAAATCTAAACCAATTGTAATATTTGGTATCAGAGCAATTTTTTTTTCCTATGATGGGATGTGAGATTTGTACAAGGGGCAACATTGTAATCTAATGCCCCAAATCATGGAATTCTATATTCCTTGAGAGACATTTTTATTTCTTCTATTCGGTGTTTTGTGAATGATAGTTTAAGAAAAAAAAATGATTGTATGTCCGAAGCATAGGAATAATTAGTGTAATGTAAGAAAACATTAGATGGTAGATTATGAGAAAACAAACAAAATTGCTTCCCTAATCTAATCTTCACAGACAAAACCTTAGATAGAGAAATAGATGGAAAGAAGGAGAGAAATCAATAACTACACTTACCTAAAAGATTGCCAAACTCCTCCTTTGATTATTGCTTGATAAATATGATGGTAGATTGATTGGATGATAGAGTGATGAATGGATGGATTGATTAGATGAATAAAAGAGCAGAGTTTGGTTATGGATTTCCAAGTTAGCTCTCGTGGAGGAGGAGAGCTCAATTTATAGTTAATGGGTGGAGGATTCAATGGCTAGGATGAAGCCATGTTGGATTTGGATCAAGGGTGGAGGATGCATGTGAGGATAGAAAGATCTAGAATTGGATAATTCTAGAATTTAGAAGAAGCCTTCATTGAATTTTTAATTCAATGGAGGGAGGGAGATATTTGAATTTTTAAATATGAAAGAGGAAATTTAGAGAGGCTTCTAGAAATAGAAGCCTCTAGATTTAGAGGTGAGGATATGATTAGGATTAGAATTAGATTAGGTTAATTAAAGATGATTAGATGTGAGATTACATGGAAAGGCTAGGTGTAGGGATGTGTAGGGTAGGTGGTAGGTGAGATGTAGAAATATTAAATTCCTCGAAAATGTTAATGAAGGATGAAAATAGGATAATAGGATATAATAATGAATTCAGGGATTAGTGATGAAATGGTAGGATAAATGATGATAAAATGATAAAATGGGAAATATAATAAAATGGATTAAATAATAATAATTAATCTTGTGATTAATTATTATATGGATGATGTTGGGATATTTATGAGATAGATTAATCGTAATTAATCATGTCAACATTTTAGATGTCTACATTTCCCCCTCTTTGAATGGTTATGCAGTAGTAACAATGATCATTCAAAAAAAAAAGAAGAAAAGATGTTAGGATGGTGATATGATGCCCCCTCAAGGGGTTAGGTGGGGAGGAATGAGTCAAGTAACCACTCAAAAAGAGGAGAGGCCCAAGTTAGTAGATGAGAGAGGATTAGAGGATGAGAAAATTTGAGGATTAGAAGGTGAGGATTATAGGATTAGAAGATGAGGATTAGAGGATTAGAAGATTTGAGGATTTAAAGGATGAAGATTAGAGGATTAGAAGATGAGGATTAGAGGGTTAAGAGCAGAGGATAAGAAGATGAGGATTAGAGGATTATAAGATTTGAGGATTTGGGAGTAGATGATGCCCTACATCAAGGGGTTGAGATTTGGATAGATAGATTGTTGATGTTGATTAGGATATTTATGAGGATGTAGGATTAGAGGATTAGAAGATAGGAGAGAGCATTCGAGGAATAGGATATTACGAGATATTGGATAGGGAGAGGATTAGAGTAGGAGATTGAGGATTAAAGGAGTAGGAGACTAGAGGATTAGGAGATATTGGATTTTGGAGTAGAGGTTGCCTACCAACAAAGTGTATAACAAGGGTGAAGATTTTGGATTTTGGATTAGAGGATGTTGGATTTGACGATTTTAGATTTGAAGATTTATGTGATTAGATGATTGAGGACATTTGGATGAGATAATGAGGATAGGTTTTTTTGGATCGATTTGGATGATATGACATTGATGAGGAGAGGTTAGGGATGATGATTAAGTTTGATTGATGAGAGGATGTTAGAGGATGCCTTAAAGGGGTGATGTGATGATTTTAGATTTAGATGTGGATATTTATTGATTGATAAAAGATTGATTAAATAGGGGTGAGGAGGTTAGAAAGTTAATTAAATGATTATGAGGATTAGTGTGGATGATGATAAGTCTAAAAGATGATGATAGAAGGGGGTGTGCTACCATAAAGTGCCCATTGTTATCATCATTAACAATTCTAATTAACGATGTGGCATAAAACAAGATGCACCAAGGTATGAGACCCTTATGTTGTAGTTAGCAAATGCCCATGTCCTCGTATCATTGGATAAATTAATAAAAAAGATGGTCCTCATATCATTTGACCGTGTAAAAGAAAAAGAAACAATAGGGGCCTCATATTATCGACCAAAAATGTAAATGCAGACAAGCAAGTAAACACACACAAACAAAAACACACATTGCATTTGTGTTGTGTGTGTGTGTGTGTGTGTGTGTGTGTGTGTATTGAGTGTTTTGATTTTTTAGATTTTAGATTTTGGATGTGTAGATGATTTGATGTTGGATGTTTAGATTTTGGATTTAAGACGAGGAGGGATGTTTGAGATTAGGTAAGATGAAAGGATTTAGGATGGGATATCTCATGGGAGGTGGGAAGGGATGTAAGGTGGGATGCGACTTTCTCCAATAAATCCCAAAGCATGTTCGGGTAGGATAAAAGAGAAAGAATGATGGAAATTGGATAGGTTGGATAGGATAGGGATGGGTTGATAGGTTATGATTAGATGGGATGTGGGATGGGATATGAATAGATGGGATAAGGGATGTAGTAGAGGATAAGATGGGGTGTGACTTTATCCTATAAGTCCCAAAGTGTGTTTGGGTAGGATGAAAGGGAAGGATTGAGGGAAATTGGATAGGTTAGATATGATAGGGATTGGTTGATAGGTTAGGATTAGATGGGATGTGGGATGAGATATAGATAGATAGGATGAGGGATATCATAGAGGATAAGATGGGGTGTGACTTTATTCTATAAGTCCTAAAGCATGTTTTAGTAGAATGAAATAAAAGGATTGAGGGAAATTGGGAAGGTTAAATAGGATAGGGATTGTTTTATAGGTTAGGGTTAGATGGGATGTGGGATGGGAGATAGATAGGATGAGAGATGTGGTATAGGATAAGATGGGATATATGGAAGATGATAAGATATGCCCCTAAGTATAGGGGGGATGGATTGAGGGATAGATGTGGTGTGCCCCTAAGTGTAAAGTAGGGTGGCTGTGTGGATGGATGAATGTGAAGTGAGGGGCATCTTAAAATTGATGATGCCCAAGCTGATAATAAGGTTTCCCAGTTATAATGATGACAATCGAAAAGGGACATGAGGAGGATTGGATGAAAAGGAAAGGATCATCGTCTGCCCACAAATGTTATATCCAAGGGAAAAAGGATGTGAATGTGATAGATGGAAGAAAAATGACTTCAAGATAATGAACAAAATATGAGCCTAACGACACATGTGTAAGGAAAGAGTAGGACTAAAACAAAATTGTGACCAAGGTCTAAACAACACCTGACAACATGTGAGCCCTATGTCTTTGTGATATCAAAGTGTGTGAGATTTTTATGGTTAATTACTGCTTGAAGTGAAGACTTAATGGGTATTGTGTAAAGAAAACTAGCCAATGTATAGGGACAAATTAAGTCAAATAGGTGGATGGAGGGTGAATGAATGGCTAAGTTGTGTATTGCTCTCTCCCGCCAACCTGACATCCATAGCCCGACAAAGATGCATATGATTCTTGTCACAACATTTCTCTACTACCAGCTAGGCATCCATATCCTAGTAGATCTGAAACACCCCTAGAGAGAGTCTTGAGGTGGATTTTATTTGATATTTTTAATTTTGATATGATTTTTTAATTTTTGATATTTAGATTTTTTGGCATAAAGAGGTTCCACTCTCTTGAGAACTCTCAAGGGGTTAAGAATCACTAGTGGCTTGATGGGGGGATGGAAATGAGTGTGGAGATGACATTAGCTAGAGTGTTAAAATACACCCAAGGGTCTTCACCAAAAGTTTATTAATTGTGATAAAGTGCGTGGATCTTTAGGAAGACAATTGTGTTTGGATGTTGGAGGTAAGGATAGACCAAGGTCACACGGTTGTAGTAGGTACTACTGAATTACAACATGTGCGAGAAAGTTGATCAAGTGTTCAAATGAATGGATTGGAAGAGGATATTAATGGATGTGATGATAAGAGTGGATTAGATGCAAATGGATTTGGTTATTGGATGGAAGGAGGATGGGTGGGAAGGAAAGAAAATCCATGCACAGGCAACAAATTATGTGCTCAATCCATTTTTAGGTGTTTGATATTTGTAGGGGGGTTAAATGATTTGTGATTGGGTTGAGTGGTTGGGAAAGTAGGATCAACAAGAGGAGTAGTAGAAATGTTTGGTGATGGAGTAGTGGGAGGGTCGTTGTTAGTGTTAGGTTTATACCATAAGCCTGAATGAGTTGGATTTTGATGAAGGGAGATAGGTTCGCGAATGCCTTATTCATGGATGCCTAAGCCTTTGCCTTGATGTTTCATATTAGTGAACATATTTTTGGCTATAGGATATGAAGTGGATGGGGAAGATGATGCTATGTGGTCATCATGAGACTAAGGGGTTGTAATTTTTTCATCCGCTAAGAGGCCGGGCTTAACAAAGGATGGGGGGAGATTTTTTTTGATTGTTGGTTGGTGATGTATATTTGGATGTATGATGGGATTTGGATAGTTGATGATGTTTGGATGTCGAGTGGGGTTTGGATGATGGATGATGGTTAGGAATAGGATTGGGATGGAAAGGTGGTGGATAGAGAGGTACAAGGATAAGAATTCATTAGTTAATGAGATTTTGGACATAAGACCTAAATTGCATGCAATGATTGGTCGAATGTCCATGGGTGTGATGGAAGTCACAATAATAGTGTTCCCGATACCAAGATGGTTTGGGAAGGTTTTGATTGCGTGATTTTATTGGGGATGGATGATTATGTTGAAGGTTTTTAGACGATGGAAGATGGTGGTTAAGGATTCTCTTAAAGGAGTGAAGTGGTTTGGGTTAAATGGTTTTGGGGAGTAGGAAGTAAAGGTGCAGGATTGGGTGGATTATGAGATGTTTTGGATTTATGAGTTGGATTAGATTGTTATGGCTTAAAAGATTAAGGGGATGGATTAGGCTTGGGGACCAAAGTGGATGGTTTAGGATTGGGTCGAAGTAGATTTGGGGTATTTTTGATTGGTTAGAGGATATAGTTTTAAAGCAAATGGTTTTAGATTGGGATTAGATTGTTTAGGATTAGAAGATTTAGAGGAAGGGGGTGAGTTATATTTGGACGAAGGGGATGGGTGTGATATGGGGATCACATTAGATTCATCTATTTAGGGAATGTAGTAGATCAAGGTGGAATATGAGCCTCATTACATTAGGTAGGAGATGGGGTGGGGAGAGGATTGGTATGGATTTTTAGGTTTTGGAGTTGGTGACTTATGATTCACATTAGATATTTTAGGATTGAGGGATGGTGTATTTGAAATAGGATTAGATATTAGGACAGGTGTTATGTTTAAGTGATGAAGGGGATAAAATAGGCTTGGAGTCTGAATTTGATGGTGGATTAGGAGATGTGGGACTATCTAGGAGAAAGTCTATAGGATTGGATTGGGATGATGAAGATGACGAGGATGGGGATTAAGATGAGATGTGGGTGATGATGATTTTGGATGAAGTTATTACAATTATTGTAGATATGTGAAGGGATTTGATAATAGGTTGTATGATGAATGGATTTAGGAATCAAGATTTTGGATGGGGTGGATTATTTGCATGAGTTTTGATGGGATGAAGATGTAGATCATGATGATTGATAGGGTGTTTGGAAGTTGGAGTTTGGGATGGTTGTGCGGGTTTGGGATTGGTCGCTATATTAACAAGGACATAAAGGAGGTCCTCTTGGTCTAGGTCAAAGTTAGTGAGGTGGTAAAAGTTGATGTAATTAGCTTGTGGGGATAATGGTTTATGTTGATTAGGTTGGGGTGTGGATTGAGATGATTTGGGTTCATTAGAGATCTTAGGAAGGGGAAATTGTGGATGGGGTTGGTTAGGAGATGATGGTTTAGAAGGGATTGGTTAATACATGATTTAAGATTGGATATTTTTTGATTTATTTGTTGGATGGTTTTTAGGATGTTAGGATCAACATGGGATGGTTGATTTGGATGGTGAGGAGGGGATTGGTTGAGGTAGGATGTGAGGTTTGAGATTTGTTTGTTAATGTGTTAGATGGTGTGTGGGACTTCGTGGTCAAAGCGAGATGGTTGACTTGGATGGGTGGGGGATGATGAGATAGCTTGGTTGATGGATTTAGAAAAGAGGTAGGGGTTTGGATGTTGGTTTGGAGGGGATGGGGATTGAGGATCAAAGACCATGGTTTGATAGGATGTGTGGGGAATTATATTTGAATTAGGATTGTGGATTAAGGATGGTGATGGGATTAGGATTAGGATTGTGTGATTAAGGATAGTTAATTATGATGATGTTTGATTGATTAAAATTTTAATGTGATAGGATGGTTAAGGGTGTTCACAAACAAGCAAAAAACATGTAACACACACCCTAACTAGTGAAGTGGGATTGTAATCAAGTTATAGCCACTTTCAATACTGCACACCAATGATGGTGCCACAATTGGCTCTTCACCTATGTGTCAATGTGGGTTCGCATGCAGCGAGTAATCTTTTGGAGTGTGGCCTCTTTGCACAATAGATCAATATGCGGCCAAGAGGTTGCCTAGTCTAGGATGCACGAGCTCAAAAAGGGAGTCCCCAATATACATTGTGGCACATGGGGCCAAAGTCTATGTTGCAAGGGTGGTGTCTAAGACTTGAGTTTTGGGATATGGAAGCCCCTCACTTCACGCTTCTCTTAAAATAAGCAAGTGCTTAGCTAATAACGACAGATGTCCAAGAATTTGTATACCTCTTTGGAACATGGGGTGTGTCTGCATGTGTGGAGATGAAGCCCATGGTTATGAGATCCCTAGGACTATGACAAGTGTGTGGATATGAATTCCATGTCACATTGCCCCTACAAAATAAAAATTGGAAAGGTTATCCACTTTTGATCCTTAAGAACGTCCTAGGACACGAGAGGAGAGCATACATGGTTTTGCCTCCGGATGAACAAGCAACGATGCAAAAACACAAGGATGGTGATAAATTAAATATAAAATATGTTAACATGAAATGATAAAGATTAGTAGTTTGATGATTGGATCTTCAAGAGGAGGCCCTACAAAACAAGGGTTAGTAGTTTGATTTTTGAACCCAAATTCTTGGACTTAACGAGCTGCAAAACAAAAGGATTAGTAGTTTTCAATCCCAAGATTAAAAAAATAGGTTAGATAAATATAAAATGTATATAATATCCCCTTTTTGTTACAATAAACATGTAAAAACAGAATGTTAGACCTATAAAAACCACCAAAAACACTTGAAAACAAGATTAAATCGTTAGTTATAAGCAAAAACTGTGATTTTGCAAAGGCGTTGATTAATAGGAAATAGGTTCCAAAGTATGAAAAAGGTTCTAAATTACAAAAAGGTTCCACTTTAGGACATAGGTGTCATTATGTGTGCAAAGGCGCCAATGTATGAGAAAAAGCCTGGAATAGTTCAAAAACTGACAAAAACAAGGTTTTAAAGCTAAAATAAAGGCGCTGAAGTTTCTACAAAGGCACCAATATAGGTCATAGGTGCCACTTTATGAGAAAAGTCACCATTATGTGAATATAGGTGCCATTCTATGACAAAAGACAGAAATAGGGTAAAAAATTGTCAAAAACAGGCAAAAAGTTGCAATTTTGGGGTTTTAAAGGCCAAAACAAAGGTGCTGAAGTATCTGCATATGTTTTAGAAAAGGTCATAGGTGTCATTTTATGTATATAGGCAACATTACGTGTGCATAGGTGCTAATACATAGAGAAAAGGTGTTGTTTCGTGTTGGAAACGAAATTTGAGCCCGAAAATTACAAATTTGAAGGGGTAAATGACGATGAAAGTTCTTGAAACTTTGACAACCTATGCAAGGGATCAAATAAGATTAGAAATGATGAAAAAATGGTCGGTAAGCCCCATTGTCAGGTGCCAAAATTTAAAGCAAGAAAATATTATATGGTAGAATATGAGAAAATAAACAAAATTGCTTCCCTAATTTAATCTTCTCAAACAAAACCTTAGATAGAGCAATGGATGGAAAGAAGGAGAGAAATCAATACTTGCACTTACCTATAAGATGTAAAAATCCTCCTTTAATGTGTTGGATTTTATCTTGATTGATGTTAGATGCTTCAGATTTTGGTGGAGACACATGGACAACACCCCCTTGATTTTGTTTGATGATTGCTTGATAAAGATTTTAGATTGATTGGATGATAGAGTGATGATAGGATGGATTGATTGGATGAATAAAAGAATAGAGTTTGGTTATGGATTTCAAGTTATCTATCATGGAAGATTAATGCTCAATTTACTAATGGGTGGAAGATTCAATTTCTAGGATGGAGCCATGGTGGATGTGGATCAAGGGTGGAGGATGCATGTGAGGATAGAAGGATCTAGAATTTGATAATTATAGAATTTAGAAAAAGCCTCCATTGAATTTTTAATTCAATTGAGGGAGGGACATATATATTTGAAATTTTAAATATGAAAGAGGGAAATTTAGAGAGGCTTCTAGAAATAGAAGCTTCTAGATTTAGAGATGAAGATGTGATTAGAATTAGATTAGGTTAATAAATGATGATTAGATGTGAGATTACATGAAAAGGCTAGGTGTAGGGATGTGTAGGGTAGGTGGTAGGTGAAATGTAGGAATATTGAATTCCTAGGTAATTTTTGAAGGATTAAAATAGGATATAATAATGAATTAAGGGATTAATGATGAAATGATAGGATAAATGATAAATGATTATAAAATGATAAAAGGGGAAATATGATAAAATGGATTAAATAATAATAATAATTAATCTTGTGATTAATTATTATATGGATGATGTTGAGATATTTACTGGGACAGATTAATCGTAATTAATCATGTTGACATTTTAGATGTCTACATTTCCCCCTCTTTGAATGGTTATTGCAGTAGCAATGACCATTCAAAGAAAAAAAAAGAAAAAAAATGTTAGGATGGTGATATGATGCCCCCTTGAGGGGTTAGGTGGGGAGGAATGAGTCGGGTAACCACTCAAAAAGAGGAGAGGCCCAAGTTAGTAGATGAGAGAGGATTAGAGGATGAGAATATTTGAGGATTGGAAGGTGAGGATTCAAGGATTAGATGATTAGAAAATTCAAGGATTTAGAGAATGAAGATTAGATGATTAGAAGATGAGTATTAGAGGATTAGGATTAGAATATTAGAAGATGAGGATTAGACGATTTGAAGATTTGAAGATTTTAGAGTAGAGGATGCCCAGCTTAAGGGGTTGAGATTTGGATAAAAGGATTATTGATGTTGATTCAGATATTTATGAGGATGTAGGATTAGAGGATTAAAAGATAAGAGAGAGGATTCAAGGAATAAGAGGTATTGGATAAAGGAGAGGATTAGAGGAGTAGGAGATTAGAGGATTAGGAGATATTTTATTTTGGAGTAGAGGATGCCCCAATCAACGATGTATGACAAGGGTGAAGATTTTGGATTTTGGATTAGAGGATGTTGGATTTGATGATATTGGATTTGAAGATTGATTTGGTTAGATGATTGAGGATGTTTGGATGAGAGAATAAGGATAGGTTTTTTTGGATAAAATTGGATAATAGGACATTAATAGCGAGAGGTTAGGGATGATGATCAAGTTTGATTGATGAGAGAGTGTTAGAGGATGCTGGCCGGGGTTGAAGATTTTGGATGTTGGATGTGAGAGGATAATATTTGGATGTGGATATTGATTGATTGATAAAGGATTGATTGAATAGGGGATGAGGAGGTTAGATAGTTAGATGATGATGAGGATTAGGTGTGGATGATGATAAGGCTAAAAGATGATGATAGAAGGGGGTGTGCTACCATAAAGTGCCCATTGTTATCATCATTAGCAGTTGTGATTAACAAGTTTCTAAATTTATCACAATCAAAATTATTGTCATTTGTTTACGTGAATAAGAAGTTTAGAGTGTCTTGCTTTTTATGCGAGTGGAGTCAATAACTTAAAATATTAAGTTAATAATTTTCCATGTTTTAAATTCCATTATCTACCTTTTAATTTTTATAGTGGAGTCTATATTTGTAATTAAATTTTATTATAAATCTTGTATATTCGATTTTCGTGGTGATTTAAAATTCAAAACAAAAATTGTAATGCTTTAGTCATCTTATAGAGTCAGTGTTCGTTAACACATATTATGTGTAAAGTGTCAAAAGTGTCATGCGTTAGAAATAAATTTTTCAAATTGTTTGTATTATGAAAATTATTTTCAAGTTTTGAGTCAATCTAAAAAGAGTTGTAATTTTTAAAAAAATCCTTATGGACGTATTTTTGGGGTAATCGACATCCACCTTATAAAAATGAGCTTCAAATCTTATCTTAATAAGTAAGTAACCAAAAGATGGAGGACAGAGGCAACGAATGAAGGAGGTCAATCCATGATCTCTCACCAGCCACAATCAACAAGGCCACATAATGGAGTTATGGCTTGTGTTTCAATTATGTTTTTACTTTTGAAAAATAAGAACAGATGGATCATACCTATACAAGTATTGTAATAAGTGAGCTCCTGCGTGAGTGAAATTTCTTGCATTTTTTCTTGATGTCAAAATGTTGTGGAGGAACAAAAGCACTAGTGTAAGAAAGTTCATGGATCTTGAAAGGGTTTATGGGAGGATCTAGAAAACCACATGAGGTGGACAGTTGATGGGGCCTGTTCACGTCAAGGTTTGTGGTAAACCTGTTTAAAACCATGGAAGGAGAGAGCCTTTCTTTAGATCAAGGTCATGAGTCACATAGTTGGGCATGCTCCAGGAGTGAGCATACTGCATATGAGAGTGAATTTTTTTCCACCATGTTCACATTAAGGGGTGGAATGTTAGGAATACTATATGTTAGTGCTCACATTATTATATGGGATAGTATATTTAGGTGTGTATAAAATAATATTGTATTTATGTGAGATTGGTTTGTTGAACCAACTCACATAATTAGATAAGTTGAGGGAATAACGAGGCGAGAGATGTTAGGAGATAGAAGATATATTATGGGGATTTGAGATAGGGATAAGCTCCTAAAAAATACGAGACCTCCTCTCTATATATGTAACATATCTTGACCTCGATTGAATTATGTAACGACTAAGTTTTATTGTGTTCTATTTTATTGTTTTTGCAATTAGATATGAACCAATTGTAATATATCTTAGGAATAGTAACTATAGAATGGAAGAAGTAGATGTTTTGATAGGAGTGGGATACTATGAATTACTCGTAAAAGAGGGTACCTTCTTGGTTATCGTGAGATCTGGTTTCATCTTGGTAGAATCCATAGAAGGAGGCAATGAAGATCCCCTGTTGATTATCTTGTTTTGTAGAGTCTCTATGGGAGGAGCTATAAACTTCTTCTTTTTGTGGGATGCAAAATATTGTTCTTTTTATGATTGTAAATGCATAACACTACACATGAGTAGCTTGTCATGTCAGTTGCATTTTCTTCTTCATCTGACGAGTATTCAAAATAGTCAATCTCAACATCATCTACCTCCTCAATCTCTAAAATATTCTCTTCTTCTTGTTCTAGTTAAAAGATTTCTTCTTCATTATCCTCTTAGGCTTCACAAGATGCATTGATGGGAGGAGCTTCTAAGGCTAGTATCCGAGGTGCACCAATGATTTTTTCTTATTTTGGAAGTTCTTCGTTGGTGCATCCTTATACGGGTACTCTATGCAAGTTGTCTATTGAAAACAACCAAGTTATTTGCCTATTTTTACAATAAAGGGTTTGTGGTCCCTGAAGTGGAACTCTGAGCTTTATCTTTGAATGACCATTTTCTAATTGTTCCCAACATGATGAGGTCATGTTATACATATACCACAAGTTCTTGAGCCTAGTCTAAGGTATTGGGTTGAGATCTTATTAAAATGAATCCAACTTCTAGTAATTGAGCATTCGTGAAGAACCTCAATCGGTTGTCCTCAGTAGGCCTTGTTACTTCATGAATTTTATAAAGCAACCTATTGAATTTAGAAATGAAATCCATCATAGCCTCATTTGGTTCCTTCTTCAACTGAGACCATTGTGCAAGAAAAGTGTGAGCATCTTCAACTAGCCTTGAATTTAGTCTTCATTTGTGCCCAGTTACTGGGCGATCGATTGTCCTTCTAGGTAGAACACTTATGTAGCAACATATTGTCCATGAACAAGTGGACTGACACATCTTCATGTTCCACTCCCAACACACCACAAGATGTGATAAATATATCTATGTGTTCATTTGGGTGTTGTTTTACATCCCCTCTAAACTTGGGGAAGTTATTTCTCTATCCTATAGGAAATTCATAAAGCGGAGGGGGTAGAGCCAACGGGTCTATGTTGTGACCCCATGGTACAGTGTAGCCATTTCTTCTTCTTCTTCTAGAGGAATAAGATCTAGTATTGGTGCAACTAGGCCTTCAAGAGGATCTTCAAGAGGAAAGTCAGGGTTAAATTCAAGGAGTTATTATTTCCTAACTTATCTTGTTGTCCGAATAAAATGGAGTATGAAATCGCTTGATGTTGTTCTTTAAACATAGGATAAGTAAGGCCACTTGCTTGATCAACTCTGGTGTATCTTATTTCTATCGGATTGAAAAGGATTTTTCAACAAGGGATATGAAAATTTGTAGCTAGGAATATGAAAAGATGATATGGAATATGAAGGGTTTCTCACAAAAATCAGTAGTGGGTTTTGAACAATGAATTTCAATTTTTTGGGGTTTTGTTTTTACAAATTGTAATGGATTTTGTGGAATGTATTGGGTGTAGAGCAAGTAAAATCTGCCCCATGGTGGGCACAAAAATGTTGTTGAAATATTTTTCAAGGATAAAATATGAGGTTTTTCACAACACTTTGGGACTAAGTCCCTCCTCTTAGGAATGGGGAGGCTCCCATTTATTGAAAACTATAAATAATGTACACTAATACTATTTTCTAGGTGGTAAAAGGTCGAAGATCACACAGAACACTAGACTCGAACTCCGAGGAAATAGTGTATGGAGGAATAAATTGTGAGGTGTGAGCAAGAGAAAGGAAATGGAGAAAGGGGTCTTGGTGATGAATAGAAATGTTGAGTTTATTAACCACAAAACCAGAAGTATTTCCATATTCAATGAGAAGACACCAATATGCAAAGTAAGACAAAAACATAATTAACACAAAGTTTAATTGCATTATATTCATCAAAAGATTATTTCTTTCCTTGGTTGTGCAAGATTACAAAGCTCTATTGGAGTAGGAGTTGAGAAAGAGAGGAATACATTAAGCAAGAAATAAAATAAATACAATTTTCTATAGGAGGAGCAAAAAAATGATGCTTATAATAGAGAGAAGGCCTGAATATATAGCCCAAAAACTTGTGACCCTTCACATTACTACATGACTATTCACCTTCCTTTCTAGAATAAGACACTTTTCCTTATTTTAAGAAAATTAATTTTACAAAAGTGGAAAGGAAGTGACTTAAGTGACTTTTTGAAAAAGTGCTTTTCCCAATGAAGAATTAGAAAACTTTTAAGTTGCTTTTGGGAAAAGTTGATTGTTACATTGTAGAATGAGAAGGAGAAAGAGAGAAGAAGGAGAAGACATCAGTCAATAGAATGAGCACGTGAAGAATAAAATCCATTGATACGCCTTGTCATAGAAATTCTTTGATTTTATATTGTTGCATTATACCCGAACACGACTTCTTAAACTTCCTTTCCATGTGAAATAATGATATTTGTAGTCTTTATTATTTCACACAATTACCTAAAGCGCGCTAGCACTTCACTCGAAAGATTTGAGCACTCACCGAAGTGCGCAAAACTACCGGGTCCCTCTTTTGTATTGTCTTGTCAAGATGTAAGCAAGCATAACGATTATCAAAGTGTATATTCCATCATAATAATTAGATCCATGAGCTCAAATTGGAAACACACATAATAAGAAAGCATATTAGATCATATCACAATTAAGATCAGATTTACCATACAAGTACCATGAACAGAGACATCAACAACTAATATCCATCCACAACGATCCATTGTATTAATTCATCACAAACCAAAGTAGCTAACTACATCACAATACTCTCATAGAGTCATGCACGTAAATTCATGCTAGCAATATAACTCTATTACAACTCATAACTATTGCATTATGTACCAAAACAATGAAATACATTACATACTTATAGGGGTGGGGAATTTCCCTTCACCACCCATGCATTCTCAAAATAGGTTACATGCTCAGAATAGCCATGCACCAACAATTGCATGCTTCTACATGGTGGATAATAATAGATTAATCTATAATTAAACTCTTCCTTAACCCTATTATTAGTAGAGATTATGTATGTCTCTTGGTCTTCCACTTGTTCCCAAAATAGCTCTTCCTTTGCCATGAAGTCTTCATGCTTTTATATTCACTTAGTTTGATCTCCAACCTATTTTTATCTCGTGTTATGCAAAAATGGCCAAGTCCCGAACCTATCCTCATGGGTGTGCCCTTCTTTACTCACACCTATGTGTGCCTATGTTCGTAACTCACGCTCCTTCTCAATACTTACGTAATTTCTTCATCCAACAAAATTAGTTATGATGTCCAAAAATGATCAAGTAGACCTTGGATTACTTTACAATGCTTCATCCAATTTAGAATCTTCTAAGCTATGTCGAATGATAATTCAACTCTTATAATGCTCATAAAGTTCTCTCAAATTTCATCAAGTGATGTAGAATCCGAGTGCAATGATGGACACCTCATCCTACTCAAATGATCATTGATTTCTTCTTTGATATATCACTATCGATTTTTGTGATGTGAAAAATCTTTTAGTAGTCTCAATGAGGGATATCATATTCCATTCAATTATCCTTATCCAGTACATGAATAGTTGACCTATGAACTTAGGAACACCTTTTCAACAATGACATTGGATCTATAGTTTCGTCTCATGAATGACCGAGACAATCTCATTCCAATGATCAACCTCTTTTCTGACCATGGAGAGAACATCATTCACTTTCTTAGTTGAAAAATATGTGATCTTGAATATTTTGATCATCTCTAGGAGAAGTTTGCATCCTTTGTGTATGATAGAATAAATCCACGATTCAATCATATTCCCTACTTTTCCAAACCACTTGAATTCTTAAACCATATGAGGGTCAATCTTACTCAGAGGAGCAATTGACTCAAAGGGGACAAGAGGAGGAACATCTAGGTCCAAAAAGGTTTGGACATATGAAGTCAAAGTATGCACTTGGCTATGCAATCGATCTTGGTCACTTCACTTTCCCTTATTTATACAACGATCTTAGTAGTAGTTTGTTTAAAATTGTGAATATGTCCCTCGGGACCTAGTTCTCCAAGAGGGTATTGAGTCATTTCATAGTCAGTTATCCTCATCTCATCCTCATCCTTATCCACTCTTGGGAGAGTGAACTCGATGAATGTGACCCTAAAGCCTTTGTCATGATCTCGAGAAGTCATCTTGGCTTTCCTTGGATTAGCGGGCTTCCATATTTCAGAGATATTTCAACCATTGGAGCTTTAACCTTATTTATAGTACATTAACAATCATTGATGATGTTATTAAAGCAAAATACTTGAATCAACAAGCTGTTTACTCCTATCTGCACGATGAGCAACTCCCCAATGGTTCCATTTTTTGGAATAATCTGATTAAGAGTAGAAACTTCATAAAGCAGGGCAGCAAATGGAAAGTGGGGGATGGCAGTGACATAAACTTCTGGGAGGATAACTGGTCTAGTGATAATCTCTTGGAGAGATTTGGGATGGCTAAGGACAGCCTTACAAGCAAGTATGGAACTAAAGTCAAGGACTACATTGAAGGAAATGGCACCAACAAGACTTGGAAAAGACTTTCTATGGAGCGTATTGAACTGAAACAAATTATTTCCTCCCTTCAAGACCTTCTAGATCTCTTCCCTTTGTGTCAGTTGGATTCCAAGGATGAGCTGGTCTGGAGTAATTCACAAGATGGAAAATACTCAGTCAAATCTGGGTATACCAATCTTTTTCATAGTAACCAATCTGATTTTAACTGGAACTTGATCTGGATGCCTGAGTTAACCCCCAAGATAAATTTTTTTCTTTGGCTGGCCATCAGAGGTAAAATTCTCACCACTGACAATTTGATGAGAAGAGGATTCATCATTCCCAATTGGTGTCACCTTTGTAGGAATGATTATGAAGACATTAGTCATCTGTTCATTCATTGTGATTATGCCAATAAAATGTGGAACTTTGTCCTTTCCAAATTCGAAGCTCTTTGGGTGTTGCCGGAGGATCTTAATCAGCTATGGAATCAATGGAACCCACCATTCAGACATTGTGCTATCAAAAGAATCTGGAAATTAGCCATCCCTCATTTAATTTGGAGGATCTGGAAGGATAGAAATAATATCATTTTCAGAAATAGGAAACAAAATTATAATTTCAGTATTGGCAAAATTTCCCAAGGCATCAAAGAGGACATGGCCAGATTTAAACCTCCCAAAAACAATTGTTATCCTGAGAATGAAGAGCACATCTTATCTAATTGGCAGTTTGGTAATTGGAGCAACCCCGGGAATAGTGTGGATAGATCTTTGATTAAATGGCATCCTCCTGACTCCAATTGGTTCAAGCTGAACTTTGATGGCGCCTCTAAGGGTAACCCTGGAACAGCAGCAGGAGGAGGGGCAATTCGGGACCACAAAGGCAATCTGATTGCTGCATATGCTGGAAAAATGGGAATTCAAACCAATCATTTTGCCGAAGCTTTATCTGCTCTCTGGGGTTTAAGAGTTGCACGGGCCCAAAATATCCAGAACCTTATTGTTGAAGGGGACTCCCTTAATATTATTAAACTTCTGAATCAGTCCTCATCTCCCAGCTGGAATATTAAAGATTTTATCTCTGAGTCCATAAGCATCAGTCATACCTTCAACAGTATCAGAATAGTACATACTTACAGGGAGGGCAACAAGCTGGCGGATGCACTGGCCAATTATGGCATTAACATAAATTTCACTACATGGGATAAGGATAGTATCCCTAATCAGCTCCACAACAGCATCCATGCGGACCTTCACATGCAAACAATCTCTAGAGATATGCCTTAATCTTTGGAGGAAAATCAAATTCATAAATTCTTCCACATGTCTTTGCTTTAAAGTATATGGCGTGGCAAATGATATCTAATTCAAATAATAGCAAGATTTTTTTAAGGAACTTCAAGTGGAGATATCTGGATTTAAAAATCGCGCACGCGGGAGGTACAATAGCTGTTGATATCCGGATGCTAAGCTCCACGAAAACCGATGATAACTACAAGGTGAAAGCTGACAGGGAAGGGGTTTTCACGCGCGACTTCCCGCAGGCTCAGAACAGCAATCACACAGCCGTTCGTGAGAAGACTAACGGCTATAGTTCCTATTTTTATGCGACCTTCAACAGCAAGAATCGTAATACTCTTCACACTCAAAGGTATCCTGGAAATTGCTGTAACCAACACATCACAGTGAAGATGGGAGGGCCACCTGTCAAATTGAGCCGTGCGCGGACCCTGACTGGAAAGAAAACACGGAGCTTTGGAACATTCTTAGCATTGGCGGCTTCACCAGCTTTGTTGAAAGGATGCAAGGGCATGATCAAAGCATCTCTGTTCGCTTTGCCAAGGAATGGAATGGGAGGACAGTCGAATATGGGGGGCCGAAAATTCTTATCAATGAAGAGCTCATAGCTGAAGCGACTGGCCTCAGCCCGGAAGGGTACCGCTTCTTCAACAAGAGGGTTATCAAAGAGGTTGAAGAAAGAAGATTTGTGGAATGAGGATGAGAAGCTTATTTTCAAAGCCATCATGGCCTCGTTTTTTGTAAGCTCAATTCCACCTCCGTACGATGAAGTCACCCGCATGATGATTCGATTCATCTCCTTGGAAGGCAGGTTTGTTACTGTCCCTGCTAAGCACCTTGTCTTTTTGAACCACTTCCGTAGGAATAGGTTGGTTTGCTTCCCGCACTATTTGTTAAACTCTCTTGAGCGCTCCATTTTGGAGTTCCAGAGACATACCCGGGTGGTTCCCTTGCACCAAGGGCTTATTCTGCTTATCCACAAGCTCTGCCTTCTTAAGTATCCCGGTCTCCCTTACTCTCCCAGCCCGGCTCCCCCTTTGATGGGCTCTGCTGCCGCCAGTCCTGTCTCCCCGCGCCCGCTGCGCTTGCCCCGCCTTAGGTGTTCATGCTACCCCCATGCCGGATGCTCATGCTTCTCCTTCTATTCCTCCTGCTGCTGCCCCTGCCACCCACCTTGCCTCTACCTCTAAACGAGTCACTAGGGCTTCTAGGAGACTCAACCTTGAGCTCGCTGCTTTGTGGGGATGAACCTCTTGAGCTTGATATTGCTCGTGATTTTTGAACATTAGAAGTGCGGTCCCAGGAGGCACAGATGGATAACCCTTCTAAGAAATTGGAGGCCTTAGAGGCAGAGATTAAATTGCTGAAGGTTGAGGTCAAAAACCTTGCAAGCAAAAAGGCAAAAAAAGCATGGAGGGGGAAGGGAGCACTGACAATAGTCAGATTGATGACATATACAAAAAGCTGACCTCCTTAGACTCCCGCCTTGGGAAGGCTAAGACCAGACATGACTACAATATTGCAGCCTTTAGGGCCATCGAGGAGTTTATCGTGGGTCATGCCAAGAGTGTTTCAAATCTAAGCGGTGTCCCGGCAGCGCTTTGGGGCAATGATAAAGAGAGCAAGAGAACCATTGAGGAGCTCGATAAGATGGATGCTGCTCAGATGACCGCGTTAGGCATGTTTCAAGCTTGGAAAAAAGTCAAGATCAGTATTGATCAAGCGGCCAAGAAGTAGTCCTGGATACTTCTACTGCTCTTTTTGTTAATATATCTTGTTTCTTGTTTGTATCGTCTTCTTTGCTTTTTTTTGCCGTTGTTTCTTTGTTAAGTCTTATGTGTAGTTTTTCAGGGGCTACGTTGATTTTGTTGTAACTCTTGAAGCTGTGCTACAGCTACTCTGCTCCTCTCTCTTATTCCGGCTTATAGGCCTTATTTTGTATTCAAGGGTATAGTCCCTTTCAAAAAACTATTTGCCAATATTAAAAAAACAATCTTTGATGATGTATTGGACTCACGAGACCACGTGACTAGGAGATGATAATGAAGCATGGACCACTATACTACCTACGTGAAAAAATGTGATCACCGCTTGATTTCACCTTGGAGAGGGTCTATGATCACTTCCCGCATGAAGTTGTGTTGGAAGCATGATGGACCTTTGAGGTAACTACACGAGAAAACTAAGGATAATTGGACTCCTTTCTTACATTAGAAACAATGAATTCCCCCTGGTTTGAGAGCACATGATTTAACTCTTTTCAATGACAACTTCCTACGAGGGGACTCGTGATGGTTCGAGATATGTTCACGTAAGATCTTACCTAATTTACATACACCTTGCTTCCCAATTTCTCTAAATTTATATGGGAGGATGAAGGTTTATTGTTCTTCTACGAACCCTTTCGAGAAACCATTTTTGACCTCACGGATAATAGTTGTCATACAAGTCAAGATGTCAATAAGCTCCATTATCGACCATTCCACGGGAGGAATGGGATTGAAATGAATTTTCTCCAATTACTCAGACTCGAATATTTCAATATCACCATATTTTATGTCCATAGTAACCCTCTCCATTTAGAAATATTTCATCATTGTACATTCAACCTTGGGAATTCTTTTTGCGGACCTTTGTCTCATTTGCACAATATTCCTAATAGTTTTCCAACTCGGGTTGATGAAATAGATCGAGATACTTGTGTTTCACCCCCATGTATTTCTTGCTATCAAAATACTTTTTAGATGAATAGGAGTACAAATTGAAGGATCCTAATGAAGTTTCAATGTTGTTTGCATTTGTTGAGTTTCTATAAGAGTAAATTTAATGTCCCTTTTTGGGGACTCACAAAGAAACTATGAAAATCTAAATATAAATAACACTTTTTTAATTTTTAGTAGGTTGTTAGCGATTGAAATAAATATATAAAAACCTTTAACTGCTATTACTAAACACCCTTATAGGGAAGCGATCTTTTTGGGGTTTCAACCCACTTTTGTGCCCTCAAAACCCTTGAAATCAGCTACCCTTAAGTCTCTAAAATTATTATATATTGCCAATAATTATATAATGCAATAAAACTAATTTTTATAAGCTTGGAAGTGAGAGATTTGATTTTATGATAAAACCTTCAACTACATAAATTAATTAAATATTCGAATTGTAACTAACTTGAGAGAGCTTGGAAAAATAGTGAAACACTTCAAAAATTAATAAAACTTCACATGTTAACCTCTAAAAATATGAAGAAGATGATTATAAGCTCTAATACATGAAATTATTGCAAGAACACACCAAATTATTCCTCCAAGTTAGTATTTTGTACTTTTAACAACTAATGCATATGCCAAATTACACCATAAAGTTGGTCACTCCACTCTAGGTTGGCCAAATATGCATTAACAATCACAAGTAATGAAAAAATCTTCAATTAATGACCAATTGAGCTCCTTAGGGAAATTCACCTAAGGTTGGAAATGAATATTACAATAGAAATGAGATCCCTCCAGGGGTGGAGACTTCCATGTTGAAGTCTTCCTTGGTCTTGGTGAAGGGTTTCGTCCTCACATAAGGCTCTCTAAGGGTTTTCATCCTTAGGATATGGAGAGAGATGTTTGACAATCAATCTTTCGAAATAATAAAATTCACATATGATTATCAAATGGCCAAGCAATCTCCTTTTATAACCATAAGCGGTGCTTCATTTCAAATGATGGTTGACCCAAATAAAAGTATTTTTAATTATCTAATTTGTATTTGGAGCCTAAATGCTAAAAATACTTTATTTTCTAATTAAATAAGTTATTCTATTAGAGTGCTAGGATTCCCAATAGGAATACATGTTGATAATAAAAAATCTAATTAGATAATGACATAAATGTCATCCAAGTCTTCCCCTTGCCTCCTTCCTTAAACCCACGAAGAAGAAAATGGGTTAAGATCTTCAAATTCGCTAGTCTCCAAAAAGGGATATGATAGTAAATTCCCGAGTTGAATTGGTAATGTCACTCCTTTCCTCTTTCTTTCACGAAATTTCACGTGCACCCTAAAAAATTGTCGGCATAGCTTTATGAGCACCAACTTGCTGCTCATACATCTTATGAGTCTCGGTGGGGCTTTGTCAAACCCTCCAAAACAAATTTAAGAGAAGGACTTGAATTATGAGAAATAGCTCCCATATTTGTGTATCAAAATGTGAGCTTCCACCGAGAGCCAACAATTGGTGTCACACTCCATCTTCTTGATTAGATGCATTATGACAACATTGTTAACGCTGTTATAGTGCCTCTTATATTCCCTTAAGGTGAAATGTGGGTAGTTTTGGTACACAGGTGATCCCTTCAAAATATTCTTCTATGGAGTTAACATTGGCCACTTTTTTAGTGCTACGATGGCATATACCAAATAGGAATCCATGGTAAATCTCTTTGTCCTTTCGAGATTGATCAATTAAGAGTGCATATTATCACTTATAATATGAATCCATTCTATCTTCTCGAGATCCCTCGGTGTCTACCAACATAAACTATGACATCCAAGGATGAAACTCCTTGGTGGAAAGTTCTCCCATAAGTTAGCTGAGGAGAACAATGCAATCAAAATTCTCTTCAATGAAATCAAACCAAGAAAGATATTTTTTCATGTGAGAAATCTTGTGTGGCATTTTCATCTAATTTCCAATCACCATTCCTTATAAACACATCTTCCTTTCCCATCTAGTTAGTGCATCCTCCTTTCTTAGGATGACAATGGGTCTTGAAATGTAGAGTCATCTTGAGATTCCCTCGGGGATAGAAGCGATGGTGATGGAGCCATCATTAGTAGTGATGGTCTAGATTTCATCTTCGTAATTATTGACATAGGTGAGAATGAAGTCTACATATTAAATGGCAAGGGGAACCCAATGACTTGGTATAGTCCATTGTGAATACCTTTTCGATTAGGAGATTGCAAGTTACTTCTTTCATCCTTCACCTCGGATCGTTAAAGTACATAAGCTCCATGTTACTATATCTTATGTTTATGTACTAAGACACTAAAACAAAAAGGGGCTCATATCCATAGTAGTGGAACTTCATCATGAAATTTTATGATTTCACAAGCCTTAGAATGATGTAAGGATTAAATGGTGTAGGCAAAAAACAAGATTTTGCAATGGTTTTTAAAAAATTCAAAAAATTGAATAGATTTTTAATGGTATAGTCAGCTAAATTTTTATTTTGGAAAAAATGGGAGAAACTAAAATTCAAAGTGGATCACACTCAATTAATTGTAAATATATTCTAAATATGGGGAGATGCGCCAAATTTGGTGGAAATCCTTCATTAGAATTAATAGGAAATTGAAAAATAATTTTTGGCTAAGGGAAAAGTTTGAAAAATAACTTTAATGGAGGATGCGTAAAAACCATTCCTTCATTTGGGAGCATTACATATCCAAAGAGATGGGTTTTTGATTCATTAGGAATTTATTGGTAAGTAAAATTGATGCTTTGAATTTGGTGAAGTTCTCTCACGGGGTTTGGGAGAAAAAGCTAGAATAATTTTCAATGTATATATAGTTCATGAGTGTTTTTGGATGTGGATATAGTTTTATTCATAACTTGTGAAATCATGCATCATAACACATTATAAATGGCTCCAAAATAAAGGTTTTAGTGAGGGGAACTTGTGGAAAATTTTTGCGAAGCTTCCTCTTTGTGAATTTTACACACTCCTCAAAGACAAGTTTTGGTAGTTTGGGGAAAATAGGATTACACCAACTAAATATTTCATGTGTTTATATCTAATAAAATACTAAATAATATGCCAAGATCATAGGATCAATGAAGGGGAACCTTCAATAGGGTTATGTGGTTAAAAATTTGAAGGGTTTTGACCATGGGATCACAAGTTATGAGGAAAACAAATTTTGGAGGACCTAGGGCACAACAATGGTTTTGAGGAGCATGGAAGGTGGAAATACCAGCTTGAAAAATGGTTTCATGGCTGCACTTTATGTTTTCATGTATTTTTTATTATGGAGGGAACTAGAAGTTTGAAAGCAAGTGCACTTGGTAGTGGAGAATGTAATTTACAAATGTAAAGTTTATTTTCCACCCAATATGGAAAGCACATGGTAAAAATATTTGGGGCACACTTTTGGGGTGAAATTTCACCTCCAAGGTGCATCTTGGTGTAATGAGGCCTTCAATGTGTTCTTAGGTGGTGTTTTTGGGACCCACTTGCATGATACACTCTACTTTTTACTTTTCTTCAAGTTCTTATTTTGAGTTTTTATGGACCAATCATAAGGCACATTTTTGCAAATGGGAATGAAAAGTGGAGAATGTAAGGTGCATTCCCACCTCAAAAGGCCTCCAACCTTCCAAAGTGTGCTAGGCATAATTGATGACATCATATGCATAACGCGAAAATAGAACACAAACTATCTTTTCCACTCCCGTGGTCCAAAATTAAATATTTTGGGTTGTATAATATATGATTTTACATGAAAACATGCCAAAAATCCAATGAGAACATTTATAAACTATGAAAATGAGTTCTTCATGAATATTTTATCATACCTCCACTTTTTCCTAAGAAGGTGTGCTAGTGAGTTGAGTTGCCAAAGGAGTTTGTAACAAGCATGAATCAAACCATCAATTGGGTCATGAAGGGGGTTTAATGTGATTATATTTGATATTTTTAGGATCCCAACTCTGCTCAAGGTACCCAAAACTATCAATGCAAATTCCTTGTCTAGAACAATCACAATGCTTTAATGTTGGAAAGGTTTCATCGTTTAATGCTCACAAAACTTTGTCTTAATCATTTGACCATGTAGTAGACTCTGTAAAGATTTTTATGACTAGGATTTGATCTCCCAACACCACCTAGAATTCTGAAAACTTTTTCAAAACTTTACCCTTCAATAATGCACACACACTCATTTTCCCGAAAAAGCACACGGAGAGAAATCCTTCTCAAGACCACTCAAAAACCCACAGAATATATTCTAAATCATATTGTCATGGAGAATTCTCCTAGACATTTTTTACCGCAATCTAAGCTCCTTAAATTATTTGAGGTTTTGAAACCTTTCCTAGAAGTTAACCTTTTGAAAGAGCAATTTTTGGAAATTCACACCAATTTTGGCAAATTTAATTGAAAGATGTAAAAATTCAATAGGGTTGTCCAATAAAATGTGAGAATATTTTCTAATCCAACAAGAATCAAACTAATTTTTTATCCTCTTTGAAAATGTAAAGAACTAGGAAAAATTCCACAATTTGCTGCCTATAGAGAAAATTTATGAAAACCCTAAAACTAATATAACTTTTACAAAATAAGTCAAAAATATTGAAAATTTGAGATGATATTACTTGAATTATTTTCCAACATAAAAAAAATGTAGAAAAAATCTCTACCATTTTTGAGATATAACCAAACCTTCACAATTAGGTGTTTGGACGCATCTGGTTGAGATCAAGCTCTTATACCACTTGTAATGAAATTACTTAGATAGATATGAATATCAACAATGATATAACACCAAAATAAATAGAAATCATCACAACATGTAAGTAGAAAAACTTAGCCACTTTTAGGGGACAACCTCCAAACTATACAATAAGACTTAAGTGCTCAATATGATGATCAACTACTACCTACTAACTCCTATATATCTTTGTAGACATATAAAATGTCGACATGATTAATTACTATTAATTTTTCCCTTAAATATCCCAACATCATCCATGTAATCATTAATCGTAAGATTAATTATCATTCAATCTATTTTATCTTATTTACCCTTTATCATTATTTATCATTCCATCATTAATCCTCTTAATTCATTATTTCATCCCATCCTACCATTAATCACTTTTATTTCATTATTATATCTTATTATCCTATTTTAATCCCTATTATCATTTTTAGTAATTTAATATTCCTACATCTCACCTACACACCTACCCTACACATCCCTACACCTAGCCTTTCCATGTAATCTCACCCCTAATAAGATTTTATCAACCTAATCTAATCCTAATCATAATCACATGCTCCACCTCTAAATCTAGAGGCTTATATTTCTAGAAGCCTCTCTAAATTTTCCTCTTTCATATACAAAAATTCAAATATATCTCCCTCCCTCCATTAAATTTTTAATTCAATGGATACTTCTCTCAAATTCTGGAAATATCCATTCTATAATTCTCCATTCTTGTCATCACTTTTCCAACCTTGATCCAAAACCAACATGGCTTCATCCTAGCCATTGAATCCTCCACTCCTCGGCTATAAATTTAGCTCTCATCCTCTATGGAAGCTAGTAAGAAAGTTAGCAAAACTTTTCCATTCTATCTTCAATCACTCAATCAATCCATCATTTATCTACAATCAATTCATATATTGATCATCATCAAACAACCAAGGGAAGTGTTGCCAAAGTTTATCCACCAAATTTGAAGTAACCAAGTTCAATCCAACATCTTGAGCACTTCAAACAAATCAAAGGGAGCTCTAATTTGGTAAGTAAAGGTATTGAATTCTATTCCATTTCATGTGTTCATGTGTAAATTAGGAAATCTATAAGACTTGAAACTAAAAACCTAAGCATTTCAAAGCTTTAAACTAATCTAACAAGAACTATCAAGATAAGAGCTTAGGGAGAGTAACTTCTTTAATATGTATATAACTTTGAAAACAATCAAACTAACATGCCTATATAAATATCTACTATTTGAATGCTAACTTTGAAATGAAACTAATAAGATTCTTAATAATCAAACGTGATTGTTAGTATCATCTCAAGGTTTTGATAATTGAGTCTCACCAACAATGGCTACAAGACCATATTGGTTCTCTCTATATTACTCAAACATGAGTTAATGGATGCACTAAGAAGATGTTGGCTCAATATCAATGGAGAAATGCTCAAGGTCCTAAATGCCTATAGTTTATGCTAAGGGAGGAGAAGTGTTCTAAGAAATAGTTAGGAGGGTTCTATTTATAGGTTTCACATTCAAAGAATGGTATGATTTTGGTGCATGTGGGACAAAAGGTAAGTCCAAAAAGCACTTTTTACTAGGATTAGAGGCTAATTAATCTTTTAAGATTAATTAAGAATCCCAAGTAGGCTTAGGAAGATTTCTGGGAGCATCTGGAGGAGGTTTTGATAGATTTTGAATGTTTTGGAAGTGGGAGTTAGCCAATAAGAAGGTTTATTGGTTAAATGCAAGATATGAGGCTTAATCAATGTATAGTAGTTAACTAAGAGGTTTGAGGGGAAAATAAGCCTAATTGATGAAGTATCATCAATTTGTGGGGAATAGAATAGTTAGTGCAATGTTAGTAATAAAATTGCTTTGATCAAATTATAGGTGTCTAAATTTTCCCCTCTTTAGGGTGGCATAAGCTACGTCACTTCAAAGATAGTAGACAAGCACAGAAAAATAATTTATTGATGGAGTGGAAGAAAAAATAATAGAGTAAAGGATGCCCCATCAAGTATCAATGGGGTGATGAAAAAGGTCGATCAACGATCGAAAAGAAGAAGAGAAAACACCAAATCGGAAGGGAAATTTCCATGGTACTGGGAGACAAATGGCAAGATACTGAGTATTGATATAGTGCAAAGGTGCGGGCCTTGACCCCTACATAATACCAATATAAACTCTTTTTTTGAAAAATTTCATGTGGGTATTGTTGTGAAGCGCAGGATATGCTCCAAGTTATTAGTTTTGTGTTGTTTTCTCCAAGTGGTGAAGAGATCTCTCTAAAATGGATACAAAACCATGTTTAAATATTCTCCTACTAACCAAGCTTGAGTTAATGGATGCAAGATGAAGAAGCTACTTCAATGGAGGATGGCTCAAGATCAAATGTCTTATAGCTTTAGCTAATACAAATGATATTTCATGTATTTCAAGGAGTCAAGGTGTAAAGTTGAAAGGGGTGCACTAGGATTGTATTTATAGATTTCCTTTTGGGAAAGTTTAGAATCCTAGTGCATGTGGGACAAAAGGTGAGTCAAAAAGAACTTTTTGATTAGAAGTGGATAAACATGCTTTAGGCTAGTTAAGCTTGGTTTAGGCTAGTTAAGCTTGATTAGTAAGTGATTAGCAACCTATGAGAGTTGGTAGGGTCGATTAATCACATGTGTTTGATAGATAGCCTAAGAAGCTTGTAGAAGTGACTTAGAGGGAAATAGGGAGATTTTGAATGGTTAAAAGAGGGATGTTTAGCTAATAAAAGGGTTTATTAGCTAGATTAGTTGATTATAGAAGGATTATGACCAAGAAGGTATTGTGAATGGGCATCCGAGAATGGAGCAAAGAATAGTTAATTAACGAAGTGTCGTTAATCGACTGAATTGGAGGAAACATTAGCTAATTAGTGAGAAATCACCAATTATGATGGGAAGTTAGTACAATTTTAGCTATAAAACTACATAAGTAGATTTTAGGTGTCTACATTTGCCCCTCTTTTGGGTATCATGTAAGTTACGCCACTTCAAAGATAGTAGACAAACATAAACAAGTAAATTTTTTAAAGGGGTAGAAGAAAAATTAGTAGAATGAAGGATTCCCCCTCGAGTGTCGATGGGGTGATGAAAGAGGTCGATCGACGATTGAAAATATGAAGGAAATGGATAGAAGAAGTGAAGGGGAGAGGGGGATAGAAGGTGATCCCTATTGCCCCAAGTGATTCGGAAGAATAGTGTTAGATAGAAGAAAATGATAGGGAAGAAAGATGAAGATGAAGAGAATGGAAATAGCTTTCATCTAACTAATGTAAAAACAACTTTATTACATCATATTTCTCATGATCTACGTCATCGACCCTTATTAAAATATATGCATACAACAAAAATGTACCATAACATGAAAAGCTATAATACTAACATTTGTTCATTGCTAAAAATGCTTAACTCCATGCAACATACAAAATGTAATGCAATACAAGAAAGTAAACAAGCTAACCTAACATGGAAAATAAGTACAAACACACATACTCAAACAAACAATGTTTAAGACAGTTGTACAAATGTTTTTGTTATCAAGCTTCATTTACCTGTGTGAATTAACGACAAGTGTTAATGATGGTGCCCTAAGTAATGATGCATGTGAGGGGAAATAAGATGGACGCAGGGGTCCAATGAAAAAGCATTCGTGTGTCACGAAATAGTTCAGAAAATTGTTGTGCCAAGATAGTACGAGACGGAGAAAACATACCAACTTTGTTAATGGAGTTAGATTCAAATGATCCACGAGTCGTTATGACAAGAACAAACAAGAACTGAATACGAGATGATTTTGTAGGACAATTTTCTATATTTGAGCACAATGCATTTGGCACAAGCTTCAATCTGCGTGCATGCCATTTACCAATTTTTTACTTTTTGTGATGTTTTCTAATTTTTAGTATTTTTAAATGTTTAATAAATGGTTTTGTTATTTTCTAAACATTTTTGAAAGTTTTCTAAAACTATGTACATGAAAGGAAAGGAACGTGGATGCCCCTAGTGATAAATGGGATGTACAAGGGCATAATGCCATACATATGTTCAATAAGGTAAAAATGCGAAGATGCCCAAAGTGCGAGATGGGAGTATACACAGACAAACCCCACACGTATATATATATATATATATATATATATATATATATATATATATATATATATATATATATATATATATGAGGATAGGTTGGATCAAGGCCAAAATAGATATGTTCAACCTAATGATGAACAAAAACCAATGAAGTGCCAAACAGGAACAAGGATTCCCCCAGTGTAAGCCAACAAATAAGCCACTGATAAATAGGAGTAGAAGATTGTTTATTGCAAGAAGGAACAAAGTTTCCCTCAAACATAGTAAAAAGGAAATCTTATACACATGGATGTTCTGAATAAAGTAGAAGAAAAGCATGAATGCTATGGAAGGGTATGAAAAATGTAGCTAGAAGCCTTGCAATGAAAAGGTGATTAGCCCAAGGCACAAATCATGAGACAAGATAAGGACTAAAGTAAGAGTTTGAACAAGGTCAAAAAAAAGACACTTGGTAACATACTAATCTTGTTTTCTCATAGAGATCCAGTGTGTGCACGTAGAATTTTATTACTTCTTAGAGGGAAGACTTGATAGACAACAAGTGAAGAAACACTAGCCAATGTGTAGGAATGATTTATTTTGATAGGTGATTTGTGAATGGATGGTGGAAGGAGAGTCGTACATTGCTCCGCTGCTAGCCAGGATGTCCATAGCCCCGATGGAGATGTATTGGATTCTAATCGCAACATTGCTCTACTTCTAGTCAGGCATCCATATCCTTGATAGAGATTATTGGGGATACCCCTAAAGAGAGTTATATATCAATTGATTTTTGATTTTTGATTTTGATTGATTATTTTTATTTCTAAAAATTTATTCTAGCTCTCTTGATTTTTTTGAGAAGGAGCTAAGAACCACTGATGGCTTGATGGAAGGATGTGGAAGTGATTGTGATGAAGACATTGGCTAGTGTTAAAATATATTTCCAAATTTTTCTTCGCAAAATTTTTATTAGATGTATATAGTGATAGGATCTCTACAAGGTCAGTCATTCTTTTATTTACCAAGGTGATGAAATACTAAGGTCAAACATATACCATAGAGATAAATGTTGCAAAATGTGTGCAAAGAGATTTACCAAAATATCATCGAAGGGATGAATATGGTGGGTGACTTTCAAAGGAACGGAAAAAGGAAAAAATAACATCCATGCGTACGTAATAATTGATCACAATGTTTGATCTTTATACCTTTGATTTTTAATGTTTTCTCTTTTTTTGCATTTTTGAATTGTTTTGATTTTTAGTTTTTAATGGGTTTTGGATGTTGGGAACTATAATGTCACTCAACATGATAAGTGTTATCAATTTTGCTCCTCGGGAAAAATTAGACAAACAAGAACTTGCACACAGAGAAGCGAGAGGGTTGATTTAGTCATGAAGGTTTGCATTTTGAGGTTGGCCGAGAAAGGTTGAAGTAGGCTTGAGCAAGTTGTAGAGATTTTGGGAAAAGAAAAGTCCAAAATCCAAATTTTCAGATTTCAGAGGTGGAGATTTTCGGAGGTAGGCTAAGGTGGGTTTTGGAGTTCTCAGTGGTCAAAATTGGAAAAAAGGAAAAAGTTTCCGAAACCCGAAACTACGAAATTTTAGACTTTCGGATTTCCGAGTTCTCGGCGGCCAAAGTTGGAAAAAAGGAAAAAAATTCTGAAAGCTGAAACTCTGAAACTCTGAAATTTTGGACTTTCAGGATTCGGGGTTTCAGAGTTCTCAGCCGCCAAAATTGGAAAAAAGGAAAAAGTTTTAAAACCCAAAACTCTGAAATTCTGAAATTTCAGACTTTCAGTGTTTCGGGGTTTGAGTTCTTGGTGGCCAACATTAGAAAAAGGAAAAAGGTTTCTGAAACCTGAAACTCTAAAAGTCCAAAATTTTAAACTTACAGGTTTCATACTGTAGGATTTTTGGGGTTCGGAGTTTGAAGTTTGGAACCCCGAAACACAAAAATCTCAAGTCAATGTCTAAAATTCTGAAAGTCCAAAATTTCAGACTTTCGGGTTTTGGACTTTCAAAACTCTCAGGCTATTTTGAGTGGTGAACAATGTTTCAATCTCTAAAACCAAAATTTCTGAAAATTTGAAATTTTGGATTTGGAAGTTGCATGCATTTTGGACTCGAAAAGGAAGATCAAGAACTCACATTTTTAGCAGAATGACACCTCGACCTTCAGATGGCCATAAATTTTGACTTGGAGCTCAGATTTACACAAGAAAGGACTTTTTGGAAAGCTTATAGTCTCCTCTACGCAAATCCGACTAGATATATTTAAATTAGTGGGACTAAGTTATTAAAAATTAATAAATACAGTCCGTCATTTTTGAGTGTGTCAGGCTTCTCACCTACCAAAATAATGAAGGTATGGGCTTCCTTTCTTGCCCAACAAGAAAGAGTACATGGAGGTATGGGTTTTGTCATGAAACCCATCATTTTTGTAAGATAATTCAATGCATTTTAGGGTGGTTGAAGCAATAATTCAAATTCTTCTCTCCCCCTTCTCTCATTTTCTTCCTATATATTATAAGGAGGGGAATTTTTCTAAAGGTTGGAAAATTTGGTTTTGCATTTTCCCTTATTCTCTTGTCTGTAATTGGATTTGTGGAGCTAAAACCTCCCATCAAAATTGTAATACAAATCTTTCCTCTTGGCCATTGTAGTGTACTGTATTGAATTTGTGGAGCAATAATACATGTCGTGGATGATTTTCAACCCTCTCTTGTGTTCATTGCATCTCTCTTATCTCTCACTATAATCTTGGTTATTTGTGTGTGGTGGTTCTATTAAATTTCATGGTTTGTGTATAAAGGAAAAGAAACTATTCAACATTCCTTTGGTGCATCACCTTTGTTAGTTTAGGTTTATTTTCTTGCGTCTTCTTAACCTTGTCTCCTTGGAAAGTTAGATTAGATTTCAAAGTAGATCCTCTACAATTTGAATGTGTGCATCTGAACAGAGGAATAGGAACCGACCTTCATCTCGAAGAGCTTTCTCGATCGCGAAGTCCCACATGTTGGGAAAATATCCATGTTATGCAATCACACTAAGAGTTTCAACCCATCAAATTACAAACATTCGGGGTCTTTGTGATTATGCCTCAATAATAAGATTCAACAACAATGTTGGCGATTTCCTTGATAAGGGAGACTAGCCATGTTTTCTTATCAAGGGTCATATTCTCTCCGATCTCAATGATCATGGTGAGCTCATACTCAACAAATGACTATGACTTATCTTGAAACATGGATTTTACATGCGGGAGCTTGAGTTCCCTATCCATAGGTTTATGCACTTTACACCATACTTGATGGTTGCATTGGTGTGTATTCTTGAATCACATTTGATTTTTAACTTTATAGTTGTTTGATTTTTTTGGGAGTTTGGATATATTTAAACCTTTGATCTTATCTTGATAAAGAAATTGTTTGGGTTTCGTATAAGCTAAGGCATGACTCGTCTGATCCGAGAAGTGGGAGAAGAAAGTGGATGTTTAGGATTGATGTGAGAAATGATGGTGAGCTTTCCATAGTCATTGATAGGAGGATGATACGATGGATGAAGAGAATATGATCCAAGGGTTGAAGAAGATGGGCTACCAGGAGGTGAGCCACAAGCATAGATGAAGGAGGACTACTAGGATGTGGCCCAAGATGGAAGAAAATGGGGTACTAGGAGGTGTCCCATAGATAGAAGATAAAGGACTACTAGGATGTGGCCCAAGTATAGAAGATGAGGGACTACTCGAGAGGTGTCCTATAGATAGAAGAGGATGAAGGGCTACTAGGACGTAACCCAAGAATTGAAGGTAATGGGCTACCCCAAGGTGACTCATAAATAGAAAATAATGGAGGGCTACTAGGACGCGGCCCAAGAATAGAAGATAATGGGCTACCCGGAGGTGACCCACAAGTAGAAAATGGAGGGCTACTATGATGTGGCCCGAGAATAGAAGATAATGGGCTACCCGGAGGTGACCCACAAGTAGAAAATGGAGGGCTACCAGGTGGTGGCCCACACATAGGAGAAGATGATGGGCTACTAGGAGGTGACCCAAGGTGAGATTGTGATTGAGGAATTATGATAGATAAAGAATGATTGGGTAATGAGAAGATAGGTCATGGATCAATGCTAGACCCAGGCATCTCATCATGTACAAAGGAAGGTGAAGATGAAATAATAAGAGGAGGATCATGTTCGATGATCTTAGGGTCTTCCTCTATTTCCTAATGAAAGGAATCAACCTCTTCCCCACAATATGCAAATGTATCAAGGTCTAAAGAGATTTCTTGCTCATAACCTTCTAGAGGAATATCTTCATGTACCCCCATAAATGCTTCGATTTTTCTTCATTCCATTTTGAATCAATTGATATGAGTGGTTGTTCTTCGACCAGAGTAGGTTGATTGGAAGAAAGAGGTCCAATAGGTGTGGAATATCTATAAGATGTTTGATGAGGGGAAGGTTTGACCTTATTATGTCCACAAAGGAATTGGATAGTGTGTTGAAAATATATCTTAGCACATCATTTCTTATGAATGGTTTGACATGGACATAAACATTAATCTTTAGAAGATTGATGAATATGGAATAAGGTATGATCAACATGACCCAGGGGCTGAAGAGGGATCGATTCGATTAATAGAAGAAGATGACTTGAGAGATGAAGTAGATTTGTATTGAGATTTTTCATCGAGTGGAAGAAGATGGCATTGGTTTACCTAGAAGACGACATATTACTAGGAAAGCAATAGGATCATTCATCCATGCAGTATATTGCGACGTATAGGTCGACTTGGATGATTGATTAGAGGAACTTTGAGTCGAGAGCTCTTCAACGGAGGAAGGGGTCATTGAGGTGACTGATAAAAGGGGTCATGCAGAGAAAGGGAGGACCGTGACTCAATGGTCAAATTAGGTGTTTGATTGGATGGACTTGGAGTCACACGGATCTTCAAAGGAAGAGGACGTTGTTCAAGTGGACTGATAAAGGGGTCCTGCAAAGAAAGGGAGGACCATGACTTAGGAGTTGAATTAGAGGAATCTGAATAATAATTCAGATCAAAATCATCAGGAGACTAAGGAGAATCAGAATAATAGTTTGGATCAGAATCATCATAAAGAATGTTTGGATTGGACTCATCAAAATCTATCCATTGACCATGAGATGAAGGTGGGGAAAGTGGTAACCGAACAAGTTTTCTAGCGTGAAGAACCAAATGAGGTTTAGTCATGATGGGAATATTTTGATGTGAAGGCCTAAACCTTGGTTCCCTATTATCATTAGTGTGAGGAAACCTGCGATAGTCAATCATTGTTGGCGTTGTTTAGGTACAAATGCCTAGACCTAGATAGTGTGATTTAACTCCTTCAAAGGGAAGGAAGTTCCATGTCGACTTGGGAAGCATAATAACATCCAACTAGACATTTTGCTAAATAAAGGGATGCTTGTGTGATTTTCCAAAGGGAATATAAGGAAAATAGACATCGTGATTGAAACAATTTTGAAAAATCAGTAAGGTTTGGCTAACAATTTGCAAGTGTAAACATCAAAATGGTTTGATCAAAGTTTTAACAACACAAAGGCTACAAAGGTTTCACTTAATGTGTTCAAGAATACAACAAACCTAAGTAAAATGTGTGACAATTGTCAATGTTGTAAAGGAATGTCAACAATAATGAATTAATGGATCAAAGGATTGTCCTAGAAAATAAGTTTTTAAGATAGATAACATGCAAGGAACAATCACACAAGTTTTGGTAAACCAATCCACTCTAAAATAACTTACTCCCTATGCAAAATGCACTATCGAATGGTAGGTTTGGTATAAATAGTGACAACATGATATCACCACTTAGGTCAAGTTTGATATAAACAAGGCCTAAGTACTAAGAAGGTGTTGACGTGATCCCCCAAAAGAGTATCTTGAAACAAGTTTCTAGAAACAAAGAAATTATGAGTTAAGAAAAAGAGGTTACTAATGCGAGCAATGAACAACACTATTTGGATATGTAAATCAAGCTTTGTAGATAAAGGCAAGATTTTAGTATCAAAATGATGTCACCACAATGCTAACAATGTAACGACATTTTCCAAGACCCAAGACAATGTTGGAATCAAAAACTAAGTCAAGTATATCAAGAAGTTGCTATGTATGCAAGTGGCATAAATAGATGACTTAGAGACTTAGATCAAGTTTCCCAAAGGAAACAAGACGTAAACACCAACTTGTATCAATATAACATGAGTAGCGTAACAACTCAAAGGAAGTCAATGATGAGACAATCCTAACTATGATGACAATGAGTCTCAATATGGGTTTGAGACAAAGGGCCTACTAGAACATGAAGATGTACCATTCACACTTTCAATACTTACATTCTAACATTACAACCTAGTCATGCAAGTAGACTACATAATTAGTGGACATGATTATGTCTAGCGGTATCGCGCGTGTTGTTATCTTTCATCCCAAAATGGACAACAAGATAGCAAAGGTGTAGATCAAGTGAGATTGAAAGATACTTGGTGTCACTTTGGAGAGTTTCACCTTGCCTTAGGGCGAGTGAGAAACTAAGAAAAATTAATGCTTTGTAAATTTCATGATAAATGACATAGTTAAAACTTGGATGGATTCTCTCCTTGTTCGATAAACAAGGTTTCAACTCGAACAAGTTCTTACTTCGTGAAAGCTCTATAAAACACGATTGGTTTGATATGGTAAAGTTGGCTCCAAGACAATATAACTTCCTATTTAGTTCTCTCAACTAGGTGTCACAAAATACCTCTGCGAGCGTGGTTTGCCAAGAAAGTCACATTGACTAATCTTGGAGTATCCCAAATTTACTTTACCCCCTTCGATACAATGAGCATAAAATGCATTTAGTTGTATTTTCACTGGGGTTGCAATGGAGATATTTTTGACTCTAAACTCACAAGTGTAAACTAATCAAGTAGGTAAGCGGAGCGCTTCCTGTTTCATCCATAAGGTTCCCTCTTGCGTGGACTACTTTGGGGTTCCTAGGATCATCCCTCTTGTTATCTTAAGGCTTATGCCAAAGGGAGTTTCTCCTAGTTTAAATTGGATGGGTTTACCCTTATTTGAACCTGCAAATCAAGTGTTTTGAATGTGGTGTGTTTTCTTATCTTTTAGCTTAATGAGGGTTTCCACACTATTGGCAACCTACAACAAATGTGTTAGATCCCGATTATTTTGCAAGTGATATGGTCCTTCATTCAAAGATTAGTAGTTTAAGGCATCATAAAAAGAGGATTTAAATGTTGTTTCGATTCCTAAGATCATCCTAAGATGCAAAGGAAGAGCATACGCAACGAGAAACCCAACTAGTTATCAAATAATGAATAAAACCTACGAATCAAAAGAACAACTCATTCCTTTTACCCAACTTTGAAATTTATTCCTTAGAAAGCTTTAATGAAATGTTTTCAAAAGTACAAAAGAGGTGTTGAATCGTTTTGATTCCCAAGATCACCTAAAAGGTGCAAGGAAGAGCATACATAATCCTAGCCTTATAAATGACAATGCAACTATGAAAACCACTTAATGTAACTCAATAAGACCTGCAAAGTGTTAGAAAATCCAATTTTTTTGTTAATTTAACATAATTTTCAACTTTATATTGCAACGCGCTGCGTACCCTTTAGGATGTATGCGTGCCCCTCACAAAGCATATGTGCACGTTTAGCTTGCGTATGTGCGCCTGTCAAAAATATAGTTAGCCTTAACATATGCGGGGGTCGAGAGTAACCTATGCTCACTTCTTGGCGTATGTGTGCCCCTGTAAGCATATGTGTGTGTGTCAAAAACAAAATAACACGAGAGGGTTGGTAAATTTATGTGCCTCCCTAGAGATGTATATGCGTCCGCGCGTATGCACGCCCTTGCAAACGTATGTGTATGTCACATAAATTTTGTTACTGAGAGGTTTAAAAATACAAGGAAGTGTATGCGCTGGTAGGGAAGCATATGCTTACCCCTACATGTGTGTATGTGCGGCCTATGCTACAAGTGTGTATGAGTTTGAGCATATGCACACCCCTTTCTAACACTTGTGCGCGTGCACAGAAACAACACAAAAAAAGATGACAAAATAATTTCAGGATGGCAAACAAAGTTAGAACTTTGCTTTTAAATTAATTTCTAACACAAATCCATTAAATTTGTATGCAAAAGGAATATTTAACACATATAAGGTTAGCAAAATCTATTCAATCCTCAAAATGCATGATATGGTTAGAAAAATGATGTAAATCACAAAGCTTGAAATCAACTTCTATGGACTATGGAGTAAGTCCCATCAGGCGTGCCAAATGTATTCATGTGTAAATTAAGAAAAGTATAAGACTTGAAACTAAACACCTAAGAGTTTCAAAGCTTTAAACTAATCTAACAAGAACCATCAAGATAAGAGCTTAGGGAGACTAACTTCTTTAACATGCATATAACTTTGAAAACAATCAAACTAACATGCCTAAATCAATCTCTACTCTTTGAATGCTAACTTTGAAATGAACCTAAGAAGATTCTTAGCAATCAAATGTGATTTTTAGTATGATCTCAAGGTTTTGAGAATGGAGTCTCACCAACAATGGCTACAAGACCATATTGGTTCTCTCCATATTACTCAAGCTTGAGTTAATGGATGCACTATGAAGATGCTAGCTCAATATCAATGGAGAAATGCTCAAGATCCTAAATGCCTATAGTTTATGCTAAGGGAGCAGAAGTGTTATAAGAAATGGTTAGGAGGAAATTTCTATTTATAGGTTTCACAATCCAAGAATGGTTTTATTTTGGTGCATGTGGGACAAAAGGTAAGTCCAAAAAGCACTTTTGCAAGTCAAAGCATTTTTGACTAGGATTAGAGGCTAATTAATCTTTTAAGATTAATTAAGAATCCCAAGTAGACTTAGGAAGCTTTTTGGGAGCATCTCGAGGAGGTTATAATAGATTTTGAATGTTTTGGAAGCAAGAGTTAGCCAATAATAAATTTTATTGGTTAAATGTATTATATGAGGCTTAATCAACGTATAGTAGTTAACTAAGAGGTTTGAGGGGAAAATAAGCCTAATTGACGAAGTATCGTCAATTTACGGGGAATAGAATAGTTAGTGCAATATTAGTAATAAAATTTCTTTGATCAAATTATAGGTGTATACATTTCCATCTAGATCAATCTGAAGTTGTGATAGAGAGTGTTAAATTAGGAATTGATTTAGTTTGGTTTTAAGTTTGCATTTTGCTCTAACATCTCTTTTTCATCTACATATACTATTTTTATGTGATGGCAATCACCAAGGCCAAGCATTAATGATATTATAACATTTATGAAAGAGGTACATCATAATAAGAAGTTATGGTAGCCATGAGTCATCCATACACATCCAATGTAAGATATAGGATTAAGGGCGTAATAATGAATTATCAATTCACATAATCTAGATAATGTGAGTCGATATGTAACCTTCACCTCTTTTGTCTTATTAGAGACATTCCTCATTATAAGGAATACTGGATTTATATTTTAAATGTAACTCCTTTGCCACTTTGCACCCATTTCCCTTCACTTCATGGAAAATAGTGACACTAGGCACACACTTGGAAGGTTAGACAATGCAATGATTGGGGTTACTTTGTAAATCGTTATCTCCCTTCACTTTATTTCAAGGCTGTTTGAATCTCTTCCTTAACACTTTTTCACTTCTTCAATCTCTTCTTTTAGAGAGTTTCTTAAGAATTCTTTTAGTCTTTCTCCAAATTTTGTTCTCTCTCCATTTTATTCTTTCTTAGAAGAACTTTTATGCACATTGTGATATCTTGTAAATGCTTTGGGCCATAGTGTACAAGTTTCCCCACTTGAAAAATATTATCTCAACTCTTTTATGGTATGTTTTATGCTTCCTTTAATATTATTACATTTTATTTAGTTATGATGCAATAATTTAGTAGTTGATCTTGGAATTATTTTTACACCAATGCTCTAAAGTAGGCTTCCAAGAATAAGCTCAATAAACCTATAAAACTTTAAAACCTTAAGAAAATATTTAAGAGTGTAGGTAGAGATATTATGTGTGTGAATACATGTTCTATACAGTGACTCTAATGATGCATATAAATAGGGACATAACTTAAAAAAAGAAAATCTTCCTTAGTTGATGACATCAACCACAACTAATAAAAAGTCCTCCTCATCAATGCATCAACTAGTAATTGATGACGTGAGGATCCTAAGAGGAGGCAGGCATGGAGCAAAGACTCGGGGGCATATGTGAAGGTGATCTAACAAGTATTTTAAGGTGTTTTAAATAGGTATTAAGGTGATATTAAGAGTGTATTAAGGGAGTAGTAAGGTATGGTGGGATCATCTAAGGCATATTGGGCATCACAAAGACCCTCTATAGTATTTCTAACCAACCCACCTGTTATTGGCATGCCTTTTAAGGAACAATGTCAGGGATATTAAGTCACAAATGACCTAAAAACAAAAATCATTAGTAAGAATGAAAATGATTTGTATACACTATTCATGTCCACACTAAATTATCATCAATATATTGTGGTGTTTGTTTCATTTATTCACTTATTATCAAATAAAATTGTTGACATCTACACACCCATGAAGTCTTCTACAAGTACATTCTATTTGTTTTTACTCAACATCACGACCCATCATTTTGTAAATTTTTACAATAAAATTGTCACCCTCCCCACTCAAACCCCGAAGAATACACCATTAATACCATATCACCTTTACAATCCATAATTGAGAAGTTTATACTCCGTAATTCGGTTGATAGTTACCCCTGACATTGTCGAGTGGGACTCACATTAACACAACTATTTAACATGAGGATCATTCCCATAAATGCTTATACACACCATCATCACAACAACCTCTCTATTCTATTAGACCATGGTCCATAGGACTAAAGGTGAAGGTAAACCTTTGGGTACAAGTTCTAAAGAACATGAGAGTGGGCTTAGGTTTGAATATGGTTACATGATTAACTCAATGCATTTCCATAAATTCAACTCCCCCTCTATATACCTCAATTTTAAAACATAGGGGTGGGGTTTGATTTTTAATATGGTTATGTGGTGCACACATGTATTTCTATATGTTTGACCACTACTTCTATGTGTATAGCTATGACTACTACAAGGTACCCTAAATATTATTCAAATGAAACCTTAGCTTATGATGTAAAGTTGTTCATTTCCACTAGTTGCCTCAAACTAGGGCCATGAATCTATAATTTTATTCATAGTTATTGTTTTTATAATTTATATTATTTATAAGGATATGACGCACAAGGACAACTATGTAACAAAAAGGAAGCAATGTAAAAGGTGTGGATTGTTTATTGAAAAAATAATATCTAGTTTAGTATTGAGAACATAGACGAGGACACATAGAAAATGCTCATGTTTTGATTCTTTTGCCAATTGCTACCATTAATCCCATTGTTCTCATGCCTCCTTCTTGATACCCCACTTTCACACCACTAATTTTTTCTACTTCATCCAATTCCACTTCGATCACCCCCATCCTCACCCTCATCTAGTGTGCCCACTTCATCCATCATTAGACCTATATATAAGAATACCCCTCAATAGTCTATTTTTATGGAAATTATGACTTTTGAGGGATAAAAATATCTATGCCTCAACCTTTATTATTGAATCCTCATCCTAGGATTCCTTTCCTTTTATTCCCAAACTTCCCTCTCCACGCGTGTTATTACATATTCCTTGAGGAATCCTATTGCTAGTCATCCTTTGTTATTGTTTCCTTGATATTTTCAACCATTATTATTACTATGATTTCCTCTACTTGATTAATAAAAATATGAATTGGGGGTGCCTAGATGGCCTAAAGGATATCTAGGGTATTAATGTTAATCTAAATAGGAGGACTAAAACATTGTAAATGAACTAAAGCAGTATGAGATAAATGTAAATAAACTATTCTAGATAAAATAAAACCCTAATATGTAAGAGAAGAGTAAGGAATAGACTTCGCGATAACAAGAGACTATTGCAGGTTGTCACGAGATCTGGGCCGGAACTCGGGAGTGCATACAAACACTCGGGGGCCTGCGAAGGGCATATCTGGATTATGCGAGATGACACAGGTGCACGAGAGTGTAGTGGGGCATCCCAGGTGCCCTGGTCTACGTCTGCAGGTGCTCAAAATAGTGTAAATCCTCATAATTTTAATTTGGTATGGTCATTAAGTGCCTCTCGAATACTCTCTATATTTCACGTTGGCTTCATTGGATGTAGTGTGGAATGACCCATGATGCAAGGACAAGTATCCAACCCTATAAAAATAAAATATGCATATGAATGGGTCGATCGACCTCACCACCAAGCTAGTGGAATTATCATTAAGCGTTGCACTCTGACAATACATACCCTAATGTATTTTTGGTGTGTGTGTGTGTGTTGTGCCCTAGGTACTCTCATGTTAGTCGCACTTTGTGAAGTAGCGAGCAATAATAGCTATAGAAATGTAAGTAGCATGTGTGCATGGAATAGAATGGAATCCCTCCCCATGCAGAGTGTGTGATGAAAATATCCTAGCTTGAATGCATGACACTATGTGGATGCAAGTGATGCAATGGACGCAGCCCTAGATGAGGTGATAGTAGTGATAAGATGCAATGACCTAGGACCCTTATTATGGTCTTATAACTTTATATTTATAGGGCTCTCAAGCTTAATTTTGTAATTAATCCTGACAAGGCCGACTGAGAAGAAAATAAGGATGACCAACAGCTAGAAGTGACCCAAGCTGAAGTGGAAGAGGTTTTGCATAGTGATGTGCACGAAATGGGACCATGGTGCCTTGGGACACCCTAGTAAAGTGCAGGGGCGCCCGATTTCGAGGCTAGAAAGTCAGAACGGTCATGAGATGGGTTGATAGGTATCGGGAAATACATGGGAAAGATGAAATAAAAGATAAGAAAAAGGAGGCCCATACATTGTGTTAGTAGAAACCATCAATTATGCCTCCCATCTTTGGGGGCGCATGCGATGACCCTGGAAGGAGAATGCGGCCCCAAAAGAGGACCAACCACAATCTAACTTGTTTAACTCTACCCTGCATGGGGAAAAGGAAAGTGCTTGGTGGATACCAAGGCACGCACAAAAAATGGATGGCTAGCCAATACAAGTGTTAGTCCGAACACATGCATGCAAGTAAGTGTAAAAGACACAGATAATGTAGACAAACTACCAAGTACAAGTAGTGTAATCACGCAAGAAAACAAGAATACCGCACAAAGCGGGTTTCAAACATGGGACATCACTCATGATGTCGCAAGACATGTAAGGCCATCATGGCCGCAAACAACAATCAAGTGTGCACACAAGCAAAGGGAAAAGCCCACAAACAATGACAAACAATGTAGACAAGTAAAAACAAACATGTAGTCCTACAAAATAAGTGTTGTACATGGAACACCTGTTAACATGTTAGAGTGAAAACCAATATGTCAAAGTGTGTAGAAGCAAGTAGTAAAAGATGCTTAAGGACAAAATGAAACAATAACACTTGTATGAGATGAATGTGGATGCCCCAATGACCAATATAGTAAGGGTAGAAGGCGAGCATCCATGTCGTGTGTAAATGTCTTGTATCTACGATCACACTAGACAAAGGCATGAATGCACATGTGTGTATGATAATGACATATAAGAAAGCAAGCTAACATGTGTAATAGAATGAGCATGCAAAACACTAGTAAGCAAGAGTAAATGCTACCAAGATAATGCAATATGTTGTGGATGGATGGAATGGAATGCAAGATGGAATGATAGGAGCAACGTGCCCCTCGAGTGTATGGAAGTGTATGCAGTGAGGTTCATTTTGTTTTCCCCCTCAGTAGTCAAGAATGAACCATAAATGAGAGTGCATCATCGGGAAATGGTCGAGTAGTGTTGGTTGTGTCTAGCACGTTGTGATGAGTGTGTATATGTAATGGTGATGAAATGTGACATGGGGAGAAGATGTGCGTGAACCCTATAGCTGAAGCGTATATCACGAATTTTTTGATCGGAGGAGTGATGATTTATCCCTAAGCGTATATCACTATAAGATGAATGAGTGGGAATGTGACATATTGAAATATATGCATGAACCTTATAGCCTAAGCGTATACCGGGACTTGTTGAATGGGTGAGTGATGATTTAGCCCTAAGCATATATCACTATAAGATGAATGGATGGGAATGCGTCGTATAGAAAGGTGTGTGTGGACCCTATAGCCTAAGCGTATACCATGACTTGGTTGGATAGAGGAGTGATGCTTTAGCCCCAAGCGTATATTACTACATGATGGAAGAAGAAGGTGACAATCTAGCCTATAACGTATGCCACTAAGAGCTGGTTGATGAGGGCATATGAAGCATAGATAAGTAGGAGTTGGATAATGGAAGGTGGTGATTTTAGCACTAAGCTTAGACCACTATGTGATTAAGAATGCAAGGGTGGAGATTTAGCCTAAAGCGTATACCACTAATGTATGATTAGGAGAAGTGATGATGTAATAGAATGACTTAGAAGAGGATGATATAATAGGTGATGATTGGATGTAAGAGGATAATGTAGAATGGGTGAAGGGAGTGGTGATTTAACCTAAGGTGTATACCACTACATGATATGATGACGAGTATGGGTGATGATATAGCCTAGAGCATTGGTCACTAGTCCGATGAATGTGGTATGATGACATGTTGCATGTAGGTAAGGTCCATTTGATTGGTAAACCCTCAACAATGTAGAGTATGGATTGAGGAACTAGAGTGCGTCATAGGGTGGTGAGTGCAGCCCGTAGAAGACAACATAGTGTAAATGACCAAGGTATGTAAATGTGTGGTGTAGGAAATGTAATGTATAGTGTGTAGTGGGTATGGAATGTAAATTAATATGTGGGTAGGGAGAAATAGAATGTTTACTGATGATAGATTAAACTAGAACCAAGTATAAGGATATCTAATGCAATATGTAGAATAGGTGTATGAATGTAATGTGGATATGTAGGATGTATGAATGCAATGCGGGTGTGTAGTATGTAGGATACACAATATATATGGAAGTGGAATATGCAATGATGATAAAACTAGACCCATATGTAATGGAATTCAGTGTAGCATGTATAACGTAGATGATAGATAAATATGCGATGGGAACTATGCAATGTAGGGGATGTATGGCATGTAGGCTATGTAAAAGGTGGTGATAGATATAGATAGAATATGTAGTGGTCAGAGGTAAAGCTAGACCCATGGATAATGTGACCTAGCATAAATATGGAATGTGTGTATGTAATGTAAAACTAGACTCATATAATGATGACTAGTGTAGCGTGTATGAGATAGATGATGTAGAAATGACTAGTAGATGAGGTATGTATAGGATGATGTAGGATGTGTGGTGTGTGGGGTTCAATGTAATGGTAATCCCTCAACAGTCCAGTGTGAACCAAAGCACTAGGGTGTGTCATTGGGTAATGAGGGTGTGATAATAGATGATGAAAATGTTGATATGTGAAGAAATGAAAATGTATGGATGTGAGAGGTGTCAATGCGAGAGTGCAGGAGGAGGGGGAGTGTTTAATGGCTAGGCCCCCTCAATTGGGTAGGAAAGAGGAATCACCCAATAAGGTTGAGGGACAGATGTCCATCAACCCATACATGAGAGGAGGACAACATAGAAGGATGCTCTAATAATGGTGGTATAGGAGATAAGTGTTGTGCAAGAGAATGAAGTGGTATACATGTGAGGGGTGGTTTTAAGATGAACGTTGGGTCATAGTAAAATGCATAGGTGAGGGAGATTGAGGAGATGTCATGCATAAAGAGGATGATGATCAACATAGGATAAAATGAGGTGGGTGTTGGTGGCGAGATGTTGTAGTGGTCCGAGCAGGAGGCCTATGTCAATGTGTAGGACTAATAGGATGGAGTGGGTGGAAAGAAGGTGGAAGAGGCATATGAGGTAATGGAGATAACCACATAGTAGCTGTGTGGGGAAGAGTAGAGGATGTACAAGTAGATGGACTGGAAAGTGAGGATGAGGGAAGTGAAGAGTATAAGAAAGGTTATGGTTGAGGTGAGATGCGGGTAGCGCGAGTTTTCCCCTATGATGTGGGAAAACTAGGTGAGTGGAGCATAGCATAGAATAAGGGCATGTGTCAAATGAAAGGAGACCGAATTTCTGGAGTTCTCAAATAATATCGCATAGTATATGGCAAGAGTCAGTATGATGCCCTCAAATGCGGTGGTAGCGGCAGAATGATGGGTTATGATAGTGGATTGGTTGAGGTGGCATAGTAACAACGATCAGATGGTAGATCAATGAGTTTATGATGAATCAGGTGGCTAAGAATGTCCTATGGTGTAGTAGTGGAAGGAAGAATAAGGGGTGAAGGTAATGGTACAACTATCGGGTAGTAAGGGAAGAGGCAAGGACGAGAGATCATGCGTGGTCCAGTAGTAGTGGTGGGATTATGCGAGTTAGCGACATCTTTAAGTTGGGCGATCTCAGCACGGAGAGATACAATTGTTGCCTCCATGGACTGACATTGTGTTTGAAGTAATTGTATAATGTCGAAGAAGTGGGTGGGAGATGGAGGATGACTAGGGTGAGATTCATCAACTACGGTGGTGGAGATAGAAGAGGGTGTAGGTGGAGGTGGATCACATGAAGGTAATGGTGGGGCAAGATCATCAGAGGGATCATCAAGAGAAGTGTCAAAGTCATATTGGCTGCTCGAGATACATGATAGGCAAGTGTATGTGGGAGGTCATCTAGATAACCATGAATGCATAAAATGTACATGACCATGGCGTATTACTCATCCGTAAAGGCGGGTAATGGGCATCCCTGAGCATACCAAGTAGTAAGGTTGGGTGTATAACAAGCAAAAGAACTACTACAAATGCTAGTAGTGTTGAATGACATGGGGAAGGTGATATCAATATGATCAGAATCAAGGGTGCCCCAATATAATCTAACCAAGACTGGCCTAGTGTAAGTGGATAGGTAGTAGGATGGCGTGTGAGATGAACCACAAGGTGAAAAACACACAAACCATAAGTGACAATGAGAATAATAGAACCATGATACAAATACGGATTGCTCAAAGGAGTATGAAGGTCATCAAGGTGGAACCCTAGTCAACAGAGACCGTCATATGAACAAATGGTGGTAGGACATGAGGTGTCGAGTGGTATGTGCTCCCAATAGGAATTGTTGATGAAGAGAGTGCAAGTGAATGATGGGCATACTAAGGAGGTGGGGATGGTGGCAAGAACGGAATGATATCGAGAGGTGGTGAGAAAGCTTGGTATGGCACAATAGCAATAGTAGTGACAGGTGGTGGGGAAGAAACAATACTAAGCATGTAAAGAGTTGCTGTGAATGGCATGTCGTATAGAAAAGGGGATAGGGGAGGGATAGGAAAACAATCAAGTAATGTGGGGTGGGTTTAGTGGATGGTGTTGAAGTAATAATAGAAGTGGAAGGGACTAGATTGACCATGTAAACAATAGGGACTAAGGTAGGTAGAGTTGGTGAAGGTGGAGACTCGATCATGGACGGAGAAGAAGGAGGTGTAGGGTTAGAGTCAGTTATGCCCAAGGTGGGAGAGAGAACGATAGGATCAGGAGGAAGAGCTTGGAATTTGGCAATGAATTGGGCTAAGGTATAAGGATTAATAGTGCATAAGTAAGAGGTAACAACATCTACAATAGCCCAAGGATCCATCCTGAAGATGGAAGTTCAATAAATGAAGGACAAGGGTTAAAACTAGAAGTAGTGGGGGTATTGGTGAAAGCGTGGCCATGACTATTAAATTGCAAAGTAACTGAAGACTTAGAAGAAGAGGACTTTCTATGACGCTTACCCATGGTGGAAAGTGTGGATTCAAAACCCTAAAAGGGGTAAGAAGATAGGTCGGGTTCACCAAAATGATTAACAAAAATATGAATTTGGGGTGCCTAGATGGCCTAAAGGATATCTAGGGTATTAATGTTAATCTAAATATGAGGACTAAAACACTATAAATGAACTAAAGTAGTATGAGATAAATGTAAATAAACTATTCTAGATAAAATAAAACCCTAATGTGTAAGAGAAGAGTAAGGAATAGACTCGGTTGATAACAAGAGACATCACAAAGTTGTCACTGAGATCTGGAACTGGAACTCGGAGTGCAAACAAACACTCGGGGGCCCCGAAAAGTGTAGATATGGGCTGTCTAATATGACACATGCTCTTGGGAGTGTATTGGGGCACCATGAGGCACCTTGGTTTACTGATCTGGGCACTCGAAACAGTGAAAATCCTCAGAATCGAATTTGGTATGGTCGCTAAGTGTCTCTAAATACTCTCTGTCTATCGCGATGGATTCATCGGATGTCTTGTAGAATGACATGTGATGCAATCCAACCCTAGAAAAATAAAATATGCATATGAATGGGTCGGACTGATCTCAGTCGCCATGCTAGTGGACTTATCACTAAGCATTGCACTACATTACGGACCTTGATGTAGTTCGATGTGTGTGTGTGTGTGTGTGTGTGTGTGTGTGTGTGTGTGTGTTTGTGCCCTAGGTGTTCTCGTGTTAGTCGCACTTTGTGAAGTAGTGAGTAATAGTAGCTATAGAAAATGTAAGTAGCATGTGTGCATGGAATGGAATGGAAACCCTCCCCCTATGCAAAGTGTGTGTGATGTATATCTCCTAGATTGAATGCATGACATTATGTGGATGCAAGTGATGTAATGGATGCAACCCTAGATGAGGTGATAGTAGTGATAAGATGCAATGACCTATGACCCTTATTATGGTCTTATAACTTTATATTTATAGGGCTCTTAAGCTTAATTTCGTAATTAATCCCGACAAGGCTGATTGAGAAGAAGATAAGGATGAACAACAGCTAGAAGTGACCCAAAAAGAAGCGGAAGAGGTTGTGCATAGACCGAGGCACCTAGAATGGGACCACGACGCCTCAATACTGATAGGGTGGGGCACCCGATTTGATCTAGAATATCGCAATGGTCATGAGATGGGCATATAGGTATTAGGAAATACACAAGAAAGACAAAATAAAATATAAGAAAAAGGTGGCCAAAAGGTGGGATTAGTTAGTAGTTTGTCTTGAGAACCTTCTAAATAGTAGTATAAGACCAGGTTAAATATTGTCTAATGTGTAATATTTTTGTTTACACTACTATTGTACAAAGTTTTGAGGCTCCCAAATAATAGGTGGATCAATGAAAAAATGGAAAGAACAAGTGAAAAGAAGATCCTAGGACCCTATTTATCAACCTCCTGAGGTCACTCTATATTATAACAAGAAAGAAAAAAAGTTACAAAAGTTAACTACAAATAAAGTGACTGGAGAAGGTGGGGAGGTATTGATCGAGAATAGAGGAAGATGTAATGGGATTTTAAAAAAAACAAGGGGAGGTGATATTGCAAATGATCCATTTAACATCATGGAAGCCTTTATCAAGAGGATTAAAGGATCCATGTAAGAAGCTAAAGAGTAAGCTAGCTCGGATAGAGCCCAAATTTCAATACCCCTACTCTTCACTTTGAGGTATACTAGGCTTTTAAGGATTTGTTTATTAATTTCAGGGACATCTTTATTACCAAGGATAAAGCTAATGTTGTGGAAATATTGGATGGATTGGTTTGAGAAGTTAATGAAATTTAAGAGAAGATGGTCTTGTTTTCTTAAATGTTTAAGAAGAATTCCTTCCCAATGTTTCTATAATGAGCATTAATGATGTAATAAAAATTGAGAACCAATTAGCTAAAGCCATAATTTAGTTCTCGAGAATGTTCCTCTTTCCTCGCAACTATGGTCAAGGACTGCCCTATTCTATCGCAACATAATCACTCTCGTTGTATATGTTAAACTTACCCAATTGATTGATGAAATAGGCCATGTTTATTCATCGATCAATTTATGTTTTTTTATTTCAATTTATGGCTTCATTTGATCAATAATTATCAAACCGAGTAATTTGTGCAACACATAAATGATGATTTCATCCTCGACGTCCATGAAGCTTAAGAAAGCTAAAAATACCAAACTATTTTTAAATGGAATGTTGTTGGAATTTGTGTGAGATATAAACACAAGAAAGGATCCATGAAACCATTAATCATTAACACTCGTTGTGGATCAAAATTATTAATTTTACAAAGCGGCCTTGGACAGGGAAAATGAATAGTTTTGTGAAGCTCCAACTAGTCATGCATAATTAGGCTTACTATTCATCATGTATTTTGAGATCTTTCTTGTTCTTACAACATGGAGACCAACAATCATGTTTAATTAAATTGTTGGTTAGATGTATTTTTAAACTAAAAACTCTATTTTTAAGTGGTCCAATGCAATTATGGGAGCATGTTCCTATAATAATTTTTCTATCTTTAGTTTTGATTTCATAAGGCTTTAGTTTTTATAATATATTTCTTTCTCATGAATCTCCAAGGCATACGCAAAGGATGTGGTTGCATCCCATATCTATATATACATGAAATATTAATGTGAAAAGATCTTGACACGTTGAATTCAATACAAAGAAGGAATTTTGGAGTTGCACATGGTTATTGTGAGTTAGTTGTTCTCATTGTTGATTCATGTATTAATGCCTAGATGATAAATCTATTTTAATTATTAAGTAGAGTTTGCACTCTTGATTTTAATTGTATTCACAAAGTAATAGGTTGAGCATAATTGGTCTCATTTTTATGAGCTACTCTTTCCCGCACTTATTTATTCAAACGACGTGCTTTACAATATTAAATAATTAAGTGATTTAGAGAGATGTTAGCACATGAATGGTTACTCTATTTTGTTATTGAATGTAGCTAGATTGAAAATATGTTTTGTTGACTAACCTCTATTATAAACTCAATACATAAATTATAGTTATTTTCTTAGATTATATAGAGTTGTGATTATTGGTGTTTGATTTCCTTTGATTGATTGCTTGGGGTTTATATAAAATTGAGTTAAATACATTTATCATATTCCTTGGTTTGTGTGTGATTCAATTAACATCAAGATGTTGTAATTTTTGGTTTAAATTCACACAAAAAAACACACAATAATAAACTCTTTGAATTTTTAATTCATATTAATATGATTACATATATATAAGAATGTATCTCCTATAAACGAGTTCTTTCCGCCCACAAATTGCTCTCATGAATCTCTTACACATTTATAATTACATGAGTTGTTTATAAAGAACCTCACATATATACTCAACTAATAAAAGACATATCTCTATGAGTTGTTATTTAATAATTCATTTACATGTTTAATAATATTCTTACACTTATATATTTAACAACTCTCACAAATGTACTAACCCAAATGGATCACTAACAACATTTTCCTAACATGTGTTTACTTTATTTGATGGTAAAAAGAGAGTCTAGTTTATTTTTTGCCTTACCCTTCCCTCCTTTTGAGTTTTTTTATGAAATCCCAAAAGCACTTAGGATAGAATCATCGTGATTTGTCCATATGGTGGGTTTTATTCAACCAATGAATTGTCTAAAGTTCATCAGTTCCTCCATGGGGTAACAAAGGCCACACTATTTCTACATTGAGCTATACATCCAGAGTATTCCATACCTTGAATCATATTTCTAGTAGGGGTTCTAAAATGAGTAAGATTAATTTATTATCTTGTACTGGAGCTTGTGTATCAAACATACATCAATAGGAAGTTGACTCTGGAAGGAGGTCTTAAATCTCTGAATTTATCTTGTTATATGTGCATACACCCATATTTAATAAAATTAAGTTACTAAATAACAATACTTAGATCCTCATAATATATCTTAAGTTGTATTTGTAACCTCATCTCACAAGGTCTAAACCCAATTCTAGGAGTTTTCTTCAACCCCTTTTACTTTATAGAAAACCTAGATCAAACAAAGGCAAGACCAAAGGTTTCAAATAGTCCCAAGTTCTCCAAAATGTATTCCTCCAATTAATTTTCTTCCTCCATATACACCACCCCAAATAGATTTCTCGATTGGTTAGGAGACACTACACTTGTAGTTATTGGAGATATCCATGATCTTCCTAGAACACAAAAAGATATTTTCCTACATATAAGCATGATAGTAGTATAATTATCTTGAAGAACACATGGTAGATTTTGAATCTACCATAAGATTGATGAATGTCAAATTTGAATATGTTGCTTACAGATTGTTTCCTTTTACTTTAAAAGATATTATTTATGATCGGTTTCTTAATTTAACACATAACTCCATCACTAGTTTGGTTAGCTTTGAAGAAAATTTCTTAGAAAAATTTGGACAAGTCATCAACCCTAGTGTCATGTACAACCGATTTTCTAGTGTAAATATTGAAAATAATGAACCGATTAGATATTTAAATTCTAGATTCCATCGTATGTTGGGAAGGGTTACACAACCGTATAAACCTACCGATAATCTAGCCTTAGAAATGTAGAAAAGTGCTTTGGATCCTTTCACCTCTATATTTGTTAGGAGAGATAATGTTACCACCCTCACATCAACTTATGTAGAGTCTATTACTATAGATAGATAACTACACCCCTATGGAGAGAATTCTAATATCATTCCTATGGTTGTTAAAAACTTCCCAACATTGTATCAAATTATCACTATAAATTTGTTTCTATTACATACTAAAGTCTAGAGCCTCAACACATCACTGGTTCCCAAAGTAAATAGAGCAAAGATAGTTCCTCCAAAATCCAATAATTGTGAGTTAAAATGAGTTTAGAAAATGATGCAAAAACTCAATAATGATTTTTGAATTTACAAAGATAGGTAGGAAGAAGTGACAAACAAGGTGATAATTATTCTTATCAAATATATAACCACCCTAAGCCAAATAAAAATACCCCTATCAATAACAACAAAAGTGTTGACATCAACATTTATGACTTATCCCTTCGCACGAGTGTAAAGTGCATGGTACTACCGAACATGGTGAATTGGATTGTCTTGAGTTTTGTAATGCATTTGGGTTGATTCAAAAGGAATTTGAAGGTTATGAATTGAATCCTAAATATCCAAATGAAGCTACCTATCCCAAATCAAGTACTTCGATGGTATTTGAAACTATGAGTTTCCCTTTCCAAGAGTAAAATGAACTAGAAGAAAACACCTGAAGAAATTCACGCCTTTCAAAACTACCAGAAATTAGTTATGCCCCGAGAAAATAATTAAAGATCCCTTCACTACTTCGCACCTCCATCACCACGTGATCCCTGAAGTTGATAACAATCCACCTCCATCTAAGGGATGAGAACATGGAATGACAATTGAAGCCCCTGTAAACTAGGATATACCATTGTTGAGAAAATTAAAATTATTAAAACTAAAATGTCACTTCATGAGCTATCTCGAGATCCTTTGGATAAAGAAATTTATTTTTAAATCTTTGAATGATAAATATAATGTCATAAAGTAAAAGGGACCTTCCCACACCAACATGGCCCTTTATAAACACAAAATTAATGTTCCCTTTCTTTCTCATAGAAAAAATATTTCGTAAAAATGTACACAATTGTTTTGGTGGATATTGGAGCCTCGTCTAATGTGATGCCCGATAGAATTTATAAAACAATATGATTAACAATAATTAAATAAGGTAAAAGAGTGGTACAATTAGATAAATCATAGGTAAGGGAATGCAAGAGTTACTCAATACACACATCAACTAGCCTTTAAACTAAGGATCCGACATTTCATAAAGTCACAAGTTGTAGACATACACGAAGCTTATGGAATGTCGAGCCGAGTAGACTGGTCTAAATCTACGTATGGATACACATCTACTAATTTCTCCCATACTCGGTTTCCTTGTAGAGGTCATGCTAATAAAATTAGGGTAGATAGGGAACCAAATATGAAACACATGATCATCAAGCAAAATGCTAAAAATGAGAGTATCAACTTGGTTGTTACACACAATGGTGTATATAGTCTAACAAGTAAACATGCTCAAGCACAAGATGATCACCCACAAGGTAGTTCTAATTATGTATGGATACTACACTTTTATGTTTTTAGATTAACACAAGTGTCAAGATCCAAAGTTTCACTTAAATATACAAAAGGTAAATACAGAATGTGCATGTCATTTAGAATTTCCTTACACTAAAAACATGACCAAGTATGAGGCTTTGGTATTGGGATTAATTTTTTTATTAAAATTTGGTGTTACAAATATGGTTGTTTTTGGATATTATTAATTAGTGGTAAACCAAGTGAAGATCAATTTCGCTTAAAATTATCTTACCTTCAAAAATACAAGCATAGAGTCTAGGGTTTGATTGAATCTTTATATGCTTTTAACATTTCTTCCAAACCCATGGAACAAAATAAATCTACACATTTCTTTTCTACTAACATTGTCATGTTATAACCCTTTGAATAATCTCGATGGGATAATTTTTAAGTACAAATTGTTTCATGCCCATCGTTTGAGATAACATTGATAATTTTCAAGTTTTTCTCGATGATCAACAAATCATGCATTTCCTCACTAATTTAGATATGTTTGACTCTTAGATAATTGATTAATAGAACTGAAATAATTAATTTGAGGAATTTAAAGAAATCAACCTAAATGGAATGATGATGGAGTGTTGAAGTTGACGGATACAAAAATTTGTAAAAGGATGGTGTCATTGTTAATGCCAAAAAGTAGCACCCGATATTTTCTCGCGTGCAGATCCCTACTTTTTGCTAACATGGGACTATCTCCAAGTGTGGTACTTGTTCTTAAGTATACCTTCAAAAAGGTCAGCTTCGTTACCTAATTATAATGCTAAACTACTCCTATAGTTAAATCCTATCCTAACACTTCCAAGGGACCATGGAGAGAGATGCAAAAAGGAAAACCTAAGCTAAGACATGGTGATTACATAAAAAAGAAGGTTTGATCACTCTCCACAAGGGGAAGATAAGGGGAAAATGTGGGAGGAAAGGGCAGAAAAAAATGTGTTGTAGACCAAACCCGTATAGATTCACCCATCCACACATCAACAACACACAAAAATAAAAATTTGCAAGTAAAAAATGCACACAACATACCGAGAAGAAAATAGACAAGCAAGAATGCAATGAACATGGAATAGGACAAAAATAGTCACAAAACTCAATTTTATTTCTTAAATGATGCACAATTGGTTACATTCATGGAAAAAGGTGGGTATACATATCATACACCAAGTTCGTGTGTTGAAACTCATGGGAAGTCGACCACCATTTTGGCATGGTACCATTACAATAAAAGAGGATCTCCTTTTTACAATACATAAGTCTCAAATTTATAGAGAAAAATGAAGAGGAGAGAGAAGGGGAGGGAGGCTCCATATTTATGTATTCAACCACCAAGGACCAATCACCATTGATGTTTGTAGGAAGGTGTGGGTGGTTGACATGGATTCTATTACACGCCATCGATTTGCAGATCGCGAGAAAACAATGCCCATACTCATTAATTCTAGTTGGTGGAGTGGTTGACATTTGATTTTCAAATTAGGTGTGAATTCTATGTTTTTGTAGACTTTTGAAGTTTCCCTTTGATTCGTGACTTTCCTTTGTTGTGTGGATTTGGATTTTTTGCGTCTTTGAAGACTTTTGCACTTCACTTTCAATATCACCAATATGTTACAAAGCTCTTTTCCTTCGTCAAGTGTGACACTTGCTTACTATCGTTTCCTTCATTCCATGGACTTGGAGAGTCCACAGAACATTAGTTTTGAGAAGCCCACGAAACACTAGGATAGTTTCCCGCGACTTTTGAACTTAAATGCTTTCTTACTTTTCTTTTGTTTTTCGTATAGTGCCCAATAACACCGCCTCATGTCATTATGACTTCTAAAATGGTGGAATTCATCCTTAGTTCCATGGACTTGATAAAATCTACAAAATGTTATATTTTCTTGAGTATGTGTAACACTATATCTCATGCCACAAAATACTAAACTTCTTCTCATTCCTTTGATGTGCGGATCTTGTCCTTAGTCGATTCTTTTAACTTTTTGTAGGCATCTAACCCACGGTGCTCGACTTGCCTTTAACCGCGAGAGACTCGATTGAGAACCATGAAGGTTAGACTATAGGAAATTTTCCTTAAGTCCCGAGCTTGATCCCATCGTTATCCGAGTTAAAAGAACCTTATGAACACTTTGTGACTACATTTCGCGAAAGACTAAGTTAGTCTTGCGTGACTTTAATGAGTGAAAATGGCTAAGTCTATTTTCGATGAGTTATTCAAAATTACAAGGGGGTATAATTTTGGATAACAATCATTAGAACAAATTCTTTGATTTAGACATTCCCCTAACAAACACAAAATGTAGAGCTCTAAAGTTCAATAGGCATTCAACCTTAATTTAGGGATACTAGGCTATCCATAAAATGATATTATTGGGAAAGTTTACGCCATTAAAGAGTGGGAAATTTTGAAATAATCAATAATTGAATATCAAGATTTCATAGCTTGGTCTTATGAGGACTATAAATTTTTTGATCCTAGGGTCCCGACTCACACAATACCTTTTAAAGAAAATTTTAAACCATTCATGTAAAGGTAGAGACTAGTCAATCCCAACCTTAAGCCCACGATTCATAAAGAATTTCAAAATATATTCTTTGTGTGCATCATATTTCCCATGAGACATTATACTTGGGTAACAAAAATTGTCTCGGTTAGGAAGAATAATGGAGATTTTAGGTTGTATGTACGAGACTTTAGAAATTTAAACAAAGCCTCAACGAAAGATAATTATCCTCTCCCTTCTCTATATTAAGTTCATCAAATAGTTAGTGGTTCTGAAATGATGTCCTCTTTAGATGGATTTTTAGACTACAATCAGTCTTAGTATACGAAAAGGATAGACACAAAATTATCTCATTGATTTAATCAATGTTTGAGCTACATTTTAAAGAGCCATGGATGATGCTTTCCAAGGTCTTATTTATAAATGCATCATTATTTATATGGATGTTCTAACTATGTTTTCTAAGAACACGTCTCAACATCCACATCACGTGGAAGGATTTTTTCACATGTGCAAATTGGTTTGGTATTTCTCTTTGTCCCAAAAGAGTATTTTTATGTTACTAAGGGTGATTTTTTTGGTCATATCATCACAAAACAAGGTATTACAATCAATCCCAATATATCTTATGTAATTTCAAAAATTTCCTTACCAAAAATAAGAAAGAACTAAAATCATTCTTGAAAAGATTAATTTAGTTAGGAATTTTATCGCTTCGCTAAAACTATCAAACCTTTGAATATTATGCTAAAATAATATGTGGATGTTGAATGGACTCCTCAAGTTAAAGATATGTTTCAAGAAATCAATATTTTTATCATGCAAACCCTTGTTTTGACAAGCTCGATTTAAATCAAGTTTTTTACATATATTTTTTTGCATCATATCACACTATTGTGATAGTATTAACAAAAAGAAATGAGTTTGGAGGAAATCCCATTGCTTTCACGAGTGGATGTTGTGTTAAATGATTCAATGTTGGATGAAAAACTTATGCTCTTTTAAAATCAAGTGAATTCATTCAGACATCATATCTTTAGAAATAAAGTACGTTCAATGGCAAAGTAAATCTAAAAATAAAGCAAATGTTTGGGAGAATGAATTAGGGAAATAAGAGGCAAATGGATGTCTAAGTTACAAGAATTGTATTTGCTAATGAATCAACCAAGATAGTTAGAGCACAAGGATTGGCTAAAAACATTGTTGAAATAGATCCAAGGATTAGTTTCTTTCAAGTATATCAATTCAAACACACTCGATATGAAAATTATAATCACATTATTCATTTGTTGTTGTATGGTTATTGCCCTACTGAATTGAATAGACTACAAATAAGAGATTTAAAACTTGAGGAAAAACAATGCATGCTAAAGAAAGGAGATTTGTATAGTAGAAATTACTATAGAATTTATCACGGATGTGTATACAAAGAAGAGGCAAGTCAAATTATGTCCAATTTTCATGTGAATTTCGTAAGTATCCACTCTTCAAGAGATGTTAGTACTCACAACATACTTGGGGTAGGATATTATTGCCCCACCATCTTCAAGGATGCCCACACTCATATAAGAAGATGTAATCAATGTCAAGTCATTACCAAGAGAGAAAGACATACAACAATGCCTTTATAACCACTCATTTAAGACAAACCCTTTTCTAATTGGGGTTTAGATTTCATAGGGTAATTAATCCTAATTCTTATAAAAACCACAAATTTGTTTTAATAACTACAAAATATTGACATAGATGGTCAAAGGTTGTGGCTAATAAGAATTATACAACCAAGGAAATTATCAAATTCCTCAAGGACAATATTTTCACCTTGTTTGGTTTCTTGTTTTCTCTTATACATGAAAATGATCCAACTTTTCAATCCATAAAATTAACTGAATGGGCCTAAGATCACCATATTACTTTGAATTTTTCTTCAAATTATTACCACATAGGTAATGATGTGGCTCGATTCATAAAAAATATTTTATATGTCATCAAGAAGAAGTCTCTAAGCAAACCAAGGTCATGACGTTCTCTCCTTAAATATGCACTTTGGGTAGATAAGATTAGAGTTAAACTATCCTTGAAAACATCACCATATTTTTTGTTTTATGGTCAAGATCTAATATTCTCTGTCTCAAGCGCATTGACTGGGGGGTGAATCAGTCATACAAAAACTTTTACTTCATTTACCATAACTTACATACATCATTCAAATAAACCATTTAACATACATCATCAATGTGAGCTTATTAAGTGTGTAACAACCATCCACAAGTACATGAAACAAGAGAGAACACATTAACACTAGATATAAAGTGGGAAACCCTCAAGGGAAGAAAACCCACTGAAATTTTGCATGTATTACATAAAAAAGGAAATTTATGAAGCACCCACTTCCCAAGGATCACCAACCCCTATTTAGTAAGGCACCAACCCTATAAGGAGGCTACAACCACCTAGGATGACCAAGCACCAACTCGGTCACACGAAAATGAAGATCACTTGATAAATTTATTGCTCCTACAACTGATTGTGATCACTAGTTCAGCTCATACACTCAAAACCTTCTCAAGAAAACTCACTTCTCCTTCTTTGCTCAAACTTGTACCTACATGTGTTGATTAGGTCTAATAACCTTAAATCCCTGATCCTTTTCTCTTTTCACCTCCTCATACATCTTCTCATCTTTTCCTTAGAGCCCTCTCACCTCTTTTTTCACTTCCTATAGCTCATTCAAACTTCCATCCTCTAACCTAGCTCAAATGAGTTAATACAACACAATTTTATACTTGACACACCCCATAAACAACCACAGGTTGTCTAAGACCATTAAGGTTGGTCATGTCAATATAAAATTACATTATAAAATCTCATATAAATCACCAAAAGAAACCAAGTAGGTCGGTATTACCTTAAACAATTCAAACTAGCTCTTAAGGCCTAAAACAAGGTCTTCACATCCAATGGTCACATTTTCAACTTTAAATAAATGAAGAATGTACACAAAGATTCCAATAGTTTTTCACACAACAAAAACAACCTTTCAACTCCATCTACAAGAACAAGAAGCTCTGCAACATCAATCTTCATCATGGAACATGCCAAAAAGTAAGCACCCTTAACTAGGTCTTAAACACCTAGATAACATCTCAAAAAATAACCAACTTTACATAGAAAAAAATATTCATTTCTCATATAGAAAATAACTAAAAAGGTTTTAATGTCTTATAGCTCATACAACTCATTTCAGTCATCACTTCAAGGCATAAGGCCCCAAAACACCTTCATCTCTAAAACTATTCAATCCTACAATTAGGGTCTCAAGAACAAGTATTGAGCAATAAAGCTATAATACCTCAAACTTCACTTCCAAAACATTGCAATCACTCGGAACACATCAAGTGAAACTTGAAACACCTCCTCAATCACTCAAAATCATATGTCACATGTATAATTTCAATTTTACATATATGTTTCACACACTTTATCGACAAGCCTAAATAGGAAATTTAGGTCATGAGTACTTCAACATGAAAATCTTCAATAGACAAAACCGAAGGATCAAACATACCATGACGGACCTCTACCAACTATTCAAGCTCAAATAGCACTACATCACCATAAATTTCATCAAACTCACCTTCATACCTCTAAGATTAGTTTTCCACCTTTAAGCCCAAAAGCGATAGGCACACTTTGAAGACCTATTACACCCATTTTCTCCACTGAAACTATCTAAATCTTTTCATGATTACTTAGAAAACATACCAAGGTATCTGGAAAATTTGGTTTTTCATCATGACTCCTGTAACACAAACTTGTACCTACAAATTTTTTCAAAACAGAGGTTTTTTTGTACTTAACCAACTAACATAGAGCATGTAAATACCACCAAAAGGAGCCTTGGAAAATTCTCTACAACCTTGAATCATCACATCAGCTTGCCCATGCCATTTCATTCATGTATTAATTATATTTCCTCTATCACTTTATAACTAGGGTTTGTACCCACTTATCTTCTTAGCAATCATTCATAAAACACGTGACGTCATTCAACCTCATTCCAACTGCAAAACACTCTCGCACCATGCCTCAATTAGGATGAATTACTCAAGTATCCATAAAAATTTTGCAAGTGTGAATGAGCACTAAAAATTTGACCTTCGACCTAGTAATGGCAAAGTTATAAGAGCTTGATAGAGCCAAAAACAATTTTTCTTGCTTCCTCCTTTGATTCCTAACCCGAAACTTGACACACACCTTTAAGATGACCTCCTTGAAGATATTCAAAACTCATTAATGTTATATCATACCCGTAATTCATTATACACCATGGTTTTCCCTACCTTTCTTGCCTTGTCTTCATTTTCCTTGCTTTGAAGGACCTTAATCGCACATCATACATATGAATTGTGACCTTATACACCTTCCACATCTATTATACAACCTCAAAACACATTTCACATGCTTGTACCAACCTGCTCTACTTCATACTTCATGTTACCATGCCTTCTAATTAAGCTAGGTATGAAACTAGGCCTAAAATGGCTTCTTATAACACATGACATACTAAAACCGACTTGATCACCACCTTGCGAGAACATCATACACCTCTAATACATCTTCTTGGACCATGTTAGACCATGTAGCAATGGTTGACCATCTCTGGAACTCACATCTTGACCATACTAGCTTGAATCATGCACCAAGAACATGTACATGTTAAGGACACCATGCCACTACAACACCTTATGACACAAAATCACTTCACTACCAATCAACCTTCATCATATTTGATGAATGACACCTCATGCAAGATCCTATGCCACCTAGACAAAATCATGCACTCGATACTCCCTTTGACATCAATGACAAAAATATTGACACAATGTCCAATAATATCTCGCTTTTTCATTGATGGAAACCATTAATGGAAAAATTGATGGAAACCAAACATGCGAAGCACATTTAGAGATTTTTTCATGTTTCTGAGTTCACTCTCCCCCTTTGACATATAATGAAAAAGACTACAAAACCATCTTGACAAAAACAATAACAATGCATAACAACTTATTTGTTCCTTCTTAGTATGTGTATACCTTCTTGACTTTAAAAACTGCAGACAATCCATGGTCTTGGTCTTCAAACACTCTCACAGACTCCCCTCTAAACAAGTACATACCACATTTTGACTTCATTCTTGTTGTATAATACTTCGAACCCTGTACACGAAAATCATATGCTCCTTTTTACCGCATCATGGTCTTGCTTAATCATAGATGTCTGAAACAATCTCCCCCGAGATGATGCACCTTATATCATCGATTGAATCCCCCTTAGAGGCCTTGTGGAATAGGTTCATCTCCTTCACTACTACATTTGCTCATTTTGAGCCCAAAAAGTCACATATAGCTCACAAGAATCATCTTCATACTATCTTGACACTCTGTTTCCATGATTCTCAAGCCCGTCTGTAAGATTTCACTATCTTGAACCTTGATATATACCACTTAACATGAATCATTCCTTATATCATACTTTTAAGGCCTTTGCACTCCTCTAGGTATTACACATAGTCCTTTGCAATATTATTATGACAGAATTAGATCGGGACATACCTCCAAAGAACTGACATAAGGTACATGCTTCCATACCTACAATCTTGACTTGTTAAGCCACCATACTTCTTTTAAGAACACTTTATCTCTACAATCTTGTCTTTTCCTCAATTTCACTTTCTCGTAATACCAATTGAGCATAGAGCTCCCCCTCATCTTTGTGCAATCAATCTTGTTCTTGTTTTTCAAATTGCAATAAATCTTCTTTAATCAATGTAAGTGAACACTCCTTCTACATGAATAGAGCTTGCACCAGTTACCTTTTCATGTTTTTTGCATCTATTTGGACTTCTCAAATTTGTTACATACATGAATCAAAGTCACACACAAATCCAAACAATAACATACATTTCAGATTTTCCAACATTGATAAGGGCTTCAAATATTAATAGGAGCAATACAAATGAGTCTTGACATATCTTCAAAAACTATACACACCTAGATGTTATCCAAACACAAAAAGTTACATACCATTATCTTACATGTATACTATCTTTTAAAGATACTAAACCTACTTGAAAGATCCACGAAAGAAGTTTTCAAACCATACTAACTTGCCTTAGATGTCGAAACATATATAACTATCACGATCCTGTTCATATATTCAATTTGTGACTATAATTTCTTCATCATGTTCTTTTCTGCATATAGTAACTTCATACACTCACAAACTTGTTTAGGATTAACATACTTTTGAGGCACATTTCTTGCATAAAAACTACTATTAGTATCTTAGGACCTAACTAAGGTCACACCATAATCACCATGAAATGACAGTAACATATCACCACTCATCAAGACTTGTTAAACACCTTGCAAACCTTCATACTCATCAAGACACAACAACATTATGATAACAAGTCACTGAACTTACCTTCTTGAAGCACTTTCAACAATCAAATCCTCAATGCTTTTAGATCCCTTCATGAATTTCTATCCTACCCTCTAGGACTGATAATCATTCTTGTAAACCTTCCTCAAACAATGCCAATAGTACTTGTTGACAATTTGTCACAACACTACACAATTGTCTCAACCTTCTTATCTTCTTCATGACTTCATCCTTGGAAAGAATTTTATTAACACGCATAACCTAGATCTCTAAACTTTTATAAAAGTGTATACCTATGCAATCAAGCCGAGACACCATTAGACTAAAATCACTATCCTTAGTGCATTGTACCTTTATCATACTACATGAAATATGATCACAAACCTTAGATATCTCAATATACCATTTACTCTAAATCACTCACGCTGTCTTGGAATACCAATCTTCCATTTGATGCTTATAGAGGAAAAACCTTCATGACAATGCTTGAAGAACCAATTCCTCGTAGATCCATGTATAAAATAACCATACAAAGATACCTTCGAGACATACCTCCGATTAGGTTACCACTGTTTCATAGAAATCTTCATAGTTCTTGATGCCACTAAGTTCACTCTTTAAATAAAACCTCAAACCAATAAGGATATGATCATCAAACACATCATGATCAGGTATTCAATGAGCCTTCAAGAGTCTTATTAGCTTGAGATGCATTCAAAGGATTCTACATCATCTATAAGACATGCTCCAACTTAAGAGACATAGGATTCATTGACAATTCTTTGTTTTATAATCGACAACATTATCTCACATCTCTTTAAGTTAAATTTAGCAAAAAGACATTTTTCTTTCAACATCAGCACATCATATAGGGTCCACCAAGTAAAACCAGGGAATGATTGTGCTATTATATTATGAAAATCATCCTTACAAATTTGGTTCCATCAGATGTCATCATATTAAGAATAACTCTCAAACTTTCTTACCAAATTGTTATTCTTCTTAGAAAAAACATGTTTTTTCTCATCTTTGATCAATATTCATGTCTATAATAGATCCTTTGTCTTGAATATGTCTTCAAAACTTCTTAAATCTTCCTTGATACGAGAACTAGTTCGGTGAGCTCAAACCATCTTTATAGCTTGAACAACATACTTGGTCCCGATATATTTCTTCATTTGAGATCTTGAACCTTACTTGAACAATCAAACCATCTTCTTGATATCTTTTTCTTCATGCTCATGCTCTTTCAATGAATCCCCTTCAATTATTTGATCCATTTGGAGCTATTGTTATTCTTTCTTCTTTTTATCCACGCACTTGTGTTCAAATTGTTTGAACAAGAAATGATAATAACATAGATGAATCACATACCATGGATAAAGACTAACTCTCCTTATATTCTTCCTTGATGATGGTTTAGAGATAACACCCTTCAAATGTTTATTCAACTGGATGAAGAATTTCTTACACTTATGATCATTGTTACTTGGACTCTCCTCAAACATATAGACTTTGTATCCAAACTTGCATAATTTTAGTGCATTCATCCATTCTATTTCAACATCTAACCTTTCTTTCATATTGGCAACATTGTTTGATACAACACATACCTCAACCATACTAGTCATCTCCACTTTAGGGTTCACTTTGATCTCGTTATAGCTTGTTTTCATGAATAAAGTTTCTCAACACTCTTCCTTTGCATTATAGGTTCAAACACACCTAGATGACACCTTCAAGTTCGTAATTAAGTCATCTTCAACTCCTTTATCTTTAGTTATTGTAGACACCTATAATTATGCCCAAGCAATTTAAATACTTAAATTGTGCTAATTATCCCCTTTCGCAAATCAACGACATATCATCAAAAGCACTCATTTTCCCTCATATCATCATTAATTAATTACACTAAGCTAATTAATTAAGTTGCCTATCCAACAAATACCCTAATTAACGACCTTCCGTTAATAAATCACCCCTTCTACCTAGACTAATTAATTATTATTAATTAATTAGCTTTCCCTTCCATTTAACCAATAAATCAATATTTAATTGATTTAATCCCCTTATAATAGCCTAAATCGCACTAATATTCTTCTAATTGGCTTCTATAAGCTTACACCTACCTATTAATTAATCACCTTTGATTAATTAAAATACCCCCAACTCCCATGACTTGCTAAACATGTATTAAACCCTTCTAAAGTAAGGTTACCTTTAATAAAGCAATCTTATCCATTCCTAATCATGTTTTACCTTTATCCCACATTCATGAGAATGTGTTGAATCCTTTATCCTTTGGGCTATATAAAGAGCCCTCCACCTACCTTTTTACTTACACCTAAACTTTCTAAGAGAGCAAATGCAAAGCATATAGCAAAGAGACTAAGAGCTTGCACCTTGCCCTTTTGAGAGTTCATCATCTTGAAGAGTTAAGCCTCTTTCTTAAAGTGCTTGGGTCATATGGGAGGTGTCAAAAGGGTCTTGTAGCCCAACTTTGATTAGCCCCCATTCCTAGGTTCTTAGAACATTAAGGAAAACTATTTTGATAGCCATGGAGCTTACTTAGGTCCATTCATTTATTTGTTGTTAGAGAATAGAGGAGTTTAGATATTTAGCATTGTTAGTTTCAAAGTTTGTATTGATAAATGCTAGCATCTAACCCTTGTTTAATTCTTGTCATGATGGTGTTTATGCTTTGTTTTAGCTAAATTGTAGAACTATTTTAGGTGGTAGTTCTTGCTTCATTTGATTTAGCATTAAGCAAAGTATACATGCACACAGTTAACAAGTAGTTTTATTCTTTATGGAAAAACAATTCAGAGCTTGTTTCCATTGGCATGAGATAGGTCTTATTTCCATGAACATTTATCTCAATAGAGAAGTCATCATCACTTGCATCATTACTGCTCTCTTCTTTGAGAGTCAACACTTTTTCTATCTTGACTTTTTTGTCTTCCTCATATATGAATTCCAATTCATCCCATAAATCCTTAGGCGACTTATATTCCATTACCTTAGAATGAAAAAATTCCACCAAACCACTCAAGATGTCATTCTTAGCTATCACTTCCACTGGTCCGATAAAGCAAAGTGTTCCCAACATTGATTGATTTCCAAACACCATACCCAAGAGCACTTAGGCAGAACTTCATTCTAAACTTCCAAAATTCATACTTAGTTTCATTGAACACATGATCCTAAAATAGTGAGATCCCCTCTTCCATTTGACAAAACAAACTTGTGCTTCAAAGATCCCCTTCAAGTTGTTAGAATTACTTTAATAGGACCTTTCTTTGATACTAATTGTTGGAAGTGATAACACCCCAAACTTTACAAAGAAAATAGTATGACTAACTAGGAAAGGCTAACACCATTGCCACCTATAGTCAAGCTCTAAGTTTTAGGAATGTAACATCAATGATCAAAGCTTAAAAGTATGTTATGAATGTAAACTAAATGGAATTAAACATTAATCTACAAAACATCCTTACTATGTATGAATTGCTAAACTAACATAGACCTAAATAGATCTAAGAGGGAAATCAAATTGGGTTTGTTTCTACTCCAAGAGAGGTGAAATGGTCTCTCCAACAATGACTACAAGATCATATTGGATACCCATCTACTAACCCCATTGAAGACTTTAGGCAAGGATTGAGCTTGGCTATAAATCATATTTCTTATATGAGATGCAAATCAAAGCATGGTGTAAAGTTTAAAGGTATGTGGTGAGTCCTTTTTATAGTTTTTCCTTTGAGGAAAACTAGCATCTTGGTGCATGTGGGACTAAAAGAAAAAAATTAGATTAAGGATTGTTAATCATGATTAAGCTTTGTTAATCACAATTAGTGAATTAACAAGTGATTAAGATGTGAGGAGCCTTAATCAACCACTTAGGGTCAATTAGGAGGCTAGGATAAGCTTTTAAAGCTTTCTGAGATGTTGTGGAAGGAATTAGGGTGATTTTGACTGGTTGGAAGAGGGTTTGAGCCAATAATAGGGTATATTGACCAAAATATGAGCAAAATAGGCTTAATTAGCAAATAATCGATGATTGTCTATTGGAAGAGGAATTTGACTTACGATTCATCGTAAATTGGCATCCTGAATGCGAAAAAGGGTTAGGTAATCAATAAAGCATTATTAATTGACCAAAATGGTAAGAAGCATTGGTTAATTAGCGGAAATCACTAATTATAACGGAAATGGTAAGAATGAGATTGATTTGTGTGTGTTTGACAATAAGATTAGAAAAGAAAAATTTAGGTGTCTGAAAGCACAATGATTCAAGGAGGTGAATCGGTCACACAAATTATTTTACTTCATTTACCATAAATTACATACATCATTCAAATCATCCATTTAACATACATCATCAATGTGAGCTTATTAAGCATGTAACAACCATCCATAAGTACATGAAACAAGAGAGAACACATGAACACCAAATATAAAGTGGAAAAACCTTAAGGGGAAGAAAAATCATTGAACCTTTGCATATATTACAAAACACAAAGAAAATTTAGTGAAACACCCACTTCACAAGGAACACCAACCCTACAAATTTAGTGAGGCACCAACCCCACAAGGAGTACCAACCCATATTTATTAAGGAACCAGCCCCGCAACGAGGCTACAACCCCATAGAATGACCAAAAACCAACTCAACCACCTAAAAATGAAGATCAATTGATAACTTTGTTACTCCTATAATTAATTTTGATCACTAGTTCAACTCATACACTCAAAACCTTCTCAAGCAAATTTACTTCTCCTTCTTAGCTCAAACTTGCACCTATATGTGATGATTAGGTCTAATAACCTTAAATATCTTCTCCTATGATCTTCTCACCTTCTCATACCTCTTCTCATCTTTTCCCTAGAGCCCTCTCACCTCTTCTTTAACTTCGCCTAGCTCGCTTAAACTTCCATCCTCTAGCCTAGCTCAAATGAGCTAATACAACACTGTTGTTATACTTGACACCCCCATAAATAACCACATGTCAGCTAAGACCATTAAGGAAGTATTTTAAATATAAAATCACATTCTACACTCTCATATAAATCACCAAAAGAGACCAAATAGGTCGGCATTACCTTAAACAATTCAAACTAGTTCTCAAGGCCTAAAACAAACACATGAAGAAGATCCACTAAGATTAAAATAGATTTGTACACACTAGAAAAACCTTTCAACTCCATCTACAAGCATAAGAAGCTCAACACATCAATCTTCATCATGGAACACACCAAGAAGCAACCACCCTTAACTAGGTTTAAGCACCTAAATAATGATCTAAAAGCAACCAACTTTACATAAAAAAACACCTCTTCATGACTCATATAGTACATAAATGTAAATATCTTGATTTATAATAGCTCATACAACTCATTTTAGTCACGGTTCAATGCATAAGGCACCAAAACACCTTTGTCTATAAAGCTGCTCAATCCTACAATTAGGGTCTCAAGAACCAGTCTTGAAGAATCGGACTCTTATACCTCCAAATTCAATTCCAAGCACTAAAATCACTTGGAACACATCAAGGGAAACCTAAAAACATCTTTGATCACTCAAAATCATATTTCACATGGATAATTTCACTTTTGCATACTGTTTCACACACTTTCTTTGACAAACCTAAGTAGGGCGGTTTAGGCCATGAGCACTTCAACATGAAACATATTCACAGACCAAACCAAAGGCTCAAACACACCATGAGTGACCTCTACCAACTATTCAAGCTAAATTAAAACTACATCACCATACATTTCATTAAACACACCTTCATACCTCTAAGATTGGTTTTGCACCTTTAAGCCCAAAAGTAATAGACACACTTTGAAGAGCCGTTACACTCATTTTCTCCACTAAAACTATCTAAAAAATTTCATGATAACTTAGAAAACATCCCAAGGTATCTGGAACAATTGGTTTTACATTGTGACTCTGTAACACACACATGTACCTGCAAATATTTTCAAAATAGAGGGTTTTACGTACTTTACTATTTGACCTAGAGCATGCAAATACCACCAAAAGGAGCCCTAGAGAATTATCTACAACACTGAATCATCACATTAGATTTCCCATTACATTTCATTCCTATAGCAATCATATTTCCTCTATCACTCTAGAACTAGGGTTTATACCCACTTATCTTCTTAGCAATCGTTCATAAAGCACAAGACATCATTCAACCTCATTCCATCGAAAAACACTCTCGAATCCATGCCTCAACTATGATGAATTGCTCATGTCCCCATACAAAGTTTGTATGTGTGAATGAGCACTAAAACGTTGACCTTTGAGCTGGTAATGGCAACTCTTACAACTTGGTAGAGCTAAAAATAAATTTTGTTGCTTCCTCCTTTGATTCTTGACTGAAACTTGACGCACAACTTTAAGATGACCTCCTGAAGATCTCAAATGCTCGTACATGCTAGCTCATACGTGCAATTCATCATACATAATAGTTTTCCCTACCTTTCTTTCCTTGTTTTCATTATTCTTTCTTCAAAGGACCTTAATCATGCATCATACATCTGAATTGTGACCTTATACACCTTCTACACCTATTATACAACCTCAAAACACATTTCACATGCTTGTACCAACCTGCTCTGCCCCATACTTCATGCTACCATGCCTTATGATTGTGCTAGTTCTGAAACTAGGCCTAGAATGGTGTACTACAACACATGATAGACTGAAAATAACTTGCTCACCACCTTGCGTAACTCGCATACACCTTTGACACATCTTCTTAGACCATGTTAGACCGTGTAGCAATCTTGGACCACCTTTGGAGCTCACGTCATGACCATACTAGCTTGAACCATGCACCAATAACATGCCCATGCTAAAGACATGTAATCGCCAATCGGCACTAAGATAATATTTCATTGGGAACTCCTCGTGCTATGATTATTTCATTAATGCACAACTTTTTGTTTGGTGGTAGTAATCTGGAAACACAATAACAAACATAACACAAGAATACCATAGACTATGATATAAAGGAATGATGACAAATGTGAAATACAACTGTAACATATATTATTAACATGATATTTTTACAATCTCACCCATGAATTACTTTGAGTGTTACCAACTCCACTTGCCTTCGAATAGTAATCCCGAAGAAACTTCACGATTACGGCTTTTGATGGCTTCCTTAACACACCTTGAGAATGACTCCTTTTACATGTACCGACTCTCGCACTTTTCTCTTTTCTAAATTATTGGGGTGGCCTCTCTATTTATAGCACTTTCAGGATTATCCACCCTATCTCTAGGATAAGATAGGAAATATCTACCGACTAATCATATTCCATACCTAAACTCTTATCTTTACATATAGGATTATCTTTCAAGATAGGATAAACCTTATCATTTTACGTGGGTTCCACCTTTCTAGATTTTATACAAATAAAATATTCAAAATATTTATGACATCACTCCTTGTCATTATTACAAATATAATATTTCTAATTCTAAATCATGTAGACCCTATTGACTTTTGACCTTTTAACATTACTCGGACAACTTACAACAAATATTTACTTTTTAGCATCGACTGTTACTTTCATGGCATCCCCTAATGTACTTTTACCATGCATGTACCTTATTGGTAGCGTCATTATCTTCTAGTAGACGCTATTACTAACTATACTTAACAACACTCTATTCCTAATATATACATTAATGAAATAGAAATCATGGAGGAAAATTCCAGTGTTGACATCTTCCCCCTCCCTAGTTTCTACTCTGCCTCGAGTAAATTATTATGGAAACTCAAGTGGTGCTGGAAAATATTTAGCTTTTCGTGGTTGACCCATTTCTTGATGGGAGTACCATCCAATTCCTCTAGTCGATATGTACCATTTTCATGCACAACTACTATTTTGTAAGGTCCCATCCATTTAGGAAGAATTTTTCTATGCCTTCTCTTTTTATATCGGGAATCATATACTAGAACCAAGTCATTCACTTGAAATGGAGAACAAAGGATATTTTAATCAAAGCATTCCTTCGATTCATATCACTCTTATAGCTTGTATCCTTCATCGTTTCCCTCATTTCCTCTCAGAAATGAAGATGTACCAATCTTTCTTTTACTGAATCACTTTCATCCATCCTTTCATTTTTCATAACTCTCACAGTGGGAATATCAAACTCAATAGGAAGAACTAAATCAATTCCATAAGCCCAGTCGAAACGGGAGTATCATGTTGCTGAATTTGATGTAGCCCTATATGCACACAATGTTGTGTGAATCCTTTTATCCCATTTATGCATATTCAAAGTTGCATATTTTGCTAGGATTTGACACAATACATAATTTTTTCACTCCACCTATCCACTTGTGCTTAGCTTGTAATTTGTCGCCTTCCTATGCTTGATGGAAAACCTATCCACCAAGGCTTCTACCACCTCATTAATAAAATGGCTTCTTTGATATGTTACAATCTCTAATGGACAACCAAATCTAGTGATGGTGCGTTCATACATGAACCTTGCCACTTCATCCATGGAAGTTGTTTTCAAGGGTCTAGATTCAACCCACTTGGTTAAATAATCAGTGGCAACTATAATATACCTATTTTGGTGTGGGGTAGTTGGAAGTGGACCTTCAATATCTATTCCCTAATTTTTAAAGGGACCAAGTGGAAGAATAAGACATTATGGAACTGATGAAGTCTTACGAATCCCATGTGATTGAAAATAATCACATGTCTTACAATAATTATAACAATCCTTGAAAAGAGTTGGTCGGTGATAACATGCATCCAAGATCCTTCTTGCTATAAGTTGTCCAGAGAAGTGCCCTCCACATGTACCATTGTGGAATTCTTCAATTAGCTCCTTTCCTTGATCCCATCCAACTACCCTCTTATACCTTCCATCAATCCCTATCCGAAATAAGATTATATGCAGAATAGAATATGGATGACTTTCTTGAGTAATCTTCCTCTTAGTCTTTGAATTGAAACCATCAAGAAACTTGAAACCATTCAAATAATTCCAAATATCCATGCATTCACTAGGGATTGTGTCAAGGGATATAATATTGCATCTGGGAAATCAGCATCATCACAAGATGAACCCAAACTATCATAGGCTCAAGAGAGTGCATCTACATTGACATGCTTCTTTCTGGCCTATCTATAATATCAAATTCAAATTCTTGTAGTAAAATTATCCACCTTGCTATCCTTCTTGATGGGTTAAGCTTATTCACAATATATTTTAGAGCCCGATGATCTATTACAACTGTAAATTTCTTCCCTAGCAAGTAATTTCTAAAATTCTTTACAACGAATGGCCAAAGATGTGAAGTGGTTAAAATGGGGCATTCGGTGTGATTACATAACATTGGATCATCTCTCAAGTTGTGGGACTTGCAAACCTGAGATGATCCTCCAGAGAAAGTTAGTTCTTGTTCCTAAACTACCTGCCACGAGCTACTCTAATGTAGGAAAAAACTAAACTATCCTAATCTAACCATTCCAAGGAACCAGAGAGAAAGAGAGGGTGAAAGAAAATCCTACACTAAAGTGGTGATACACCAGAGAAGGAAAGGGGTGAGATGCTCTATTGAGGAAGGATGAAACAAGGGAGAAAGGAAGATGGGAAGGTCAGACAAAAGTGACACAAACCCAGATCCTAATCCATGATCAAAACTCCATGAAACACAATGCCCTGCACCTACAAATGTGAAATACATGCACAAAAAATAGATTTGAAAGGGAGAGGCATGGAGAGACAACAAAACAATGCAAAGGGTTGAAGAAACACCACAAAAACACGTTTTATTGCTCTATATGGGTGCACAGACCATTATGTTTCGATTAGAGGCACAAAAATGCTTTTGCCAGGCGTAGAGAAGGTTTTCAACTCAAAATGGAGTCGAGAAAAAAATTTGACAGAGTTTCCCTATGCCAGAATAATCTCCCTTCTCAAATGAGAAGTGTTACAATATATAGAAAGAATAAGAGAGAGAAGAGGGAAAAGTTGAATCTGTTTCAACTACCATGGGATATGCATTGAATCCTACCTTGAAGACTCAACCGCTATCAATCAATGCCCCTTTCAAATCCACCCCAAATCTGTCGATTTTGGCTCCCTCTATCTGTTTGGCAGTATTGAAGAAGAACGGTGGATCAAATCGAATCAGATCTGGTAGTTGGAGAAATTAGGCTTTGTATTAATGGCCTGGAAGACGTTTTCCCATTTTTACCCACCAATGCCTACAAAAAATGATATTTTATGTTTCTAAGGCATAGAGGGCGTCGAGACATTTCCAAAAAATCTTCTCCCGCCCAAATTTGAGTTCTCAGTCAAAAGATATGGCCATTTGAATTTTTGGGTCGTGGGCGCGTAATATTTAAATGAGTATGTATATTAGGGTCCATGTGGCAACTTTTCGCTCATTTGAGATTTGACTCCTTCCTTCACTCTTGGAATAGTGCCCATGTGACATGTGGTGGCATCTCATAAGGTTTCCTATTTCCTTTGTATTCTTCCTGAGTCTTTTCCGTGGGCGGAGGCACTATATCCGACCCAAGACACGTGGAGGCTTTGTGCATGTTTAGAAACTACCCCCAGACTTTACCTTTGGAGTAGCGGATATGACACGTGGAGACCTCCATGGGCCTTTGGAATTTTCAATGGTCACCCTCACCTTTTTGGGCTCTGGGACATGTGGAAGGCCCGCTCATTTGACAACCTGCTCAGGGTCCGCTTTTGAATGTGTGTTGTTTGGACACTGCACCTTCCACCTGCATTCATTACTTAGCCATTTTGGGCCCATTCTCCTTTTGACCTTTGTTGACCATTGGCTACGTGGAGGGTTGGTGCAAGTTTGAGTCTCGCCTTGGGCTCCCATTTTGGAATTGCGTTGAGCCGACACTTGGCCCTTCCATCAGCGAGTCGAAGACTTTTCAACGGTCGGTGTAAAATTTTGGAGCTCTGGACACGTGGAGGCTTGGTGCTTGTTTGAGCCTGCCCCTTTGGTTTTAACTTTTGGAGGTGCACCATTTGGACACTTGGCAGCTTCATTATCTCCTCCATACTTAGTCGATTTTGGGGTCCGTCCTGAACTATTTGAGCCGAAGACTTTGAATCTTCGATGTTTTTTTCCTTTGAGTCTGGTTCCTTTGACACCGCTCGACCTCCTTCCTTGACCCTGTTATTCCATTTGAGCCCACCTATGTAATTTTTTGTTGGATTTGAGGCACGGATTCACTCGATAGAGTCCATTTCTTGAATTTCTTCTTGCATGGGGTCGTTTGATCTTTCGTAGGCCCCGCCACTCCATTGTAAAGTCCCTCTGCAACCTTGTTTGTCATCCTGGAATGTGAGCTCGTGGGTCTGAGTCATTTCCTTCATAATTTCCTTATGTGCAGGACTTGTCTTGACCAAATTTTCAGGGGGCAAATTTGGGATAACAATTTGGTGACTCACGGGGACATCTGCCTGCTAGATGAAGAGACCAGTAGCCTTGAAGCGTCCATTGGGCATGGAGTCACAATTAATGGCCTGGTACTGACCCTTCCTTCAAAATGGACTCCCGATTACTGCACTTTCTATGTTTTGTCTATCCTGAGCCTACCCGTGCGTCTGCACTCTTAATTTTCATAAGAAAATCTTGAAATGGAGTTTCTGAGAGTAGAAAATTGTATTGACCTAGGGCTTTCATTTGTCCCTGAATGGATTAACTTAAAAAATTCCTTTGGTTGCTCTGCATTTGTTTCATTTTTGGAACTAGCAACTGCTACAGATAACTATGGATCTTTCTACCGTGAATATTGAAGAGCCTGGCCTTGGTCTGTCCCGAGAATGAATGGTATTCAATGTTTACCGGGGCACATTGAACTTTGCAATGACATAACCTTGGAGCAACAAAACACACAACAACAATGCTATGTACAAAGAATCAAATCATACATGCCTCAAATGAGACATGCAGAGTGTGCACAAGCACTTCTTCTACTGAAAAAAAATCTACTCCTACTCCTATACTAACTAGAAAGAAAGAAAATCTTAAACAAAGCCCGCTACAGGTAGGGAGAAATAGCTTCCCTTTCTCAAAAGGGGCAGCCATGCAAATGATTTGACACTGAATATGGCTGCTGGATGAATAAAAAATTAACTTTAAGCTTGTCCTCCACCCAAATCATCAAGGTATCTACATTAACCAAAAATACCTCCTCAAGCTGATTGGCATTGGACTCCTAGAGGTGTTGATGATGACCCTTGGTACTTTGATGCTCATCCTCATGCCCTGAAGTAGGCATGACTAGTTTTGGCTTCTCCCTTGGCTCCAATGAAGCCAAATATCTGATTGGGCAAGGTATGGTCCTTTGAATCTGCCCATGGTTCTGAACTCTAACTCCAAAAATGGAGTCTTTTTGTGGACCTTCTTGGATGGATGGTGAGAGAGAGATGATGACATCTCCTTGCTTTTTCTCTTCCTTCTCTTGTGAAGAACATGGAAGACCATGATCTTCCAACCCTAGTTCCAGAGGGATGTTGTGAGACACAGGTTGTTGTCTTTGAGTGCCCTCCTTTATGGCAGTAGGCTCATGTGCTTGGAAGATGGATGATGGAAGAGAAAATGATGTGATCTCCATGGGATTTTCTCCATCAAAGCAATCCTCCAAGTCAGACAGATAATCTGCCTCATTGTTGTCTGTTGCATGTGCTCAACCTCCTCCATGGTGTCCTCCTGATCTGCAACTTGATCACCATGGCTCCCTTCATCCTCAAACATGAATTTTGAAAGCTCAAACTCTTCTTCAACATTAGAGCTTGAAGGGGATGAAGTGGAAGGAAGAACTGAAGGTTCTCTGTAGCTTTACTGCTCCACTTGGAACCTCGAAACTATATGGTCCTCCTCCATCATGGGTTCATCAATCAAATCAGGCCCTTGAAATGAAAAAAAAAATTCAATGATGCCTTCTTCATTGAGTGGCCTCAACTCTGATTTGATCTCTCCCAGCTGCTCCTCTTCAATGGGACTTGGAGCTGGTTGTTCTTCCTCTTCAACTGGTTGTGTAGCTTGGATCAGCTCAGCATCCTCTTCAGACAAAGTGCCATCATGGACACTGCATCGGAGTAGCTAGACTGTTGATCTTCTTCTTCTTGTTTTTGTTCCTTCTCTACTGCAAACTCAGTCTCAGCCACCACTGGCTCTTCAAATTTGACCTCCTCTATTGGCTTGACCATCAAGGGGATCTTTATAAACCCAAATTTGGCAGCCCAACTCTTCAGATTATTTGTCATTTCTTCTCTGTTGGGCTCCCCTTCTTGTTGTTTTCCTTGACTGGATTCTTGAGTCTCTTCCCAACATGGACTTGGGAAAGCAAGAGGAGTGATAGGTTGGGGTTCAACTAACTTTTGATTTTTTGTGGTGGGGAGGGAGGTGGAACTTCTTGTTTGTTTGGAGGGGATGACTATTTGGAAGGGAAAGGGGGAGAGGAACTGAAATGGGGTGGAAGACTAGGGAATGGAGAAATGGAATCAACACTTGGGGCAAGCAACTGGGAAGCTTGGAAATTGGAGCTTGGGTTGAGATGGTGTTACTTGAGAAAGAGAAAAAGAAAAGCTATGAGATGGTGGACTTACCCATTGACAAGGTTGTCTTGACTCCAACTCATAAGCCTCGATCTCCTCAGTCCATTGTGTAAGTTGGGGCAGCATTTCAACCATGAAGTCTAGCTTTCTCTGAGGGTTGTAATGTCTTGGAAAAGGGCCTTCCCATGGACAAGGTGCCTTCTGACCAATCTTGAATGCCTTCATTTGTGCTATGCCCCTTGACTGAACCATGCCAACCTCCATTTTTTGAATTTTCTCCAATAAACCAACATTCTCCACATAGTTGTCACCATTGTATGCGTCCCCTTGTTCTTGATAAGCTCCATGGCCAAACTGACTTTGACCCTGCTCATATGGGTAAGCATAATGGTCTGGATTTGATTATAATGCTGATTTGGAGGAGTTGGGAAATGCATTGGAGGTGGATTGCATTTGTAAGTGTGAGTTCCATGAAGGGAATGAAGTCATGATTGCACAACCTCATGGAATGGGAGAAAATGAAAGAGATGGAAGAAGAAAATGGATGAAAATGAGTGGAAATGGATGGAAAAGGTCTGTAACTTAGAGAATGGGTTTTTGACCAGATGGAGTCACCAGATGTGCTTGCATGTGCCTCAAAAGGCTGAATCCCACCAAGAACACATCAACTTGATGAAATAAAGTGAATACCTCTTGTCTCCCATCAGGCGTGCCAAAACTATTAGTGCAAAATCATAGCACCCCGAATGGCCAAAGATGTGAAGTGGTTAAAATGGGGCATTCGGTGTGATTGCATAACATTGGATCATCTCTCAAGTTGTGGGACTTGCAAACCTGAGATGATCCTCCAGAGAAAGTTGGTTCTTGTTCCTAAACTACCTGCCATGAGCTACTCTAATGTAGGCAAAAACTAAACTATCCTAATCTAACCATTCCAAGGAACCAGAGAGAAAGAGAGGGTGAAAGAAAAGCCTACACTAAAGCGGTGATACACCAGAGAAGGAAAGGGGTGAGATGCTCTATTGAGGAAGGATGAAACAAGGGAGAAAGGAAGATGGGAAGGTCAAACAGAAGTGACACAAACCCAGATCCTAATCCATGATCAAAACTCCATGAAACACAATGCCCTGCACCTACAAAATGTGAAATACATGCACAGAAAATAGATTTGAAAGGGAGAGGCATGGAGAGACAACAAAAAACAATGCAAAAAGGGTTGAAGAAACACCACAAAAACACATTTTATTGCTCTATATGGGTGCATGAGACCATTACGTTTTCTTCTTAGAGGCAAAAAATGATTTCAGGGTGTAAGAGAAGGTTTTCAACTCAAAATGGAGTCGGGAAAAAATTTGACAGAGTTTCCCTACGCCTAGAATAATCTCCCTTCTCAAATGAGAAGTGTTACAATATATAGAAAGAATAAGAGAGAGAAGAGGGAAAAGTCGAATCCTATTTCAACTACCACGGGATATGCATTGAATCCTGCCTTGAAGACTCAACCACTATCAATCAATGCCCCTTTCAAATCCACCCCAAATCTATCGATTTTGGTTCCCTCTGTCTGTCCAGGCGTATTGAAGAAGAACGGCGGATCAAATCGAATCAGATCTGGTAGTTGGAGAAATCGGGCTCTATATTAATGGCCTGGAAGATGTTTTCCCATTTTCACCCACCAATGCCTACAAAAAAATGATATTTTATGTTTCCAAGGCATAGAGGGTGTTGAGACGTTTCCAAAAAATCTTCTCCCACCCAAATCTAAGTTCTCAGTCAAAAGATATGGCCATTTGAATTTTTTGGGTCATGGGCACATAATATTTAAATGAGTCTGTCTATACCGGGTCCACGTGGTAGCTCTGCACTCATTTGAGATTTGACTCCTTCCTTCGCTCTTGGAATAGCACCCATGTGACACGTGGTGGCATCCTGCAGGTTTCCCTATTTCCTTTGTATTCTTCCTGAGTCTTTTCGCGGGTGGAGGCACTGTATCGACCCAAGACACGTGGAGGCTTTGTGCATGTTTAGAAACGCCCCCAAACTTTACCTTTGGAGTAGCATGGATACGACACGTGGAGACCTCCATGGGCCTTTGGAATTTTCAACAGTCAGCCCTCACCTTTTCGGGCTCTGGGACACGTGGAAGGCCCGTGCTCATTTGACAACCTGCTCAAGGTCCTGCTTTTGAATGTGCATTGTTTGGACACCTGGTGCCTTCCACCTGCATTCATTACTTATCCATTTTGGGCCCATTCTCCTTTTGACCTCTGTTGACCATTGGCTATGTGGAGGGCTGGCACAAGTTTGAGTCTCGCCTTGGGCTCCCATTTTGGAATTGCGTTGAGCCGACACTTGGCCCTTCCGCCGAGTCAAAGACTTTTCAACGACCGGTGTAAATTTTGGAGCTCTAGACGTGTGGAGGCTTGGTGCTTGTTTGAGCCTACCCCTTTGGTTTTAAATTTTGGAGGTGTGCCATTTGGACACTTGGCATCTTCCATTGTCTCCTCCATACTTAGTCGATTTCGAGGTCCGTCCTGAACTATTTTGAGCCCGAAGACTTTGAATCTTTGCCATTTATTTTCCTTTGAGTCTTTGGTTCCTTTGACACCACTCGACCCTACCTTCCTTCCCGACCCTTTATTCCATTTAGGCAGATCCCACACGTAATTTGTTTGTTGGATTTGAGGCATGGATTGCTCGAGCTCAGAGTCATTTCTTGAATTTCTTCTTACTTGCGGGGTCGTTTGATCTTTCTCGGGGGTGAGGCCTTGCCACTCCATTGTAAAGTCCCTCTACAAAACCTTGTTTGTCATCTGGAATGTGAGCTCGTGGGTCTGAGTCATTTCCTTCATAATTTCCTTAACTTGTCTTGACCAATCAGTGCGGGTGGCTATTTTTCTCCCATAGATGTAAAAATCATCTAGGAATACGATGAAACCCAATGTAATTGGCATATTCATTAGGCGTTGGGATGTTGATAAGCATTACACCCAAATGGCATAACTCTATGCAAACACTCCCTAATGAGTGTTTAACATAGTCTTGAGATGATCTTTCTCCTATACGCACTTGGTTGTAGTATCTATAGCCATCTACAAAACTATAGCATTCCTTGCTAGATACTTTGTCCAAGATCCGGTCCGAGAATGGAAGAGGGTAATGATCCTTCTTTGTTGCTTTGTTGAGCATCCCGTAATCAACACAAATCCGTAGGTTCCCTTTTTTCTTGCGATCACAATGGGAGAAACCCATTCGAATTCTCCACAAAGAAATATGAATCTTACATCAAGAAACTTATCTATTTCTTCTTTCATACTTTTCAAAAAATTAGGATTCATTTTATATGGCATTTGCTTTATTAGCTTAGCATCATCTACCACTCAATAGAATGTTCTACCCAAATTACTTGGCATAGTTCCTTGTAATCAAAAGTGAATAAGTGCATGTACCTTTGAAAGAGTTAGAGGTAGGATTCCTTCTCACTTTCCATCACAAAATCACCAACTTTTATTTGTTGGAGTCAATTTTCAATTTCTTCCTCAGATAATTCCATTGCTCCAAGAGTCGGTCACTAGAAGGATATCCATGACCTACACATCCACCTCACTTTCTTCATCCTCTATATCCACTTCACTTTGGTACTAGAGTAATTAGAGGACATCCAATCATCGGTTTCATCACTTGAATCCACGAGGTCCCGCCATCCGATGTCGAGGGATGACATTTATCTTCATCCTCTCTATGCGATGTCTAAGTGTCATGAAGCCTTCATTCTAGTAGTTTCTTGCATGAAATATCCTTATCCATGGCCTTCCCAACAACATTGGGTACTTAACAATACCATTCTTCATTACCCGAAAGTTTACCAAGCATACAACACCCATGACAAATATTGCCACATCTAAAACAACACCTTCTAGTTTAGTTTTTTTCCTTATTTAATGACCTTAACATAAGTGTCGACAGTGATCAATTTTTAAACCCAACATATTCATTACAGACTAGGTCATTATATTAATCTGCAGGACCTCCATCTACTAAGACATCATGAATTGAAATTCCATTACATAATACCTCAAATTGTGGAGCATAGGGACTCGCCTCGCTTCCAAAACAAGGACCCCAAACTCCTTCCTTCATTGAGCATTGATTCCACTTCATGCCTCTTACCTCTTCTTAGAAGACGTAGTAAGAATTTGTCCATATGTAATATTTGTAGGATGCTTGGAAATATCTTCTAAGATGGAGTATGGTCCTTGCCCCTATGAAATCAAAAATCCCGCATACCCAAATTTCTTCTCCTATGTTTCTTACTAGTCTCTCCTTTCATCTTTTAGGATCATTTCCATCTTAGTTATCTTTCTCTTTATTTCTTTTTGTCACAATCACATCTACTTCATTATTTATGCTCCTATCTACTACATCGAAAGAATTCACAGTGTGTTTTTCCTTTATCATTATCTCTCTTGTACTAAATGTAGAGGCCCTACGGACAATTATACTTATAATGGCCCTTTTATGACAACCATAACATACAAATTTAGATATATTTCTTTTTGGACCTCTATCTCCTTGGGAATTTTGGGAACTAAATTCCTTTTCTTGAAGAAGATTAATAGTTAACTGGCCCATTTTCCTAAGGATATTCTCATACTCAGTGGATGTACTAGAGGGAAGATTTGTGCTCACCAAGAGTGGTTGTGGTGTCTGGACCAAAGGTGTTGGTGTAGGCTTCACTTTAATAACAATTTCTTTGGGCTCTTCTTCCATGCTTTCTTCTTGCTTTCTAGCAATCTCCCTTTCCTGTTCGAGGGTCATTGGGTGGTCATACTTCACTCTTTTTCGATATTTGGCTTCATCCCAATAATGAAGCGCTTATAGAGGAATTATCCACACCATTCATTAACCCATTCGCTAATCCTTCCTTATGGATCTGGGCATTGAGTTTCCTCCTTAATTCCAGAGCACGAGCATGATAGTTTCTTATATTCTCTTTCTTTCGTTGGGCTAGCTTTGTGATCTCGATTATGAGATCTCGCATACTTTGTTGTGCACCAAATTATTCAAGAAAAATTTTAGTTAATAAATCCCATGAGTTTTGACATTATCCCCTAGTGTCTCAAACCACCTAAGGGTTGAACCATCCAAAAGGTAGGAAAAATTTAGTCCATTTTTCCCTTCTTATGAGGCCATTACAAATGCAAGATTGTTTAAAATCTTGAATGAAAGAGGGAGCATATTCATTAGATTGGGCTGAAAAAATAGGAATCTTTCCCATTTTCAAAAGTAATCACAGTGAAATACCAACCCATCAAGACAATCAATACGACTTATGTGCAAAAATAATTGGAATCAATACAATAGAAAGTGGCTTTCCACCTTTTTATGATAGAATAGGAATGACCGTGGTAAACTTACATTTACTATGGTAAAACTTGACTTACTACGGAAAATACTATTCATGGTAAAAAGTGACTTTATTATGGTAAACACTATGCATGGTAAAAATGACTTTATTGTGGTGTAAAAAGTGACTTTATCGTGGTAAATACTATGCACGATAAAAAGTAAATTTACTATAGTAGATACTATTCACAAAAAAACAAGGTTACCCTTCAAATGATTTCGACTAAGTGGGATTATCTCTCTGAAAGCCACCAACGAGAAATGATCCCAAAAACGGAACCAAAATGTCATCACCAATATGACACTAAGATAATATTTCATCAGAACTCTTTGTGCTATGATTATTTCAAAGAATGCACAACTTTTTGTTTTGTGGTAGTAATCTAGAAACGCTAAGAATGACATAACACAAGAATACCATGACTATGATATAAAGGAATGATGAAAAACATGAAATACAACTGCAACATATATTATTAACATGATATTGTTACAATCTCACCCATGAATTACTTTGAGTGTTACCAACTCCACTCACCTTCCAACAATAATTCTAGAGAAACTTCATAGTTACGCCTTTTGATGGCTTCCTTAACACACCTTCACAATGACTCCTTTTACATGTATTGACTCTCACACTTTACTCTATGCTAAATGATGGGGGTGGCCTCTCTATTTATAGCACTTTCAGGCTTATCCACCCTATCTCTAAGATAGGATAGGAAATCTCTTCCGGCTAATCATATTCCATACCTAAACTCTTATCTTTACATGTAGGATTATCCTTCAGGATAGGATAAACCTTATCATTTCACATGGGTTCCACCTTTCTAGATTTTATACAAATAAAATATTCAAAATATTTATGACATCACTCTTGTCATTATTACAAATATAATATTTCTAATTCTAAATCATGTAGACCATATTGACTTTTAACCTTTTAACATTACCCGGACCACTTATGACAAATATTTACTTTTTACCATCGATTGTTACTTTCATGAAATCCCCTAATGTACTTTGACCGTGCATTGTAGTTTATTAGAGGCATCATTATCTTCTAGTAGACGCGTTACTACTAACTATACTTAACAACATTCTATTCCTAATATATACATTAATGAAATAGAAATCATGCAGAAAATTCCAATGTTGATGACACCATACCACCGCAACACCTTATGACACCAAATCACTTCACTACCAATCAACCTTCATCATATTTGATGAATGACACCTCATGAAAGCTCCTATGCCACCTAAAAAACATCATGCACTCAAGAATCCCTTTGAAATCAATGTAACTTCATATCAATGACAACAATACCGACACAATGTCCAACATTCCCCATCACCTTGTAGTTACCAACTCATTAGTTTTTATGTGATTACATGGATGGAGGTGACAAGGTCAAGAATAGAATCTCAAACTTGATAAAATTACAATATTTTAATGGAAGTGCACTTTAAAATTTCAACAAACATCAAGAGGTGGTTAAACATTGGTTTGACAAAAACAAAAGGAAAAACTTTCAAAATTATAGCTCTAATATTGTTATGGGACAAACATTAAAAAAATCCTTTATGGATCGGGTACCGAATAAATCTCGTAGAGATACTAAACAACAATGCCTCCACACTTAATGATTTATAGGGGATTGATTTATCTTTTCTAGTTAATGGTCGATTATCGAAGCACTATTTTATAATTGCACCATAATCCACGTCCTCTCGAGCAATCATGTAAGGATGTAGAGTATGAGTAGTGTTCATAGATTAGTTTTCATAATTTCGAAAATAGTTTCTATTTTTAATAATGTAAAAGCTATTATAAGTTTTGTTTCCCATATAAAATTGGTGAAAATGATTAAAAGGGGGTCTCATAAACATGTGAAAAGAATTAAGAACTTGAAAGTTTCTCTATATCCCTTGAATTTTGAAATAACTAGGAGAAATGTCGGTTATTTTTAAAATTTAGAATTGTTACTATAATTTTTGTTGATTCTATGAAAGTTATTATACCCAAGAGAGTCACAAACACCTTCACCGATTTAAGTATGCGCAAAATGGATGAAAGAATTGTCTCAAATTCTTATATATTGTAGAACCATTATCATAAGATTCTAAACTCGGTTCCCAACCCCTCACACTATTTTAAAATAAAAGGAATGAAAAGAAAATAAGATAAACATAAAAAAATAGTAAATCTTCTCTTGTAAAATAACTAATCAAGAAAAATATGCTGAAAAGTTTCCTAAAAGTGGTGATTCAAGTAATCTCCATTGGGGCTATGGATGCTCGGTTTCTAATGGAATAAGGATTTTAGTCAAACAAAAGTTATATATTTCGGGGGCTATGGACCCTTAGTGCAACATAGTAATGCTTAAAATCCTTTATGTAATGGAGTCAAATGGTCTAACAAATTCTTGATTATTAAATTTAAATTTTTAAAGAAATATAGATTTATGCACATACAAATGCATTGGCTCTTGGAAGTATGTTAACTTAGTATGTCAAAAAGCAAGAGCAAAAGTAGTATTTGAGTATTATTCATGAGTTAAAAATTATTCCTTGATATGATACCTTCCTTGAGACTTGGAAAAGGCTAAAAATATAAATTATAAATATTATAAGAGTGTTTTCTCTGCAATGTCACCATTTTTTACAAACCAACACTCCCCATTTCGACAAGTAAATGGATCCCTTCTTTACTTCTTATTTATGAGTAGTAGCACCGCTAAGAGGAGAGTTTGAAACTCCCAACCGAACTTCAAATAGTCACATAAAGCTTGCTAATGATTTCCCACTTTCATAATGAATGATAGTTAAATTTGAAAGTTCTTAATCTTTCGATCAAAATAAACCATGAGATGAACATATATTAATAAAATTCCAAATTTTTACTTGTTTACGATTTATAATGTTTTTAGGATAATTTGAGGTTTTCTTAATGAGAGATTCATTATTTTCATCTATAAAAGAGGTTTTCATGGGTATTTTGTAGTCGTGATTATGTGTGTAGAAAAACCAAAGAAAAATTGTTGGTTTTGAAAAGCAACATCTTTATTTCAACCGACATTCCACCTCTTTGTTTGTTCATGATCGGAGGACATTCTGTGGTCAAATGTTCCCTAATTCTCCATAAACCATTACAATACGGAAGATCATTCCTATAGCTTTCCAATGCTTGTTGGAACACATGAATCAAACGTTGTATGTTCCCAAAGATCGTTGGTCAAAGTTCATGGTCAAACTTGGTCAACAAGGAAAACACAAGTCTACATTACTGACTCGACTCGTGCACAAAGTCTATTTGTGTAATTCACATTGATTGGGGAAAAAATGTGATCATGGAAATTGTTTATCTAAGCCTCCAGTCTTCAACAAAGTGCGAAATGTTGGTTTTCAATAGTGATGTCCACTCTTGTTTTGGAAGGGGACCCGATTTCCTTCGTCTATTAATGTAATTTTAATGCCACATTATGTCATGTATTCTAGTGCTGACACATGGAAGGATAGGAGCATGGGTGATTTGGTGGATTTGGAGCATTTCCATATAATATCCATGTTCCACCTAAGTGCATTTACTACTTGCCACATTCCAACACATTAAGCCACATAGCTCCACACAACATGCCACAATGCTGCACACATTAACCTTAGTGCTATCCACAATAGCTTAGCACATTTCCTTTGCCAAAAAAAATGGCCTAGTAGTTAATGTTTATAATGGCACACATTTTTAAAAACAAAATCACCGACCTTCCCGCAAATAATGTGGGATAAATAAGTTTAAATAAAACAAGTGAATGTGCATACACGAAGCAAGCGCCCAAGGTGGGATTCGAACCACCCACATCATCCAAAATTATAATGTTATTAACCATCACACCATGCCCTTGCAAACAATATATAAAGGGCACTTTGGTATTTGTAGACAACTTGGCGCAGAGATCGTAAAGTCCCATAAGGGATAGTTTTTGCATTTTGTCATTTTTGAGCCACTTAGAGGCATTTTTCAGATTTCGTATAATTGGAGAAATGTGTAGTATTCCTAGATGATCAGTTTTAGACTTGAATTTTCCTGATTGGTGCTCATTTGGAATCACTTCGGAGAATTTTTCCATCACTTTTTACGTAGAACATGGGAAATAGATCATGTAAGTGCCACATGAAGGTGGAGGACATTACTGATCGAATTCAAAGTTCTTCAAAGGTCTGTTGAGTAGATTTATTGTAGGTTTTAGATTCATTTCATGTTGTGAGTTTTCATAATGTACTTGCAATATATTTAAAAATGAATTGGTTCGTCATTTAAGTGAACCCGAAGATGTAGCCAAATTGGTGAACTCCATTATCAAGCTCTTTGTCATTGTTACTTTGGAGATTTTCTATTTTTATTAGTTTTTATTTTAGTTCGGATGTATTAATGATAAGCTAAGGAATTTTTTTGAAAAATCGTAAAATTACCATTTATAAGAGTTCAATTGTGGAATTGATGTTTTGAGTTTCTAATCACTTGAATCAGTTCTAAATCAATTTTTAATCAGTTTCTCAATTCATTTAAATTAGGAGTTTGAGAATTTTAATCAGTATCCATTTTTATAAACTATTGATACACTAGGTCAGTTTTATTTTGCGGATCAATTCATCACTTCAATCCTATCAAAATTAATTCAAGGATGAAACTTTATGGAAGGTATAAACTCAACCAATTTATTCCACGCATAATTCAAATTTCTACTTGTTTATGATTTAGAATGCTTTCAAAGATAATTTGAGGTTTTCTTAATGAGTGATTCATTATTTTTCATTTATAAAAGAGGTTTTCATTGGTAATTTGTAGTGTTGATTATGTGCGGGGAAAAATTAAAGGAAAATTATTGGCTTTTCAAAGTAAATTATCTCTGTTTCATTCACCTTACGATTCATCTCCTTGTTTGTTCATCATTTCAATGCTATCAAAATTATATAAGGGATGAAACTCTATGGAAGTTTTAAACTCAACCAGTTTATTTCATGCATAATTAAAAATTTTACTTGTTTATGATTTAGAATGCTTTCAAGGATAGTTTGAGGTTTTATTCATGAGTGATTCATTGTTTTTCATCTATAAAAAAGTTTTCATGGGTATTTTGTAGTGTTGATTATGTGTGTAGGAAACACTAGAGGAAAATTGTTGGTTTTTCAAATCAAATTATCTTTGTTTCATTCACTTGGAATTCTACCTCATTTTTTTTCCATCACTTCAATCTTATCAAAATTAATTCAAGGATGAAACTCTATGGAAAGTTTAAACTTAACCAATTTATTCCATGCATAATTAAAAGTTTTATTTGTTTATGATTTATAATGCTTTCAAGGATAGTTGAGGTTTTATTCATGAGTGAGTCATTATTATTCATCTGTAAAATAGGTTTTCATGGGTATTTTGTAGTGTTGATTATGTGTGCGGGAAAAATTAGAGGAAAATTATTGGTTTTGAAAGCAAATTATCTTTGTTTTATTCAACCTGACATTTCACCTCCTTGTTTTTTCATCACTTAAATCCTACAAAAATAATTTAGGGCTGAAACTATATGGAAGGTTTAAACTCAACCAATTTATGGAATAATCACTAAAACAAACAATGACATTATTGACTCATAAGGTGAATGTCATGTGGAAATGGAACTATAAGAATGACAAGATATATCCCACATACGCCCATCTAACAATGCAACATGTGATAAATTAAACATGTTGGGTCTAAGATACTTTGACAATAGTCATGATTGGTCAAGACATGGATCACTAGTTGACTTGCAAAGCATAACACCAAAATTTATAGATCAGACCCACCTCGAGAATCAAATTCTAGGTTTTTCTTCATCCAACCAGCCTGTTACCCTTGCTTCTATCTTCAAAACAAATTTCCTATGTAATTGTTATTACACATGCAACTAGGAATGAAAAAATTCCACCTTTAAAGATGATAGTTCAAGTTATTACTAATACAGGAAAATCCTACTTGATTGGTTACATAAAATTCACATTACAAACATTTAAGGGCAAAAACATGTCCTTCCTTCTCCTATTGGCTCTAACATGTATGGCTACATTTAACACAAACACAACTATTATACATTCTAGGATTTAAATACCCATTCGAGAAATGAAGGCTCTCGAAGGAAAAACATTAGTTGTTTTCCAAGAGCATATGAGGGACATAGAATACATTCTCATAGTTGAAATGAACTTCACATGGATAAAAATCTTAAGGAATATAAACTATAAGTTAATTGATGTGCTCCCTCACTATAACAACAATAATTTTAGTGATATCTTGATTATATTGTTGAGTTACTAAGACCACATGCCCCTATTAGTGACATACCATTATACACATGCAAGTCATTCAGACACACACATTGGTGCAAATTTGACATGGTCATTACCTTGGATATGTAAGAATTTTTGAAACCTAAGAAACTCCTTAGCGCAGACTCACACCGACCATATATAAATTGATACTATGATACAAAAAATACATAAGAATAAGGAATGATAATAGTATATTATTCACATAATCAATCACAATATACAAATAGAGGTGGTCAATATATAGTAAAAGTAAGAGTTTGGTTCCAAATTTACTTTTGACTAAGTAAAGAAAGAGTTATGAACCAACTCTACTTTTGAATAAGTAATCGACACATGTTTGAAGTGATAGACACATAATGGACACATGTGGGAAGTGGTGGCAAGTGATTAGTGATACCACTTATCATATCATAAGCCTATGAGGTGTGCACAAAGAAAATCTAGAATCGTTAAGCTAACTCGAGTCAACTTAATACTAGTGAAATTATAATATTGCACCAGCACCCTCTTAAGTACAACATAGGGAGGCTTATCTAAAATGAGAAGGATAAGGATTCTCTAAAATGGGTCCTTGAAACTAGACCTAATGAGGTACCCATATATAATAAGTACATCCTAGAAAAATGAGATACCGAAAAATGTCTCTCAAAAAACCAAATTAAGTATTGTGAAGGCTACACAAGATGGGATGGAAGTCATCACTAAAAAAACACGAGATGGGATAAAAGTAATCACTAAAAATATGCAAGAAGTGCAAGTGAAAATAAGCGTAAAGAACTCAAATTTGCACCTTTGGTGGTCTAAATACACTACTCGATCATTAAAGAAGACAAACCAACACTATATGCACTAGAATAGCTCTAAAGTGACTATCAAGTATGGCAAATGTGGTGACAAAGGTATGATGATGTGATGTGTTAAGGGAAAGAAAGGGACATAACACTTGAAGTAATATAACCAATACACACCCCCATAATGCTAAATGGGTAGAATGGACAAAATAATTTATCTATATGAGTGGTTTGAATCCACTAATCAAACACCGAATTATAATAAAAAAATCTAGGTATGACAGAAAATGCTCAGTAAAAGGAGACATTTTGACTATCAAGGTGTCAAATAATACAGAAAATGGCCTCTTATAAACATCATGACACTAATAGTGATGAGAATACACAATAACTAAGAAAAGGGTGTGTGAAAAAAGGCACTCATATAGAACGATAGAATATGTTATAAAAAGTAAACCCCCATGGCACTTTAAAACTTGGTGCAATTATACATCCCAAAAATAAGGCAAATAAAAAAATATATACACCAAAATAGCTAAAAAAAGGAGCTATCTAACTGTTGAAGAAGTGCCAAATCAATTTGAGGGATACTCCAAAACACGGGAGTGATGAAAAATATAATTGCTTCAAAACAAAGGGAGCAATGTTAGGTAGACAAGTAGTGTGTTGAAAATATAATTGAATAGTAGAGGATCCATGCCTATATATTCTACATAAAGAATGGTGTCATGACTGATTTGAAATCCATCTTAGGTGAATACGAATGGTAGATGAATATTTTTGTATGTAATCTAGTGTCATGTGCACAAATGATACATGTGAGGAATCACCTACAAAAGTGTCATGAATCTCATGTTTAGTTGAAGTAGTTTCAATTCTCTCATACCTAATAAAGTGCACAGGACTCACTTATCACTCAATATCCTTATGAAGAGTGGAAAAAATAAAAACATGTGAGTTTACTTGAAGTAGACCCAATGAATAATCATCTGCTCTATATCCAATGTCATGGTGAGCAATCCAATGAATAGGTTAGATAGAGGAGGTGATGTGTCATAAATGTTTACCTATGAATATATCAAAATGACCAAAAGAATGAAGAGTGTGGGATCAAAACCAATTGTGTGCTTATAAATTGATCCAAACACAATAATGGGTGAATATGAAGTATGCGTTACAACAAGTGCACTAATGGGCACATCAGATTCAATGGGAAACTCATGGTTAGCTAGAGAATAAGATGATGATGTGTCAAGAGGATCTCATGTTTTGACATAAGGTAAACTATGCTCAATGAGAGGTATGTCCATGGTGTTAATATGACATTGTAAGTATGTAATTGTGTCCTAAAATGCCCAAAGGAGGGTATCTTTTTTGAAAATTAGTGAGAGTAATAGAGAGTTATGATTTTCTATCTTCCTATTCTTTTCAAAAAATCTAACCATGTCTTTTTGAAAAGAGCATGGTATTTTCCACTATTAGGTTATTATTTTCTTACATGAGAGTGTGATGGTCTTGGTTAGAAGCCATTTACAAGAGCACACAAAATAACCTTGGAAAAACTTCAAAAAGTAGACACACTAAAAATACCTCCCAAATTGCTTATAATAATGTAGTTTTTACAAAAATTCCTTAATAAAATGGTTGGCATGCAAGCCAAGAATCAAATAATCCCAACCTAGAAATTGTTTTAATGCACAAACATGAACCCCAATTTGAAAATATGTGACACACTATAAAATAATGCACTTACGGTAGTTTTTCAATTAAAATGCGACAAAAAATAAAACAATATAGTTTTGATGTAGAATGGGATAGATTTGAAGCTTATACTATAAATAGTGTGAAAAAATGCACATTTTTAAAAAATATATTGAATTCCATTTGATGAATAAAAATATATGGCCCTCCAAAGGTCCAAAAATAAGGACCGAGGGGAAACCTCTAGTAAAACTAAAATTTATTGGAAACCCTACCACCAAAAATCCCATTTTGTATAGATAAAAAAATATGAAGGGTGAAAAAAATTCACCCCAAAATCCTCCCCGATCAAAACATATGGCTCTTGGGAATTCACAACTCAAAATTAAGCACTCAATGGCGCAAACAAGGACTAAAAAGCCAACAAGTGGTCATATAGGAGTTGAAGGGGCATTTTAACTTTAAAAAATAATAAGGTTGGAGGGAATCAAACCCATGACCTCTTGGGAATGAATTTCTTCACAAAATTAAATAGCCAACATGCCATACAAAACACTTAAAGAGTTATAATGGAGCTAAGTGTAATTTGTAAAAGCAAAAAACGTGACATTTGATACGAAAATAAGGCAACAATGGTGGTGGTACAAGTGGCCACTGGGTGGGGGTGGAAGAAATGGGTTGATCCACCCTATAAATACACCGAACAATGTTAATATGATTTTTACAAACCAGACTTTTTAGAAATCTATCAAAGAGGAGAATCGGAAATGAAAAGTTTGTTCCTTCATCCTACAATTTTTATAGGAATTTGTGTTGTACACGTTATTGTTCATTGTTTGCATGCAAATTTGAAACTTAAAAATTCACACAAAATAATCCATGAAACAAGAAAAAACCTTTTTAATTGTATTTTTGTGTACTTGCAACAAAAATACATAGAAAAACAAAAAATACTTATTTTTCCGTAAATGCAAAAACAAATAAAAATTCAATCTTTGGTAAAATAAAAAATACCAAATGTTTTTTTGGAAACTAAAAATGTTGGTTGTTCCAAAATATATGGATGATAGCTAGAGAAGCATGTAGAAGAGAGAACACGTGAAAATTCTTTATAAATCCCCAATTGCTATTTGATGGAAAAAGGATTTGGGACCATGTAAGAATTGTTAAAACTTGCAAAACCCAAGAAATACAAGAATAGAGAATGACAATAGTATATTATTCACATAATCATTCACAATATACAAATAGAGGTGGTCAATATATAACAAAAACAAGAGTTTGTTTCAACTTTTCTTTTGACTAAGTAAAGCAATAGTTGTGAACCAACTCTATTTTTGACTAAACAACTGACATATGTCTAAAGTGATGGACACATAATGGACACATGTGGGAAGTGGTGGCAAGTGATTAACAATGCCACTTATCATATTATAAGCCTATGAGGTGTGCATAAAGCAAACCTAGTATAATTAAGCTAACCTAAGTCAACTTAATATTAGTGCAAGTATAATATTACACCAACATGATACAAATTTTCATTAGCAAGGTTTGACCTATAATAATGGGAATTTAGATGTTTATCAAACAACATCATAAATGCATGCCCAACAATAGAGGACTTTAATTTTCTCATGTCACGTACAAAATCTTTCATGTCTCCATTAGAGTTTGCCACCTTTAAAGGTGTAAAACATCTTTATGCAACAAATGAATTAACAACCTTGCACAATAAGTGAAAGCTAAATTTTTGCACCTTCTAGTTGAAACAAGCAAAGCTAAGAAATGCATACATGTAGTACAATTAGACCTCAATGACACTTAATTGGAGCATACAATGCTCTTATGCAAAGGACAAGAGGCTATGTTGACATCTAATTTATGGGTCAGATCTAGATTGGTTAATGGGACACACGGGAAAATTGTGGAAGTTGTCTACAATCCCGATTCATAACATCTAAACTTATTGTACTTTGTTCTTTTTGACTTAAAAAATATTGTAGCCCTCCATGGGCAGATCCTCTACCCAACACCTTTATTACTACCTCCTTTCATGTGTGAAAATTATTCCTAGATCCCACTAAAAATGTCATGGTGGCTCACCATCCATAAGGCACATGGTATGACATTCACCATGATTAGTAATAGAAATCGATAATGTTTACCGGCAAGGAATAACATTTACTACAATCTCATGAGTTTGTTCACTTGGCTTTGACATACACATCTCACCTTTTTAACTTTTGAGCATTACACAATAATGAGGTACACAAAAAATGTTAACAAAAAAAAAAAAGAAAAGGCCAAAATAAGTTGTATATAACTTCCCTTTCATTTACATGATATTTAGTGATTCCTTCATAAGCCTAAGAAAGAAACCCTCTCAATCCACAATTTTGACTCTTCACGATTCAACAAAAAACACTACATTTTCTATTTCATATTTGCGATTGTAAAAACATTTGTGATACTATGTGATATGAATGTAAGAAATAATGTAAATATTTAGGGCTTCCAAAAATGTTCAAGTAACCATGTGAATTTGTCTAAACATTATACATAGTTTGGCTATTAGTTTTTGTTTTTGTTTCAAAGTATCATTTTAATATGTTCTTAATAAATGTTAATGGTAATACTGTAATATATTTGCCATCTTTGTAAGTTCCTTTTTTTGGACAACTTTAGGGAAATCGGGATTTCCCAGAAAACCCTTATTTTTTGTTCTTTTTCCTTTATGACAACAATTTGAAAATACTTCAAATTCAACCAACAAACTGAAAATTATCTTCAAACCCTAACAACAATACAATTTTTTGTTTTGTTTTCATGACAACAATTAAGCGAAAAAGTTGAAACACATAGAATAACTTCAATTATTTTTGGGAATATGTTGGAACAAACTTAAGACAAATGAACACCGGAAAGAGATATTTTGTATTTTTGGAACAACTAAAAATAAAATATGGCAACAACAATATATGTCAACATGGCTAGAAATGAAGGATTTCACGCCCAAAAACAATAACAAAATACACACCCGCACTCCAAAAAATAGGAAAAAGTTGAATATGAAAGAAATCAATGATATTGTGCTCTAGAAGGCCCTAAACACCCCCACAATGTAGGTTTCCCCTCTTGGAAAAGGCTATAAATCCTTTGTAGAATCCTAACAAACCTCTTCCTCTCAAATCCTAGCTGGAAATATGCAAAATATGTCTTTTTAATGCTCCTTGAAACCCCTAGATAAAGATTCCTCAATGGAATGAGGGGTTTTCATTCCTCGGACAAATGAGGGTTTTTATCCTCACATGTTGTGCCATACAAGAGGGTTTTCGTCCTCAAGTGGAATGGTTGAGCATTTAACCCAAAACCATATAAAAGTTGTAATTGACAATGCCCCCAAATGTTTCTCTCTAACTCCTTTTTATATATTTTCCCTATTTTTAATTCTGATTTTACCATTGACATTACTTAAATTAGAGAGCCCCCTTCTATTTTAAAAATATAACATAAGTTGTTGACATAAAGTTACTTTTTGGCTAACTTATTCTCCCAAGTACCACTTTTTAATAATAATTTAATTAAGTGCTTATAATAAAAATTATTATGCACTTAAAATTAAATTATTAATTTTTCCTTATCCCCTTTAGCCAACCAAAAATAGTGAAAATAGGCTAAGGGGTCTTCTCCCTGCTTTAGTATTTAAAAATACCTTTTATTTTAATAATAATATTAAGTTGTCCCAAAATGAAGAATTGGTCGGGCCCAACTTAAAATATTATTAATTATTTTTAATTTAGAAAAGGGGACATTACAATCCTCCCTCCCCAAATTTGCTTTCCCTCAAGCAAATACAAACTCCCTTCTTCGCTCATTGTTTCCTTCCAAAAATACGAAGATCCCAAAGCAACCTCATGAACTCTTCATAGTATGGAATAAAATTCAGCAACCTCTTGCACCTTTGCTAAAACAACATACTCTTCATCCTCTTGGGATGAAAACAAATTTAGTTGCTCCCACTCATGCATGTCACATGTGATGATCATTGGACTCTTTTTAGACATATGCAAAGAATGTACTCTTTAATTCATAAGAGTCTCTTTATCAAAACTCATATAAGTTATTCTAACACACGCAAGGTGTTGCCATGAATTCAAAAGAGATACTATGATGATTTTCTTCAGCTACACCCTTTCCTAGCTTCTTCCATTCGTAAAGCTCCCCTATATTGTGTCAATTTACAACTATACATGATCATTAATGAGCTTGCTCTAACAGTTTGATAGTGTCATAACAAAAAAATGATCTCCTTTTGCCCCATTTGAGGGTGTGAATTGTGTAGGAGCTAAAAATGCTCTTGTAGGTAAGTCCAACAATGAAATAGAAATATTGTAGGGGCTGAAAATGTTATGGCAACAACATGGAAGTTGGAAAATTGTGGCATGGTTGTCCCAAATTTTGACCCCGCACATAAAGAAAACACATCAATGAAATAAAGAGATCCCAACATCACTCCTTCAACTGTTTCATCATGCCTCATAGCCATGTTATTCAATCTGCTTCTCATTCTTACATTTTCATCAAAATTCTTGTTCCTGTGATGGACTTCCAAAGATCCATTCTTATTGCCCCAAGCGTAATTGTAGTTGTATTGCTACATTTTCTTGCTCACATCAATATTATGGTGTTTGAAAACTCTTCTATAATATGTGCAAATAATCCCTCATTGATGGTAGGTGGAAAATCCTTCCACTTTGTGGATGTAAACGCTTTTGTGACTACCGGGGAAAAATTTAAGGGGCTGGTTTTGTTGTAAACAATTACAAAAAAATAGGACAACAATTGTCAAAATTAAAAATCTTTAAAAAATTAAAAATTAAAAAAATGACAATGATATAGGGGTTGGAATCAACCATAAAATGACTATATATACTTTTAAAATATCAACAAACTGAAGATTACTCAAGCATATGACTGAGACTACTTGTATGGTTTCATACAAAATGCTAAGTTGGCTGGAAATGTGGGTGACAACAACTCTACAACCCAAAATAGTGAATTTTTTTTGTAAAAGAACCTCCTCCTTGAGTTCTCCTTCACACCATGTGACTGAAAACACTTTTATGGTTGTTATGTAAGTGTGAAAATGGTAGGTATTGTTTTTTATAGAAGCTAAAAGATGGGTACATCAACTACCATATGTGACACACTTCACCAAAATTTTCCATGTGAGTGATATGCGGTTTAAACACCCTTCTTTGACCACTTTCTATATCAAGTATCTTGTTGCAACCGACAATGGTGACTATCCTCATATCCTTTTTCTTGGAATGTTGATTCTCCAACATTTCATTAGAATCCGTGACATACTTCATCGTGGTCCTCATGAACTTATTCTCTAGCCAAATGCACGAGTTAAAGAATTTATTAAAAAAGTAACATTGAACTCCTCAAAGACCTTACCCTTCTTGTATCTCCAAATATCATTCTAATCTCAAACTTCCATGTATAAATAATTTCAATCTTGAATGAAAGGATCTATGTTCCCTTTTCACCTAATAGTGTTCTTCACTCTATCACCATTTTCACTATGATGTCCATGATGACCACAAATTTTCTATGACATACTATGAAGCATTAAACTTGACATATGATCATTCTTTTAACATAATTCCCATGACGATGACACATTTGAAATGACATAGTAGGAAGTAACAAATCCAAAACACTTTTATACCTTTAGTATCGTCAACTTGTTCACCTTCCTTTTCCGGATGAATATTGGTTGAGGTCTCTTTAACACTTCCGACCTTGTGAATCGTAACTTTTGAGTTAGGATTAACATTCTCCTTTACCATTGATTCTTTATATTCAACTAGTGAAGTTCTTTCTACCTTGAATCTATCCATATTTTGTTGACATATGCATGGAACATCTCCATGGTTATCATCAAAGTCATGTACACCATCAAATTGCTTCTTATTAATTCTTTTTTTGAAAATTCCAGCAAGTTGAACATAAACATTATCATCTAACAATTGGGCTTGAACCACTTTGTATTCTCTCCCCAATCTAGCAAATATTACTTTCCTTCTTCCTTGGGTTCATGATATATGATTTATCCCTCTTCCCTCATCATCAATGTTGAATTCTCTGCCCTCATTTCGCGTAGGTGTTGTTTTACTTGTGTAGCTATTGACTTAGCTTTCCTATCTCTCTTTAGACATTCATCACACATTTATTGGGTCCTCATTACATCCAATGCTCTTGAAAATCTAAAATTATTTTTCTCTCAAACCCTACCGGAAATTTGCACAATTAGTTTTCTTTGATGCATTTTAGAAACCCCTAGATGGAGATTTCTTAATGGATTGATAATTTTCCATTGCTCAATCAAACAAGGATGGTTTTCTTCCTCAAATTTTGTGTCATACAAGAGGATTTTCATCCTCTATTGGAATGGTTGAGCATTCAGCCCAAAATCATGTAAAAGTTGTAATAGACAATGCCCCCAAACGACTCTCTCCAACTCCTTTATACATTATCCCTCCTTTTAATTCTAATTTTATCATTGAAATTTCTTAAATTAGAGAAGCTGTTGATGCAAAATCACAGCACCCTTGGATGTTGATCAGATTTCTAGGTTGATCACTCTAGCATCCAGTGTGATTGCACAACATTGAAACCTTTCTCCAAGTGTGGGACTCACGAAATGAGAAAGGAATCTCCAGAGAAGGCTGGTTCCTACTCCTAAACTACCTGCCACAAGCTATTCCAGTGTAGGCAAGCTAATCTAAACCTAATCTAACCATGCCAAGGAGACAGAGAGAGAGAGAGAGAAAAGGGAAAAACAACAAAAGCCTACACTAAAATGGTGATACACTAGAGAAGGAGAATGTTGAACATCTATCAAAATTGCCATGGAACAAGGAGAGGTGAGCAATGGGAAGGATGGATAGATGCATCACAAGCCCAAGGATAGATTTCACACAGAAAATGTCCCAAAACTCCATGAACACAACTCCAAACCTACAATGAACATTCAAACTTGCACAAATACCTGTAATGAAGAGAGGCAAGAAGAAAACAAGCGAAAAACAAGCAAGGATGGACAGATGCATCACAAAACACATTTTTGTTGCTTCAGAAGTTTGCACAGAACATCATTTCAATAGTAAAAGGCAAAAATGCCATTACAGAGCAAGGGAGGAGGTTCGAACTCCATTTTCAACCCTGGAGAAGAAAAGAAGGGAGGGCAGAGCCGAAAAGATGAACAACTTGTAATAATAATCATAGAAATGAGCCAAATCTGGCCTTTTACAATGCATGGGTCGAGCCCAGGAGAGAGAAAACGTAGGAAAACGTGTGCAAGCAACCCAACCATTGACCAAAACACATTCTTCATTAAAATTGGTGGTTGAAACATCACTTCTGGCCATGCTGAAGAAGAATGCGACCCATGTGCATTAAATAGTTGTTGAAACATCACTTCTGGCCATGTTGAAGGAGAACGCGACCCATTTGCATTAAAACTGGTTGCTGAAACGTCTCTTCTGGCCATTACTACGCGCCAGAGATGTTTCTTGATTTTCTCTCTCCAAACTGAACCAAAATGCAAGATTGACCCTCGGAATCGTGTAGAGAATTTCATAAGCTTTCTAATGATATAAAGAACGTGCAAATCCGAGCTCTGGATCGAAAGATATGGCGATCTGAAGATTTTAGGGCAAAAATAGGCAAAAACAGATTTTTGAATTTTTCCCGCGCTCTGCCACTTGGATGACATGTGTCGGGCGCTGATTGGATGAGCAATTCTCTCTCCTCCACCTTTCCATGGGCTTCCCTTTGAAATTTTGACCTTTTAACTCTTTGGAAAATTTTCCATTTTTTCCCCCGTGCCTCGCCACTTGGGACACGTGGCATGATTTGGTTGGAGGACAGCGGCGTGGCGGGGGTCATCCTCGTCTTTTAATTTTTGACCCAAGACTTTGCTAAGTTTCCAAAGTTCTCCCTAAGCTCCGAACTCCCCTGCCCCATAGGACACACGTCCTCTTTTGATTCGTTGGCGGCTTTTCCGGGTCTTCTCGTCCCTCGCGTATTTTTAGCCCGGATGTCCCAAACTGCTGGGACAAATTTCTGCGATCCGCCCGATCGGGCTTCCCTGTCCCTCTTCGGTGAAGACACGTGGCACATTTCCATTCACTCTCGGCTCTTTCGGCTCTCCGCATCCCGCGTGTACTTTTGGCCCAGACGTCCCAAACGAAATTTCTGTTTGGCCGAACCGAGGTTCAAGCGTCCTCCTGCACTTTTGTCCCAAATGTCCTGATGCCTGGGACAAACTCCTCCGAACCACCCGAAATGGACTGACTTGCACCAAACCGGCTGATCCGCATCTTTCACGTACTTTTGTCCCAACTGTCCCCACTGTGCGAAACCAAGACTTAGGCAATTTTTCCCTTTTTTCGGCCGAATCGGCTTTTCGCGTCCCGCGCGTACCTACGGCCCAGATGTCCCAATTGCTGCGTGGACCGCCTGGAGGCTTTTCAGCCGATTCGCGCCCGACATCCCAACTATCCCGGATGCTGCGTGAGACCGCCTGGAGGATTTTAGGCCGGTTCGCGCCCGATGTCCCAACCTGCCCCAAGGACTCGCCTGGACTAGGACTTAGCCGATTTTCATGATTTTTTCGCCCCAAGCTTATTTTTGCAACTTTTTCACCCCTTTTTAGAACTTGTTTTCTTCTTAGACGGAAGAGTTAGAAGGAAGCCGAGGGGACCCCAGAAACATGATTTTTGCCTTGAATCAATCTATCTTGCTGGGACCGAAGAATTTAATGCATGTTATCAAAATTACCCTGGGGGGTGAATTTTGGATAACAAGAACCCCATTCTATTTTTAAAATATAACATAAGTTTTCAACATAAAGTTACTTTTTGGCTACCTTATTCTCCTAAGACCACTTTTTAATAATAATTTAATTAAGTTCCTATAGTAAAAATTACTATGCACTTAAAATTAAATTATTAATTGTGCCTCCTTTTATCCCCTTTAGCCAACCAAAAAATAGTGAAAATAAGCTAATGGGTCTTCTCTCTACTTTAGTATTTAAAAATACCTTTTATTTTAATAATAATATTATCAAGTTTTCCCAAAATGAAGAATTGGCACGGCCCAACATAAAATATCACTAATTATTTTTAATTTATAAAATGTGACATTACAATCTTCTAGATGTTTAGTTTTTCTCCAAGTACACTTTGAAAATTTCAAAACCAAAAAGCATTTGTGTGTCAAGCATTATGACCCATCTCATCATATCGCACCTATGTTCATGTCATCTTTGTTGTATGTTTGTTTTTCTATTTGTTCTACTACAAGGTTCCTATTTGTACACAATTTGAAGAATTTTTAAATGTACTTACTATATACACTTATTGATTACACTAAAGCACATCCTATGAGCGTACACAACATCACATCACTATGAATAAAAATGTGTACATCACAAGGATTCATCTTACATTATGTGCAATATAGAAACAAAACCAATTCACCATGAAATGCTAATATTTGCAGTAAAGCATTGCCTCAAACCCTTCAATACCAATGGTGGGATCACACTTACAAGATGAATTCGATGATGAATTATACCATGTCATTTTCTAAAGTTTTCTATTCTAATTTTTCTTATTTAGTTAATCCTAACAAGATGAATTTTTATTGTTTCTTGATTGTGGTTTACTAAGGTGAAATACATATCTTGTATGTTATTGTTAGTGGAAAATTTATTAATAATTTCATATTCTTCTTTAAAAATCTCTCACTAATCAACCACACATATACCTTTGTAAGTAGTGTGAAACTTGTTGATGGTTAAACCCCTTTGACTACTACATCCGACATAACTTTCTCAAGTAAACATCCACTCTCATTCACGCCAAGGGTTATTACTTTGGATAACTTCTCTCCTGGTGCTCATCAAACTCTTGCAATCATTTGTTATACAATCCCTATCACCAATGTTTCTAATGCATGTTCTGATATTTCTATTACGACATCAAAACTCTATTTCTCTCTCATACGATTTTCGATAATGATTTCCACATTGTATGTGCCCTTATGAAGATGGTTGATGAAACATACCTCCAACTTGATGGTTAGTATAAATTCCTCCATAAATTGGAGTTCTTTATCGATACCACATTGGTGGGAATGAGCAATACATAAACAACGTATTCAATGCTTACCTTGCTAGCTTGTAACATTATTTTAATTCTGAACATAACATTGTTATCCCTCTCTGGCGTAGTTTGCATTCATGTACAATTGCTAGTAATTTAATCATGAGACCACTCCCCTCCCAATAGTTTAAAATTAATTAAAAAAATGCATGGGCCATATTTACACCAAAGACATATTCCAAATGGGAGCGAGGGTTTACGCCTCTGACAAAAAAATAGAGAAATAAGTGGTGTAGATTAGTTTCGGTGTTGATGTTTGGCCTCTTACACCGTCCACATAATGTTTTATATGTGGTGAAATATAAATGATCTACTTTATGTTGTATAATGGATAAAGCTTCACCTACTTGCATTTCCATTGTTATATTTCATGAAACCATGTAATAGTCTACTTTGTAGAATTCATCGGAGTATGAAACAACTCTACGCCTCTACCCAACAACAATTTACATTGAGTGAAAACATTTTGGACAGTGGGTTTAAGATCTTCTAGATGAATCTTGTTATTTCACATTGAATATTATGAATCAACACACATACTATGACACCCGCAACATATCTCTCGCCTTCTTCCCATACTACCGAATAACATCAACACCCATGTTAACAAAATTTGAGTGCTCGAGATTCAACCCCAAGACCATTCGCCTACCTCTTCATTCCTAGAAACATTCATATGAAAAACTACTGAAGGGGCTTAATTATCATTTTTTTCCTACAATTTGTTGAGCATAACATTAAAAAGTGTAACCAAAAAGGGTGAGAAGAAGTCAACATTGTGGTTGGGTTTGGAACTTGACACCTATTATCTTTTCCTTACTTTTTTATTTTGGTCCTTGTAATGGTAAATGAAACTTACCTAAATGATGCATCCGAGATTGAGGATAAAGTACAAAGACAAATAACAAATATGACTTGAGTGGGAACAATCCAAGCAAAGTGGAATAGGTGTGGGACATGCAAGTATTTGATTCCCACATTTTTATTTCCAACTTTTCATTCATGTATTCTTTTAATCTAATAAATTAAATTCCGATTGAGAACCTTGCACACCGTAAAAATAAAATAAAATAAGAACAAATCCCATTTTCAAAATATTTTTCCAAAATATTTTGTTTCTTTCAGTTATGTGGGGACTAGTTGTTGGTGCCTTATAATTGATAAAAAAAAGTTAATGACAATGTGAAATGTCCCCTTCTCCAAAATAACATGTTGAAGACCCTTAACCCAATTTTGTTTCCGGTGGCTAAGGGGTGTTAAAAAGGAAACTATAGTCTTAATAAATTACTATAAAGTGCATAAAAACTTTATAAAAACACTTATATTAATTTATTAATAAATTACTAAAAATAAAAGAGAAAAGATAAACGAAATTAGAAAAGAACAAATAAAATAAGTCACTTTATATTTTTATTTCCCTGGGGGAAAATGCGACCATTGTTAGGGATGAAATAAATGCCAAAAAATAATTAAATGTGGGAAATGTATTTGATTGGTGGTTATGGGTGGCCACTAAGCCAATTTTTCCTATAAAAACAAACGGATTTGGCTTTGTAAAGCATCTCTTTTATTTTATACAAATTCTGATTTTTGTCTCGAGCTTGAGAGCTTTGCAAATTACTTCAAAGGACGAAAACCCATTGAAGTCACCTCTAGAGGACGAAAACCCTCTTGAGATTTAGGAAAATGAAAAATCTTCTTCTATGTTGTGAGGATTCTCCATTCAGGGGTTTCCATTGAGGATCAAGATTCAAGGTGTTATCTGTGTTTTCTAGTAGTTTTCTAACCGTTATTGAAGGCTTTGTTAGTGTATCTTTTCTTTGTTTCCAGCTTGTTCTAGATGAAATGACCTACATAGAGGACTGATTTGAAGTGTTGGGAGATGACAAAAATCAGATCTAGGTTACTATTTCATTTGCTGATTTTTGGATGTTTAATAACCCCGTTTGAAGTGAAATTTGTCTCTAAAACATTGTATTTTCTAGCTGAGTCTCGAGGACAAGTAATTGCATATTTTCAATAAAAATATTTCAGTCTTTAATTAGGTTTGGCATAATAAATTCAGTTGATCAATTTATGATAAAATCATAGTGATTTAGCTTTTTTTGGGGTATGTTTCATCCTCTCAGCCAAGTCATCATTTCTATATTAAATTAGATCGCAATCAAAATTTATTGTGTATCCTCTATAACTTGTCTTTTGGAGTGGGATTTGCCTCTAATCGATTTGAGGTTAAAAATGTCCGTTTTGGGACATTACAGTGGTATTAGAGCAGTGTATTCTCCCAACATGTGAAGATAAAAATCAGATCTGAAGATAAAGAAGAAGACCATGGAAGAGCATGATCAGAGAGCTCCTCGTACATATAAGATGAGCTACATACATAAAGTGACCACACATAGTTAGAGAGAATTCTATCGGTCTCCGAGAGAAAGTCAATGAGATATACATAAAGTTTTGAGGGAATATCAAAGGGAAATGCGTGAAGCATTGACCGGTTCCATTAGAGACTTGGCAAAGATCCTACAAGGAAACAATATGTCTACCAATCAAGGAGCAACCCACAATGGTGAAAGAAGCTCTACGGGACCAGCTAGGACCTCATCCAAGCCTTCACAGATTTCCAAGTTTCTCCAAAAGGAGGAACAACCAGTTGAGGATGATGACATGGAGATATGGGGAAAAGAGTATGCAACACTCAGTTCCAAGGTAAGAGCTATGTTGACCTTTGAAGAATTTTGTGAGTTGAAAGATAGTAAAGGCCTTTGGAAAAATATATCTCAACATGTGAAACCCACAATGCAAAAATTTGAGAAGAAGCACCCGTAATGGAAGAAGAAGAAGTTTCAAGGGAAAAGGGTATGCCTTCTAATGGGCAAGTGGTAGAGGAGAAAATCAAGGATCTTGAGCCCGAGAAAGAAGAGAACTCCAATCCACAAGTTAAGGACAAGATTTTGGTGATGAAGATCCAAATTACAAGTGATGAGGACTTCTTTCACTTGTTGGCATATCTAGAACATTAGGACATGAGGAGATACATGAGAAGCAAGATGGTGAAAAGAAAGGAGATAACAAGCAACTTGTTGATCCTAACATAACAATAACTATTGGTGAGTCATACTATGACACTTCCAGATGGGAAACATCCTAAGGGATACTCTATCAACAACAAAGAGTCCAAGGATGATAGATATGCAAGAAAAAGGGAGAAATCAGTTGTTGATCCTACTTTCAGAATTCTGAGGTACAGTGTTCAAAGAGGAATCTCTCTTCCATTCATGAATTGGGTACATTCTTTGACCAATGTGTGGCAAGATAACAGTGGAAAGAAGCAAAGATGGAAGACCTCTCATGATACTAATTGTTCATGGGCATTATAAGGTATGAGATTCAGTAATATATTGCATTTTTCCAAGGATATCAATTCTGATTTTGAAAACTTTGTGACTGATTTCATAAGGAAAAGAAGGAATTCAGAATTATCTTTTGGGATTACAAGTGTTGGCAAGCATGGTTTCTTCTTTGGAGAATCGGTGCAAGAAGAGAGAGTACCTCTCAAGGTACTAATGTTGGTTTTCTAATTTCTCAACTTCCTATGACAACCACAAAAGGTAAGAGAGATGATTATCTTCATAACAAAGATTTTTTCTATCACCATAATATTTTTTCCTTGCAATATGTTGGTCATCATAAGTATTATGCTATCATAGAAGACAAAATCCGGGCTGAGTTTTGGAAGGAAACATCATGCTCTAGCCATAAGAGTCCTTGTATACCTATCTATGATTACTTGAAAAGAGGGAATGAGGTTGAAGAAGACTCAAGGTTACCAATCCATGGTAAGAGAACACTTTTGACCATCTTCACTTGCTATATATTGTTCATAACAACAATCATAAAGAGAGGTGAAGAAGATTTATTACTAGATCCCATTATCGATTTTTATATCAACAACATGGGGGAACCTTTAGAAGGGTCAGTGGGGGCACTTGGTTCTCAAAGTATTCAAAGAAATAAGGTGCAATCTGTTGACAATGAAAAGAATTTAAATTCAAAGGTGACTCTCATCAATAACATCATCATGCTTTATGAGAAGGAAATAGTACAACAACCCATTCTATTGAAAGAACATGAGGTATGTGATATATTTTTGTGATTGAGTTTGCTAGAGATGAGGTTGTTCTTGATGTAGACATAAAATTACACACTTTGGGTAATTATCTAGTCTTGATTACATACTACTATTCATATGATTCCTAAGTAAGAAAAGTACCGATTAACCCATGTCTTTGGCCATCTTTCTTTGTCTTCTATTTCTCCTTTCAGTCTTGCACCCTTACTTGCTCAGTCTTTCTTTTTATACTATAGATTTTATCATCCTAGACACCAGCACCTAGCCAGGACGCCAACGCCAGGCGCCCTCATCCCCTCTGGGTGCCCCTGACCCCTTTGTACTTTACTCACACTTTTTAGGTCTTTTCTATCTGTTTGAGCATCTTATCTTTTTGGTAGCTGGCCCTTTTGGGGTTAGGGGATCATATAAATCTAAAGTTATGTGATCATAATAAAGGACCAAACACTAAGCACTATCTATCACCACCTAAGGTTGCATCCATCAAGGCATCTAAGATCTCCATTGCATCCATCTAGCTCCATCATAAGGGACACAAGGGTTGGTTTTCTGCATCGACTTCATAGGAGAGAATTTCATTTTATTCCATGCACACATTTATTAAATTCTACATCTAACTATTTGCTCGATATCTAAGTACGAGCGCGAAGAACAACCTAGGGCACAATTCCACACACACACACAAAACTACATTGGGTTTGAGATGTAGTGCAATGCTTAGTCGTAAGTTCACCATTGTGACAATTGAGGATAGTCTAACCCCTCATTTGCATCTTTTTTTTAGGATTTGATGTCTATTTGAGGGTTTTGTAGGTTCATACTTTATTGCAGGTTTACAGTGACCTCGAAGATCTTGGTGTGACCTCGGAAAGATCAAAGGAAACTAAAGGTGAACACCTTACGATACATCATAGGAGGTTTTCTGAGCATTTCTGTAGACCCAGGCACCCAAAAATAGGTCTAGGGCACCCGTGGGTGCCCCTGTCCCTCTCCAAGCACCCCGGCCTAGTCTGTTCCTCTAGTTCTGCATTTTTTTGTGCTCCAGTGCAACAATATGTGCTTCACATTTTCCATTTTTCTAACTTTGTGCATTCTCCAAAACTCTGTGAACCAACTAAGGATTTCTACCCTCTCTTTGCAATTAGGGTTTCATTATTTATTGCTTAATTGCTTGAGTATTCATTGTTGTACTTAATTGTTATTCTTTTCTGCTAATATAAGCGTTGATTGGGATCTTATTTACATATTTAGCTTAATCACTTGGGAGATAATGGTTGCATGATTTTAAGGTGGAAGATGATGCTCGAGGTTGAAGAATCTAAGGAGAATGAAGGTGTTGATCCTATATCAGAAATTCTGAGTTACAAAGGTATGATGAGCAGCCCCAATTATGATATTTCAGATGTGTTATCTTCTCTCATGACGGGAATCAATTGGTACAACAAAAGGTATGAGGTTCCTTGGGTTCAATGTGATAAAATTTATGGATGCATGAGTTCTAATTTTGATTTCCCCTTCTCTTACATTTATGGTGGAATGAAAATAATGGGGATTCATCATGCATGGTATGAAGAGCATTACAAGCCTTACTTGGATGTTATGGTATCATTTCATTTTCTTTTCAATTGTTGCTAATTCATGGTTCTATGGAAGCCTTGGAGAAAATGTGGGAAAAGAGAATAAAGTGTGATGAGGGGGCAGCCATACATATTTCCGACATAGAAGAAATTGGTGACCTATGTCCATTGAAAGACATGCCTTGCACAAAGAAGGTAACTCATTTCTTTATTTTCATTAAGAGGTATGAGGTACTTGAAGGTTTTTGTACAATTGGGTTATTTGAAGTTGAAACCATTCATTGGGTACATTGGTTACCATATTTTAGGATACTTGCCCTCATTCACCATTCGAAAAACTGAAATTCAGTGGTGAAAATAAAAAATCAAAATTCAAGGCAAGAGGGAATGGGTGAAATTTGAAGCAGACTTTGAGGTACCACATTGTGGGATGCCCTTTCACATAACAACTGATTGGAAAAAAGTTATTACAACTGTAGATATCAAAAATCAGTTTGCTAATTATGATGTGAAAGGATTGAATTGGGTTGCACATGCAAGGAAAATAGTCACTAGCCATCTTGGGAGTAGAGAAAAAGATTACAACAACATACAAAGCAACAGAAGTAAACCTTGGGGATGCCACCTTTGGGGGAGAATTTGTGACATGATCATGAGACAGGATGAAGAGGCTGAAAAAGTGTTGTTCAACACTCATGTTTTTTCTAACGTGTGATTTAACAAAAATATAATTTAACCTTAATGTTAAACCCTAGATATTGCAAAGTCATGTATGATAAATAAATGCTAAAGTACATATTTGACACAAGTAACAAGTTAATGAAATATAAAATCCTAAGTGCAAGAGAGAGAGAGAGAGAGTAAGAGACTTAGCTGATTTCACACTTGATCTCGAAGTATGCTGAACTGGAAAACTGATGAATAGGAAGGGCAGACTATCGCAATAGCCTCTGTAAAATTCAGGAGTTGTCGGTTAATCTTGGACCAGGGCACCTAGAATGGGGCTAGGGAACCTAGGTACCAGAGACCTCTGCTAGGAGCCTGTGACTGCACAGGAGCTCAAAATCTAGTTTTCCTGATGTCGTAAGATGGTTGCTAAACTTTTTTGTTGGTCACCTGTATGTCACTAGATGATCACAGAATTCACTTGTAACCTAAAATAGAAGATGGCCTGCAAAATCCTCAAACTACATCAAATCCCAAAAAGAAAAGATGCAATATGGGAGTCAGATGGCCCGATTTAGTGAACTTATGACCGAGTGTTGCACTACATCTTAGACTCCATGTAGTTCTTGTGTGTGTGTGATAGAATCGTGCCCTAGGAAGCCCTTGTGCAAGTACACGTGATAGCGGGTGATAGTTAGATGTACCAATGTAAATAGATGTGTGGATGGAAAAATTAAATTCCCCTTCCTACGAAGTGTATGCAGAAAATGCAGTCCCTTGTCCCGTGTATGAGTACTAGATATCCATCTTTGATGCTCTTAAATGCCTTTAGATGCAAGTTTAGGTGATGATATTAGATGTTTAGAGCTTGGTCCTTTATTTTGGTCACATAACATTATATTTATTTGATTCACTTGATTAAATTTTGTTATTGACAAGCTGGAAGGCCGACCCATAAGAAAATAAGAGGCCCAAAAGAGGCGAGTAAGATAGAGAGAGGACCTGGGAGTGCGCAAAGGGGACGAGGGCGCCGACATCCTAGTTGGGCACCAACATCCTCTTTGGGCACTTGGTGTCCGAGTCATAAAAGATTAAATAGTTTAGTACCGATTGGGCTATAGGGTATGAAAGACCATAAAGAAGACATGAAACAAAGCAAAGATGCCAACGATAGATGTCGATTACTAATTTTTTCACTTAGGAATCATATGAATGCAAACATGTGCTTAGGACCTAGAAATGTACCCAAGTGCATGATTTTTTGCCTACAACATTTTTGCTCCATGTGCAGAATCAAGAGCAAGGAAGAAGAAGGTGGCCAATGTGCAGTAGAAGCATGAGCATAGAGGGTCAAGTAATCTCCCATTTGACTAGTATCGAAGCAAGACTTTGGGAGTGATACATCGTGTCCTCTTTCTTGGATATGGCACTTGGACACATGAGCTTGGAATTACTTGAGGGAAAGCAATTTGGGGAAGGGAGGACTGAAATGTCCCTTTCTCCAAAATAACATGTTGAAAACCCTTAGCCCAATTTTGTTTCCCAATGGCTAAGGGGTGTTAAAAAGGGAAACTATAGTCTTAATAAATTATTATAAAGTGCATAAAAAGAACTTTATAAAAACACTTATATTAATTTATTAATGACTCAATAAAAATAAAAGAGAAAAGATAAAGTGAAATTAGAAAAGAAGTCACTTTATATTTTTATTTCCCTAGGAAAAATGTGACCCATGTCGGGGATGAGTTAAATGCCAAAAAAGAATTAAATGTGGGAAAAGGTATTTGATTGGTGGTTTTGGGTGGCCATTAAGCCAAGTATGCCTATAAAAGCAATTAGATTTAGCTTTGTAAAGCATCTCTTTTATTTTATACAAATTCTGATTTTTGTCTGAGCTTGAGAGCTTTATAAAATACTTCAAAGGACAAAAACCCATTGAAGTCATCTCTAGAGGACGAAAACCCTCTTGAGATCTAGAAGGAGAACAAAAACTATTCTTCTATGTTGTGAGGATTCTCCATCGGGGTTTCCATTGAGGATCAAGATTCAAGGAATTATCTATGTTTTCCAGTAGTTTTCCAATAGTTATTGAAGGCTTTGTTATGTAGATATGAACAAGGGTTTGAAGAAGAAGACTTGTTGTTATATCTTTTCCTTGTTTCCAACTTGTTCTAGATGAAGCGACCTACATAGAGAAATCGATTTGAAGTGTTGAGAGTTGACAAAAATCGAGTTGGGTTGTTTTTCCATTTGTTGATTTTGGATGTCTAATCAACGTTTTTGAAGTGAATTTTATCTCTAAAACATTGTACTTTCAAATTGTATCGAGGACAAGTAATTGCAGATTTTCAA